>OX596073.1:126184630-126782130 GCA_951394005.1 Protophormia terraenovae
ATGAATTTTTTAATCTATTGTAATATCTGAAATATTTTTACACCCAATTTAATATTTTATGATAAAAGATTTCCTTTATTTTTTAAAGGTGTTGTGTTAAAAAAGTTTCACCTGCGGAATAATTTCAGTTGAGACAGGCTTCCATATTAAGCCATGGTTTCTGTTGATGCTAACTAAAATTTAGTCTAATTTTTGATGATTTTTTTTCTACAATTTTGAAACATAATTATCTTCTAGTCATCTAGATATAAAATTTGCTTTGCATTTTTTCTCTTTCCAAAGCTTTCTAAAGCTCCCAAACGACGTAGAAAATTAAATTTTGGCTTAATTATAAAACTTTTCGTCCAACAAATCCTAACGGAGCCATATTTTGAAATTTTTATCAGGAAGCGGATATAAGAGGATTTATATGTTTTTTTCTAAAAATGTTTTCTCTTTCTAGAGCTTTCTAAAGCTCCCAGAAGACGTAGAAAATTAATTAAAATTAAATTAATTATTCGTCCTACAAATCCTAACAGAGCCAGATTTTGAAATCTCTATCAGGGAGCGAAAACGCGTGGATCTATATATATATGGATTTATATATATCATTCCTAAGCGTTGTTTTCTCTCCAGAGCTTTCTGAAGCTCCCAGACGATATAAGAAACTAAAAATCGGCTTACTATTCATTCTACAAATTCTAACGGAGCCAGATGTTTCTATCAGGGACCGAAAAGTCTGTTTTTGGTATTAAGAACTTTTGAGTTGCTATACTTATTATTTGCTCTCCAAATCCTTTCAAAAACTGATTCTGCATTTCGGTCAGGGAGAGCATTACGACGATTTTTTTATTTTGAAAGGTTTACGAATTTAAAACTTTAATCAATATTATCCCAATATATTCTAACGGCTTCAAATAATTGACCTCGATTAGTGAGAGGAAGGTGTCAGTATGTTGTTCATATTTTTTTCTTTTAATTTTCAGATTTGTTTGAGCATATAATATTATTTTTTCCTGGCATTGTCAGGCTTATACGCTTGTATTTAATAAATTTTAACTTGAATATTATAAGAATTATTGATTTTTTTAAAGAAATGTAGCTTTTTGATATATATATTAACTTCTGCAAAAAACCGGTTAACCGGTTTTTTCTGAATTTCAAAAAGTGCAACCGGTTTTTTTAAAATACCAACTATTCGAATTATTCGAAAACCGGTTTCTCAAAAAAGTCGAGTTATCGATCACCCTATGAAACATGTAAGTGGCGCAGGGAAACTGTTGAAGACAGTTACCACTTTTTAATTGAACGTACTGTGCTATTTCTTTTAGATCTTGTCTGATATAAGAGGTACAAATTAATAGAATATATAAAGTCAACGAAATGGATAATGACAAGGACAAGGAATCCTAATGGACCAATTTGGTATCTATGGGCAACGGCTATAATTTAATTTAATAATTTTAATCTAATCTAGTCACTTCAAAATGGAAAGAACATTCAACATAGGAAATATTCGCTTTTGCCAATTATCTTGAAAACGAAGTAATCTTTTTTGTGGTAATAATTTATTTTCTTCATTTTCTATCACTGGTATTTCAACTATCAAATTTTGAAATTTCTAAAATACATTTGCTTCATAAACATTTTTATTATTTTTAATTACGAGTACTAACAGTTTCAGTTTGTTTATAAGTTCTCCGTGGCTTTTTATATCACTGCAATACAATCTCAAAATGATGAATTTATTTGTTGAAATTAATATGTAATGAGTCGATATATTTCAAAAAACTTAGTTTCTCGGCATTTAGCACATAGTCTTAAAAAGTCGCCATTTAAAAAAGAGGCCAAAAAGGTGGCCAGTAATGAGTCGATATATTTCAAAAAACTTAGTTTCTCGGCATTTAGCACATAGTCTTAAAAAGTCGCCATTTAAAAAAGAGGCCAAAAAGGTGGCCAGTTGGTTGAAAAAGTCGAAGGAATCATTTAAGACCCCACAAAGTATATATTTTCTGGGTCCTGGTTCGATTCCGAGTCGATCTAGCTATGTCCGTCCGTCTGTCCGTCTGTTGAAAGCATGATAGGGCTTTAACAGGACAACGTAGGGGGACGAAATTTGGCACAAATAAACAAAAAAGTTATGGGCTAAAAACTAGAAACACAGGGTGTCCGTTTCATACTTTTCTGTTGATATCTCTTAAACAAAAGCATGTCCGACAAAAAAATTTTTATACGTCAAATTTGAAAAAGTTGATGGTGGGTATATAGATTCGGACGAGCCGAATATAACATTCGCGTTTGTTACTTTTACTTAAAAAAATATATGTATATTTGTATGGGGGAAAAAAAGTTGCAATTGTACTGTCATGAAATTAAAGATTGATATGTTTTTAACTCATTTCCGAAATATTTCGGTTCAATTAGTTCACTTACGTGAGCTGGACCATTTTTAAAAAACCTCTTGTCGAAAAAATTGCAACATATAATAGAAAACGACGTCTAATACATATTGAGCAAAAATTATTTTAATAATTGTTTTCATTCTCGCGAAATTTAAATTATAGTAAAAATTGTATTTTAAATAGTATTTTATTAAAGTTTGTATATTTTGGACATTTTCCATCGTAAATTATATTTTAGGGTATCATTGGAAAGGTCTCATTCAGTACTATTGATATGTGCATTCATTTAACCCTTTACTTGCACAAATAATATTTTGGGATTTCCGGACCATTATTGGTTAAATTAATTTTAACGACAAATAACTGATTATTTAAGGATATATGTAAATGTCCTCAAAAGTAAAAAGTTATTAAAAAAAAAGTGGCGAATTGTTGTAAATGGCAGCTAAGTTTCAAAAACTCCTTTTTATTCGATTGTTATCGCGGTTTTAAATGAACTTATTATCTTTTTCAAAAATTTATCAATATTTAAGTGCAATAACTACTTTCATGCAACTTATTTTCAAAAATTGCTAACCTTTTGGAAACTAAATGCATCAAATTGACCCTCTGGCTCTTAATGGGTTAATTACATGTTATCTTCAATAATAACAGGATAAAATATTTCTATTGTAAATTAAAACCTAATATATTTTGAAAAATGTCTGAAATATATAAAATTATATGTTTGAAAATATGAGAAAATATGATAAAAAATGTTAGTAAAATCTTAATATTCCGCGACTGAAAGGAGACATAATTATTTAAAAGGTCGTAGTTTGCCACTATTATAATTTAAAGTTAATTTCCTTATTACTAAAATTTTGATAATGGTATTGAAAGAAATACGTAATTTCAGAGGTGTTTTGAAAATGGTCCAGCTCACGTAAATGTAAATATTGAGATGTAATATTTTGAGAATCATATAAGAACATACTAATCTTCATTTCTAGGAAGGTATATTTGCAAGTTTTTTTCGTGAGGCACTTTAATGTATATATGAATTAACAGCGGTTTTCATACAATCAAATAAATGCCTCGTAAAGCTTATAAACTTTATAAATATACAAGCTCGTAAAAAATTTGTCAGTTTGTTCGAAAAGTTATTTACTCAATTTAAAAATATTTACACCTCAATTTCAATCTGTAAATGAATTCGTAAACTTTTATATTTGAAAAAACAAATTTGTAAAAAGAAAATTTTATTATTTTTTAATTTCTTATATTTAAATGGATAAAAAACAAAACAACAAAAATAACAAAATCACAAAAATTATTTGCAAAAATTTTTGGAAGATTAATAAAATAATACCAAATTGTTCATGCAAGATCTGAGTAAAACGGTTGAATGAAAACCCTTAATATTCTAAATCTAAAAAATGCGATCTTTTTGTAAACTAAGAAAAAAAAAATCACATTCTATTAATATAAAATTGAAAACTAAAAATATACAATTACTTTTGTATTTATAAAAAAAAATATTCGTAAAAAATAGAAAGTTGTATCGTAAAATAATTTAAAAATTTCGTAAATAATAAATAATATATTCGCATTCGTTTATATTACACCCATCCTTTCGTGGTCCAAAATCACGAATTATTTCGTACATTTTTTGTCAGCTTTTGTTTATACAAGGAATTGATTTTTTCGGTGTAGTTACCCTAGAGTAAAGAGAACCGGTTCAAAACTAGTCAAGTATCAGGGCTAGTGACCGGTCCCAGTTCTGGAACTTTATATGAGAGGAACCTGTCACTTTTACATGGGGTTGTCATTGGAGGTGGTTAATTAGCCCTTTATGACAGGTCACAGGACTAGTCCAAGAGGACAGGTTCAGTGTCGATTAATAAAATAAAAATTTGATAAAAATTCGGTAATTGTTTCCCAGCAGTCTTTTCGGTGTCAATTTACCCGCTTTTGTACAGTAAAGTTTATTTGTGACTACCCACCTAACTCATTCAAATGTGCACGTTTTTTTATTTACCCTAACTTTGCATATTTTTTGAGCGATAGTTAAGCTATCGCACTTTTTATTGACTCTTTAGAAAGCGTTGAGGTGGCGATAGAACACTTTATTGACTCTTTAGAAAGCGTGGAGGTGGTGATTTATACTTTATTGACCCTTTGGTGAGCGTGGGGGTGGCGATTGGTTTTTTTATAGGTCACAAAAACGTCAAAAATGTAAATAGTTCATCCATTGGCAGTATAGGTTGGGTTACTTGACTAACGGCAATAAATACATGGAAGGACATTTGGTTCTGATGCATCTTTTTCAGACGTGTGTAGTGTCAAATATCAATTTATTGACCCCTTGGTGCTTAACAGAGTCTTCAGTATTTTATTTTGTAAGAAAAAATTTAATAATATATATATATATTTTTTTTTTTAATTTAATTAAATGTGTTTTTAATTTTAACACGTGGAATACATCCATTAGAAATGGATTACCTCTCAATTATTTTATATAATACAAAACCCAGTCTTGCTAATTAGAATTAGAATTTATATGTTTTATAGTCTTCAACGCTAACCACTCAGCCACTGATTGTTTTTGCGCGAGTGTTGCTAATTGCGCACTTAACAAGCATGTTATAAATTGACTCTCAACTGTTAAATAGTGAGTTTGTTTGTGTCAACTGGTTCTCAATTGGAACTTTGGTACTGAGAGACCGGTCCATTACTGCAATTGTCACAAATTTCCCGCAGGGTAATAACATCGGAATCGATTTAGGTAACATTTTTGTTAGAAGCAAAGTATGCACAAGCAAAGCATGGGATTAAAGTTAGAAATAAATAGTATATGAGTCAGCAGGATATCAAAAGTGAATTATCTAAAAAAATTAAATTGAAGTGACAATCATCGAATTTTGATGCATACATACAATGGCGTAGGGTGTAGGACTATACCGTTCTTACTTGATTTTTTTCGGTTTTTGAAACGAAACTTTCACCGCTAATTTCAACTACAGACTATTGCCCAAAAGACTATACATTGCCGATCATGTTCTATGTAATAAATGTATTGCGATACAATTGCCAGTAGCGTTTGAAATTCTGTATTTTATTTATTAAAATTTATATTGTTATTTTTTATATACTTATATTTAAAACATTTACACAATTTAATTTTTTATTGTCAAGTAATAATTTATTATTATTTATTTCTCTTTTTTTTTTCAAGTTCAGAATAAAAATCTTTCGGTTGGGAACACCAATATTTTTTGTAATAACCGAATTTTTAAAACACATCTATTTCTGCAAATATTATTTCTTTTAGTTCAGCTTTTTATATTGATTTGAATTCGGTTGTCTTTGTAAATTGTTTAAAATAAATTCTCAAAATATTCAAATTGTTTCAGAAAACTAAATTAACTATAATGTGAAATATATTACCATCACAATTATAAGTTTAATATCATAAATATAAAAAATCTGGTGTATTTTTAAATAAATAACTGTTTTAATCAAATATTTGCAGTTCTTAATAAATTTGTTTTATTACAACAGTTTTCCAATGAATCTGTTTTCTGTGTGTATATATTCTGAAAAGAACAACTACTAGCAATAAAATAAAAATAAAAAAATAAGTTTATATCCACATATTAAAATTAGTTTTATTATTTATAAGTTGAAAGTTAAGTTAATATTTTGCTTAAAATAATTTACTCATGAACATTTCTTATAATATTTTATTAAGTTGAAAGCTATTTTTATCCTTAAGATTATACCACAAGTAAAACATTTGATAGACAATATTTAAGAAATATTATGCATGTATGTAATTATTTTAAAATCGATATCCAAAATTTATTTGCAAATTTATGTGTTTTAGTACTGTTCTTAGAAATAAATTAAATTTAAAACATTTTCTATATATACAAATCATCTACCATAACAAACGATGTGTAAAAACCACAATTGGCTTAAAATTTTAACAGTATTTCTTTCTTACTTGCTTTTTTTTTTTTTGCGAATTCTGCATTCGTTTCCTTAATTTTTATTGCAGTCAAATTCTAAATTAAAAATAAAATATTTTTAACACATCTCAAGAGTTTTGGGTTGCGGTGTAACACAGAAAAAAAGAGAAAATAAAAGAAATTGGAGGAAAAAAATAACATGGTTCACCATGTTGTGTTCACCAGGCACCACTTCCGTTGTTACACTGGAGTGGCCAATAATTGGCGTTTGTAATACAGCCATTGCTAAATAAATATACACACACATACAAATTCATATGTAGATATTTCCTTCACTTACATGTTAGTCCATCTATCGTTGTACAATGCACAGTGTTTAAAAGCAAATAACAAAGTGAAAATAATAAGACAATTTCATGATAAATTATAAAAAAAAAAAATAATAGTTAGAAGTTGATTCAGTTGATCTCTTACAGCAGTTTATTCAACTATAATCGATCAGTCTTTGAATCACATAATAGACTTTCCTTTTTTTGTAGATATTTAGCCTGACATCATATATATACCAAAAGTTTTTATTAAAATTTTAATAGTTTGTGTAATTTTTAATTAACGTTTTTTATTCTCCCCAGAATCACTGTTCACCAGTTAAGTTTAGCTATACGGAATAAAAAATCTCATGCCATGCTTACTTTATTTTTTTGTAACACTGATTGTGTGTTTGGCTTAATTGCTCTGATTTTTTATTCACTAAAATTCGCTTTTTTATTTCTTATTTCTTCATCCTAAATCAATAAGATTTTTCTATTTTTACAATCCCTATAAAATTTGGTTTAATAGAGTATTTTTTTCTACTTTTGAGTTTTACTTTTTTTGTGTACTTTTGCTTTAGTATCTGTAACTTAGTTCGTGGTTTATATGTATACGAGAATTTAGTTACATGAGTGAGACTTGGAAAGAGATTCACAAATACATATTTGTAATTTTATTTTTATTCATGTACATATGTGGTTGATGTTATATTATTGTCGTTGTTGTTTTATTTTCATTATTTTCTCTTTTTTCTTTTTACTTTTACTATGAGATTTTTTTTACATATAGTAGGTAAGTGTACCTTGCGGTATGAGTTTATTTTCTTTTTTTGCACCACCTTTTTCATGTTTGACTGTTTATTTTTTAAAATATTTGCATGAAACATGCAAATTATTATATTTTTTATTCGCTTTTCCTCTCTTACTGTGGCTTTTAAGAAATTTTAATTAGGTTTTAAACGAAAAATCAATATAAGGTGGTTAGTTAAAAGGACTTTTTGTTAAATATCTGCATAATGTAGGATATAATTATATAGTTTAAAAAACAGCAACACATTTGTTGTAAATACTTGTAAAATAATGGTTAAATAATATAAATGTTCTTTAAATTTTCATATAAACTAGAACTAATCAATACTTACACACTGAAAAAGTATTAGTTGGAATATGGTTGCTACTATTAATATTTGATCAAATATAACAATGTATTGTAATAATAATTACTAATCAATGAGGGCATCGGATTGTCTGCATTATTGATCATAAAAATGTAATTATATTGAAATAATAGTTATCACGATTTTAAAATTAGTTATTACAACTAAATTATTAAAATAAATTTTTCAAATTCGGCTGGAAAATCAGTTCGATTTCATATATTTCCACTTAATATTAGTATTTTCAATCAAAAAATGGTTAAATTATGAAAATTTAAATATTGATTGCATTTTCAGTTACGGCAATCAATATTATTCCATTGTAATTACTAAATATAAAATACTTTAATGCTTACAAACGAAAAATAATTGTGATTTTCAAAAATAAAAAATTTATTAATTTTGTTGACAATTTTTAAAACTACAAAAAAAATAAAGAAAAAAAAAAAAAAAATTAATAAGAAATCATAAAATATTAAAATAAAAGCAAATACTTATACTTGGTGAGTCTATTATTAAGAAAAATAAGGATTAATTATACCCAATATATTTTCATTATCCTAGCACATTCAGTTGTGGCGATTCCTTTTCTACTAGTTTGCAATAAAAACATTTTCTTGCCAAGTTAAATGCAATTTTCGTCATTGGATTACGTGATTTCTATATTAAGAATAATAAATGAATGAATATGAATACTTCCAAAGCATTTATTGTTTACAGGTGTGTTTACTAACGGACTATCATTTTCGAAAACTATCCTAATTAATTATCCACAATTTTTCGTACATCTTCAGATGTATATGTATAAAAGTACGTGAAGGTTGTAAGTATATCTTTGGAATAATTTACAAATTTTATAAAATTTTTAACATTTTCTACATATTTTTCAAAGCAAACATGCAAGTATATATTAATATACATCAAATAAAAACAGATGGAAGAGAGTCAACATTAATTATGGAAGTGTGATTAAATTTAACAAGAAAACTAAAATTTAAAAGTTCATAAATGGCAATAATTTAACTGTCTATACTAATGTTTCTGCAAGTTTGGAAAAGCAATATTTATAATTCACACTACAAATACTACCATTAGTGTAACAATATAGGATCAAAAATTTAAGAAAAACCAGTTAATATGAGTAAACTTTCCTTATAGGATCGAAGGAAATACATATATATAAACTTTTAGCCAGAAGATGTTTAATAATTCAATAAATTATATATGTAAGGAGTGCGATCGTAAAATTTTAACATACATATATAAAATTCAATAACTTGGAAACGGTTGACCTTAGAGTTTTGGTTGTATTTTTTATCCAATTGACATTATTTTCCAAATCATACAAAAGTATAACTTTTATACTTCTGTCCACTACTTATGAACTCGTAGACTTTTTTTTGTAACCCTTCCATTCGAGATTTGATAGTTATTTCAGTCACTTTTTTGGAACACTCTGCCCATCTTCTCTTGCCTCAATATGAATTCTTTAGGAAATTTCGTCAGCGTTTTGGTCCTAAAGTTATCTTCACCATTTCCTTGAGCATCAGTAATAAAAAAATTTTGACTCGGAAGGTGCGAAAAATCTGCCAGTACATACGTTACTTTGTCAATTATGCAACAAGAGTATTTTTGTATGAAATTTGATTTTATTTTCCGTGCCCTATTCTTGGCTTCCAATTTTTTTGCAGCATTCCAGTCTGAAACTTTATGGACTTTATATGTTCTTAACTCCACATTATTTTTAACTTTTTGCACCAAATAGTCAGAGCACTGAGCACATCTACCAGATTTAAAAACCGCTATTCATATCATGATATGCATAATCTTTTTGGTCTTGATTGAAAAAGTAAAAGGTACGACACTTATATCCTAATTAATATTTTTACATTCATCATAACAATCCCAGGGGAAACGTGATTTTCTTTACTAAATTATCAATAGTAAAAAATACTTTGTCTAGCAAATTTAGGTCAATACTTCTGTCCTAAAACGGGGATTCGAACGATTGTAGTACTAGTGAAGAAATAGCACGTACATCATTTTCGCCACTAATTTGGTCAAACTCACAACAAATCAACATGGTTGTCATCAAAAATAATAACTGACATATTTTTCAATGACAACTAGATCAAAAAAGTTTTAAATATTGCTCCGGGAAAAAGTTATGACTCAAAACGTGTGTTAAGATTTTTTCGATCGCACTCCTTATTGTAAACAGTGTTGCCAATTTAGCACTTTTAGTACTATATCTGGCACTTTTTAAACACGTTTAGCACCAAAAAAAAATAATCTAGCACTTTTTGCAAATTTTGTTTAAATTAATGTGTAGTTTTGTACTATAAAAACATGATCAGTGCAACTAAAATTTTGTTTTTTTAACGATAGTAACAAAATAAACTTTGTAGAAACCAATGCAATTATAAACAATCAACCTAGCAAATAAAATTTTGGCAGCATAATAAACTATAATTCTTTTGTTATAAGAAATAATTATGGCAAAATAACTTGTTAATTTTTAAAGTCCCTTCTTACTAAAATTATAGTATAACTTAGAAAATACAATAAGAAATGATATTATTATAATCTAAGTTGATTCTAGTTGAATTCCTTCATTTTCTGTTTGTTCCAAAAAGGCTCCATTAAAGAGTACAAACATATTTTTTTTTTAAATAAAAAACTTAAAATATGAAATGTTAGTTGACGAAAAATATTAACTTAATACCCTAAGTGTTTCACATAATAAATAAAATACGATACGATTTTTTTAATAAAATCAAATTTTCGGTATACTTAACTCATGATAACATTAGAAATTAAAAAAAAAAAAATCTAACCCGCAATTCTAACTTCGTAGGCAAGAGAGGTAAAGAGAATGTAAAAGTTTAGTATTCCCTTCTCCTCTCTCTGCTATAAACTAAAATGGTTCTTAATTTTTTTAACATATTTTTTTTTTTAAATAAACTCTTAATATAATAAATGTTTAGTTTGCTGCAGCAAATATAGATTAGCACCTGGTAAATTTTGTGTTAGAGAGATATTACTCTTCATATTTGGTCGAAGATATTAATCGATCTGTAATCGTTATTATTTTATGTATGGCTTTATGGATACTTCAGCATGCCTATTCTATTTGATATAGTAAATAAAGCTTCCTTATCGTCATTGTGTAATGTAACATAAAAATATATTTATGTGTTGCTAACATTATTTCTGGAAGTCAGATTGTATTTATTTTCACCCAAAAAATATATTTTATACTAAAGAAATAAATATTAATTAATTTCCATCAATTTTCAGCTCGTTATATCTATTAAAAAAAAAACAGTAATAATAAAATCAATTATTCAAGTTATTAATATTATCATTTTGATTATTGGAGAAAAATCAATTAAAAATTAATTAATATAAGCAATTTCGTAATTGAAGTCTATTTTTACTTTTTTCTTTGTTTGGATAATGAATAGTGTATTATAGTAGGATCCATAAAATATTTAGTTTAATATAAGATGCGCTATAACTGTGAAACTGATGCCAGTAAATTAAAACATAATAAGCTATTGAAAAATAAATCCAATTAAAAAACGAGAGAAAAAGATATAGTCGGTCAGGCCCGACCATATGATACCCTACACCATCGTGCACAGTATAATTCGGGGAGGGGTCTTTTATTAGACATAGATTCCAATGTGGACCGATACTCATAAGTGTAAAATAAGACATACAAATACAGAATATTACGTTGATGCTGACATTTATATGAATTTATTCACTTTTTGGGTGATTTCAGAAAGGGGGCCTTATATGAGAGCTATGTAAAATTCATCTTTGTAAAATCTTTACTATCATTTATGTTTATATAAAACTTATTTGGATCGAATATCAACTTGATACTAACATTTTAATAGGACTTATGGCCGTTAAAGTGATTTTATGAAAAGGGGTTTATATGGGAGCTATGGGTAATTACGAACCGATCTTTTTAAAACTCGACACACTTATTTCACAGAAAAAAATTGCAAAAGTTATAAAGTAATTAAAAGTATTTTTTAATTCACAACTAAAAATCTCAACAAATTTTTTTATTAATATGATTGTAAATATGTTCTACTATGGCATTTACTACAGTCTGCAGTATATATTCAAGAACAATACCATACAACTTGCATAGGGGATACTCTGGGATGGAAACAATTTGAAGATTCAGGTAACAATAAAATAACTTAATTAAATGACGGTTATTCCTAATTACTTCTTTTCAGGAGTGATTGATCCGTATCCATCACAAGAACTATATATATTATACTTAAGGACTTCATTAGAAAGAAACATCATGAACATTATGGAAGGAGCTCATCTCTACATTTTAATTTAGACACATCTTGTAAACCTTACGTAAATTTTTATAATTTTTGCAAAATAAAAAATATTCGATATTAAATTGTCCAAAATTCAATTATTTTTGTTATTTTATAAAATATATACATATATATGAAAAACTGATTAAATATTAACAACATAATTATTTAAAAGAAAAAAGTCTATTGTTAAAAATAATTCGTTGAATGGTAAAAACATTTTCATTTAATATTACAAATTCGTTGTTGAAAAAAGTTGTTAACTATTAACAATTTTAACCAACAAAAATTGTTTTTAAATTTACAAAAACGGTTGTTGGTGCCTTTTTAATTAAAAAAATTATTGTATTGACGAATTTGGTAATTAATAAGACAATTGACTTGTCGTAATTTTTTTCTGTGTTAGACTTGTGTGAAACTTATATGTGCCAATTTTCATTAAAATATTAAGAGATTTATGAATCTTAAACCCTTTTCCGGGAGGACATTTGTATGGGGCTAGATGAAATAATGGACCGATCATAACCAATTTCAATAGGCTTCGTCCCTGGACCAAGAGAAACCTGTGTACCAAATTTCATAAATTTTGGTTCAAAATTGCGACCTGTAGTTTGATTACAAGGTTTACATGGAATATCTATAAACAAGAAATATTAATAGTAAATAAAAAATAATAGCACTGCTTGGCAAACAGAATCCTCCCTAATAGACCGTAGTTAGACTTATTATATTTTGGTGTACTAAAAACGAATCAGCTTTTAGTTTTTTTTATTAGTTCTAGATTTTTTATGGTGAAATCTAATATTTCGCCCATAATAAGGCCATTTCACAAGTATCCCATTAAACCAAAGGTTTGATTTAACATTTGAGAGTGATTTGAAATATTTTTTTCCAAACGTAAACGTTTGAGAACGATTTGATAATGATTTAAGAATAATGGCATTCTCAACAAAAAGGGAAAAATTTTCTCCAATTTGGTCATAAATTTGGATAAACTGTTCTCGAGTTCTAATAATGTAATCGCTGAACACACAAACATTGTATACGGGAACAAATTAAGGACTCCGCACGAAAAAACCCAAATCTGCTTATAGAAACTAAACCAATGGGAGAATTTTTATTAGAATTATATTTTTATTAATGACTGTTATGCTCAAGTTCTAAACATAAAAGAATAAATTATTTTCTGTTGGTTTTTAAGGAAATATCTGATCTTTTCCAGAATTCTTCCAATTTAAAGTTTTATTGTGTTTCGTTTACTTTTTTGCTCGAATAAGTCCACTTATTTTTAAACTCGGTTTCAATTTAAGC
The DNA here is from genome assembly GCA_951394005.1 of Protophormia terraenovae. Classification (NCBI taxonomy): domain Eukaryota; kingdom Metazoa; phylum Arthropoda; class Insecta; order Diptera; family Calliphoridae; genus Protophormia; species Protophormia terraenovae. The sequence goes on from OX596073.1 coordinate 126,198,102, forward strand.
TGAGCTTTTAATGTTCTTTAAACTATTTTTTACTACAGTTCAATATCTTTCAACTGCTTGGAGTTCCGGAGAATTTTATGGATTAGCGTCTTTCGGTACAAACACTAACAATTTCTTTTTTACCACTCCATTGATATGTTGCTGTAATGAGAAGAAACGAAAACAGGCCAGAAAAAAGTGGATGCACTGTATTTTCTTAGGAAAGAGAGAAGTCTTTTCCAAAGGCACTCATTCACATATTTTTCTGTGTTAATGGTACCATTTTTTATGAATGAAGTATTTGTTTTCCGCATATGCATATGGCTTCCCAAAACAAAAATTTTCTTGTTAATTTTGATTTCTTTGATACACAACATAGAATTCCTGTCCAGGAAGTTGAAAAAATTTTGCCTGTGCGTACGAACGGTTAATCGTCTATTATACACTAATCATAATTACGGAAAAAATTCGTCTGAAGAACTTTCACGTTATTTTTTTACCTCCAAATTTTTGTTTTGCGTTTCTATTAGGACTTTTTTTGTACTTTACGTCTTCAGGCTAGATTTCCTTTCAACTTTTCTGATAAAAATTCAAAGCATTTAACTTGTTGTGACACTTTTCTTCCAGAGATGAGGGGATTTTCTCTGAAAATCCTTTCTAATTTTTCTGAGTCCTACAGCCTGAACATACTATTTTTCGTCCACTACTTCTATTCAGTGACCATGTATAACATTATGACCCATTAAATTGTATCTTTTGATACAACTGCCTTCCTAGCAATTGTTTTATATGACCGATGTAAGATTTCATGAACATTTTCAATTATGTGTTTTGGTGTTTTTTATTCAATTTCCATTTTAAGAAAAACTAATTTTGCTATGACCATGAAACTTAGCAAATGGTTAGTGAGCATAATGACAAATTTAAATCAGTTAATAGAGTGATTTAGTTTTCACCACATCAAAAGTTATAAGCCCAAGAGCATGCACGGATTTTTTCGTGTGCAGTCCTTATTTAGTTATGGCTTTCTCACATCCACAGTAGTACATTGTTTTCGGAATTTTCCCTGACTTATTAAGACCTAAAGTATCATAGTTTCGGTTCTATAAAATATATTGATTTTAGTTTTCTATACAATGAAGAATTATGTCAAATAGACCATATTATTTTTGCAACTTTTTTTTTTATTATTTTTTTTTTTTTTTTAATTGGTCTTTGGAGAAACTATAAATATTTTATGTGTAATCTTTGTTAGTAAAGATATCTTAACGAAATTTCCGGTGATTGTAAGCTTTATCGTATAAAATAAGAGAGTGTAAGGAATCCCACAATTCCCAAAAAAGCGCCGAAAATCCCAAGCATGTTTTTTTTTTCGCCTAAAAAATCCACATCTTCGAAGACTTTGATTGAAGACTCTTAAAAACTTATTATAGATTCTTGAATTGCTTTCTGTTTGCGGGTTCATGCTTTGAGATTTTAGAAAATACAGACTAAAGACAAAACTTTCATTTAAAATAGTTCTAATTCGGGAGGGTGCATACCTAGACCGCTTATGTTATTTAGCTTGTTTTATATTTTAGAATCATATTTCTGAAAATAAATATACCCTAGAGTAAAGAGAACCGGTTCAAAACTGGTCACGTGACAGGTTCTCAGGGCTAGTGACCGGTCCCAGTTCCGGAACTTTATATGAGAAGAACCTGTCGCTTTTACATGGGGTTGTCATTGGAGGTGGTTAATTAGTCCCTTGGGACAGGTCACAGGAGAGGTCCTAGGATAGGTCCAAGAGGACAGGTTCAGTAACGATTACTGTAATAAAAATTTTATAAAAATTCGGTAATTGTTTACTTTTTACACATTATCTTTATTATTATCTTTATTAAATTATGTTTATTTTAATTATATAATTTTTCGTTAATGTTGATGGCGGCACCCCGGCTCGAACCCATGTTCATCTGACGTATGTTATGTTTTATAGTCTTCAACGCTTACCACTCAGCCACTGATTGTTATTGCGCGCGAGTTGCTATTTGCGCACTTAACGAACATGTTAATAGTGAGTGTGTTTGTGTCAACTGGTTCTCAATTGGAACTTTGGTGACGAGTTAGGTGTCAATTGGTACTCAACTGGTACAGAGAAACCGGTCCATTACTGCAATTACCACAAATTTCCCGCAGGGTAGTTAAAGAAAATTATATTGTAGAAAAAAAAAAAAATGTGCAGGGACATTTTCGCCCAAACAATAAAAAAATTATTTCTTGTAATTTTCAAATTCAAAATGGTTTATTTTTGGACTCGGTGAAGATGTCGACTTCAAATTTTCATTATTCAGTAGATAATTTTGTTCTTTAATTAGTTGAAAAAAATAATAATAAAATCGGTCAGAAATGAATATATATGAAAAAAAAAGCTGAACCAAAAACTTGAAAATTGAGATTGAGTCAAAATTTCCAATGCGAAAGCTATAACAAATTAGCATATTATTTATAAGCCTTATCTAGGGCAAGTGTTTCAAAATTGTCTACGGCAGAGGTAATCTATTATGTCTCTCTCCCAAGCTTAAAACAGTTCACTCTTTTCTACGCCTTTGTGAAATTTTACTTAAATCCAGATAGCTGATTAGAAGTTACAGGTTTATTTCCAAAAATTGTCCATACTGTTAGCCTTACGATAAACTGCACATTCTTGCAGGTTTTATTTCAGGAAAAAAATTCTTCCATTTTGCAGGAATAAAATTTTTTCGGCACTAATTTCTGAACAAATTTAAAACAGTTGGGTAAGTAAATAAATAATGTTACAGTGACTTACAAATAATTTTTTCTCGACATTGTTGGTGTTTCAATTGTCTAAATCAGACAACATGGTCTCGAGTTATTGTAAAATGTCTCGTGTATTCGTCTTATTAGACATGTCCATAAAAAAATTACGACCTGATGAAAAAAAAAATAGAAAGCTTATTTGTGTTTAGTAGATAAAAGTCCATATCGTCCAGATATATTCTTTATGAAGAAAGAAAACAATTTTTTCTTTTTGGCGACCGGTGTAATTTTATAAAATTTATATGTTTTTTTTTATCATTACCAGCAATTTAAAAACTAAATACATTTTTGCATTTCCTTTGCTAATTTCAAATCATTTTGTTAAGTCTTCTGAAATAGAAATGAAAAATAATGGAAGTTCGTAATTGACATTTTTATACACGTATTTCAGTGCATTTATGCTAGTGGCAGTGATTCATATGGAATTCTACTATAATCGTTTTAGAAAAGGAAACACCACCAGCAAAATGTTGGCCACATAATTTAACGCTGCAAGAAACACGAAATTTTTGTGCTGCTTAGTTTTTTTGTCTTAACAGCTAAAAAAAATATAACAAGAATTGTAGAATGTAACGAAATTGATGAAAATTTGCTAAAAGCAAATTTTATGTATGCAAAATAATATGGTTGTGGAGCTTTTAATTTAATGCACTACAATGAGTGAGTGCAGTGTTGGTGGCAGTAGAGTGTAGTGACATAATTTTTAGACTAAATTTGTATGCTTTGCCATATTGAAGAATGTAGGGATAAAATAACTTATTTGAATTTAAGGAGTGCGTTCGAAAAATCTTAACATATATAATATAAAATAACTTGAAAATGGTTGATCTTAGAGTTTTCATTTTTTTTTATTTAATTGACAATTTATTACAGATCACAGAAAAATATAAGTTTTGTAGTTCTAACCACTACTTATGAACTTGTGGAACATTTTTTTGTAAGCCTTCCGTTAGAGATTTGATAGTTATTTCAGTCACTTTTTTGGAACAGTGTGCACATCTTCTTTTAAAATCTTCGGTATTTTGGGACACCTTTTTGTGCTCTTCAATTCATTCTTCACAAGAGCTTAATATCACTCCACTGGTCTAAGCTATGGACAATTTTGAAAATATACCTCTCTTTGTACAAAAACTATATTATTGTTTTGGTACCACTCCTGAGCTTTCCTACCGCAGTGACATGATACCAAATGGATCCAAAAATATGTGGACACGTTGTGCTCTCTTATGAAAAGAAGAAGTCTTTTTTGCAAATATTCTTTGATATACATTTTGGTATTTATAGAGCCGAATGTATCAAATGACTTTCCTATTTTGCCGCAACTGAAACAATCTTGTTATAGCTGGAATTTTTTAGCAAATTTTTTCTACTTTTGGGTTCTAAACTTATTTTTAACATTGCCTCGAGCATTTACAATATAAAAGTTTTGACACATAAGCTGCGAAAATTCTGCCAGCACATACGTTCCTTCGTCAATTATGCAACTTTAGTATTTTTGTATGAAATTTGGTTTTAATTTCCGTGTCCTATTCTCGGCTTCTAAATTTTTTGCAGCATTCCTGTTTGGAACTTTTTAGATTTTATATGTTATCAACTCTGTACTAGCTTTAAACTTTTGCACCAAATAGTCGAAACACTGAGATAACTGAGCTTTTCTACCAGATGTGTTTGAAGTTCCTTTCAATATGCTTTAAATTTTCTGGCCTTTTCTTTTCTTTCCGAATCGGGTTTCATATCAATGGTTAAATTCTCCTGATACTGTTTAATACTATTAGAAACAGTTTGACGTCAGAAATTTAATATGTGGCCAAATATTTGTAAGACCTATTTGGATTTTTTTGAAATTTTTTAATAATTTGTTGCACGTAAATCTTTTTTTTTCACTCATATTGATGAAAATCACGACAAATAAACATGGTTATTATTAAAGATAATAACTGACGTATTTTTCCATGATAACTAGATAAAATTTTTTTTCAATATTGATTCCGAAAAAAGTTATGAGGCAAAACGTGTGTTAAGATTTTTTCGATAGCACTCCTTAAATAGTCAAGTTGGAAAACACTTTCCTTTTATTTCATTTTGAGTTTTTGTTCTTGCTTTTATTCGATTTAGAGTTTTCAGTTAAAACTACTTATTTAACATTTGTATTTGTGTCAGTGCTTGTGGTGGCAATGTTCTTGTTTCTATGGTAGACTCCAACTATTAAAGCTAAAGATGACTAGAGTAGTTTCAGTTTTTTTTTTATTGTCTATTGTTGCTAGTTACAATTCCCCCATTGATAATACGAAATTTGTATTCTAATCTTCAAATTGTCTCAAAATGGAATTGATTTTATGCAGATGAGCATGAAATTGTCTCGATGAGAAATTTCTGTGTGCATTTTTTTGTGTTAAATCTATGTACAAGTAAGGACAATAGCAGCGACTATAGCGACAGAGTAAAATTAAAGTGAAAACATTTTATTAGTGTAAATAAATGTTTCTTCATTTATTTTTGTTTTAGACTCACTTAGTCATTTACCAGCTTTAGCTCAGTGACTAACACACTTGCCAGCTAGTCAGCCAACCAGCCATTCAGGCAGGCACATGCTCTATCTCACTCGCCACTATTTCCAACAATTGACCGACCATGTAACCAAATAATCTAGCATAGTTTACTTTAGTTTAGTTTCGTTTATTTTACTTTAGGTATATTGAGCTTTTCATTTATTTTTAGCTTAAGTTGAAAATCATTTATTTATTTAGCTTGCAATTTGTATGATCACACTTATACAACTATACATGCATTCGTATGTATGCAGCACAATGACACATACACATATATACACATACGTTTATATACACTAACACAGTAAGGTTTCAAGAAACAACCATCGACAGCAGCTTTGTAGCTTTGTAAATAGAGCTTGCAACAACAGCAGGCGGTCCAGGCGGAAGTGTTAGACAGACAGATTGTAATTTACAACATTTTTAACTTCCTGTGCTTGTGAATATAAAGCGCGGTTTGCTTTGTATTTCTTGCATGGATGATTTTAAATCGACTTCTGTTTCATGCATTCCCCACTGTTTCTCATTTTCAACTTTTCTTCGACCATCTACTTATTGCAACGTCTTTATGTGTTCACCGAGAACAGTGTGGAAGAGCTATTTAAGTGCAGTTTTTTTTTAATCATAACCCCGCTTAGTATGGATTAACTTTTAGATTTAAGATTGATAAACTGTATTAGAAAGCTGTTAAAATATATGAATAAATAAAAAACGTAACCATGTTCCTTTAATCAAATTTCTAGCACTGTATAATTTTCTATAAACACATATTCACCATTCAGTTCCTTTACTATATAATAATGTTAAATTATTGCTTTTCATTTACTCCAAACCCTTAGATTTTCGTTTATTTTTTCTTATTTCTTCTTTTATTTAGTTTTCATATTTATTCGTATCGTATGGCAAATGTTGGAGAAGCAGAAAAATAAATGATGGAAAAAACTAGAAATGTTTGAAATTTATTACTTAAATTTAATAACTATTTGCCAAAAATTGACCTCTATCATTTAATATCTTTCCTCGCTAACTCCATGCACTATACTATACATATTATATTTGCTACGGTTCCATAAACAAAGAAATCAAGATAAACTTACATTTTCATTTTGAATTCTTCGTTTTTTTTGGTTCATCGATGTAAAATATGCTTCGTTTTGATAAAATATTTACAATAATTTAAAACATTTATTTATTATTTTTTTTCTTTAAGGAAAAATTCAGCGAATAAATAGTTTAATGACGAAAGTGTAGTACCCTACGACAATATACATATATGTAAATATATCGAATATTATGGAATTTCCAACTACAGAAACTTAAATATTTTGCAGACAAGTTTTCATCAAAATTGCTAGCTGCAATTCCATGTACTATTAACATATACGCACAGACAGATGGACGGATGTTTTACATTTCGTTTGTAGAAATTTTTTCTGCCCTCAAAACTTTTTTCAAGCTTTTTTATAAGAAAAGCATTACGAATTGGCCCAATCTTTTCTATAAGAAACCCTTTGAACATTGGGTCAAGATTTTTTATAAAAAATAATTGCATTGGTCTAAGTTTTTCTATAAAAAATAATTGCATTGGTCTAAGTTTTTCTATAAGAAAATTTCTTTGCATCGGCTTAAGCTGCTCAATAAAAAAACGTCTACGCATTAGCTTAAGCTTTTCTATAAGAAAACCTTTGCACATTGGCCCAATTGTTACTCTAAGAAAACCTTTACGTTATCTCTGAGAAATCTTTACGCATTAGCTCAATCTTTTCTATAAGAAATTCATAAAAATTGAGAAAAAGAAAATTATCACCCATGAATAAGAATATTTCATCCGTCTCTTTTACAGCTGTTAGCGGTGAGTCCGTGAACGCTATTACATACTTATTCTGTTGTTAATGAGGACAATAAATTACCATCTAACCTTACTGAAATTTCTTCATTATCTGTGTTATCCAATGCTGATTGTGATTTAGTCGTTGTCCCACCTAGAAAACCCGTTTTCATTTCTAGATTGGATCCTGATACATCTACTGTTGAAATTTATGAGGTCTCATTCCAAGGGATATCTCCTCTTTTAAGATTATTGCTCCGCTGAAATTATTTGATATGTTGATAAGAAAATTTTTCTGGCCAGATGGTGTTCTTGTTAGGGAATTTATTCACCGTGACATATCGGGAATGAATAGGGTAACAACTTTGTCAAAAAACTGAATGTTGGTTTAAGCTTTCTATCTGTTTTGTATCAAAATGTCAGGGGTCTGAAAACAAAATTGCCGGAAGTTTATAATTCAAGTTTCGAATTTGATTTTAACGTTGTTATTTTTACTGAATCGTGGTTGAGCTTTGATATTAATGATATTGATATTTTCTGTATATTATCAAGTTTATAGAAATGATAGGTACTCTGGTATTGAGGGGATTAGGAGTTTAGGCAGGGGTGTTTTAGTTGCAGCCCATTACACAATCTTGTAATAAATTTGAATTTTCTGATTATTGAAAATAAGAAAATAAGAATTAATGCATGTAAATCAGCTTGTAAAAGTGAAACTAATGGGTTAATCTTTTTGAAATGTTGTTTTGCAAAAGACTGTTATATTCAAATTCTAAATTGAAAAGAAAAATCAATTTTTTATTAGTTTTTACTTAAATATTTACGGTTTTATTCATAATAAATTCTTATTTTAGGTTTATTGTACAAAATAGATATTAAACTGTTTTTCCTTATTAACTTCTTATAAAAAAAAAAAAAACATTATTCATAATGTATTAAAAACAGTTCAATAACTATTAAACAGTTTTTGTTTTGTTCTGGCAATGCTATGTTTATTTTCTCTCAATTTTCTATTAGTGATAAATAAAATATTAAAAATTTATTCGTGACTTAAAAAAACATTTTAGTTTTTCTCTTATTTATGTCTTTTTTTTTTTTTACAAAAATATATTAATTTTTATTAGAAAACTTGTCCAATGCTTTAAAAATTTAATAGCTTATGGAGGCAAAGGGATAAGTGGCGTTTTTGGTATATTAATTTGTGAAATATTTTAAATACTCGAATAATTCATTTGTTTTGCTTTTATGTACAACACCAATTTCCTATTTTGTTATTAATTATTTTTTTTTTTTATATTTTTTGAATTATTTAAAACAAACCCTTCTTAGTCTATCTACTGACCACCGGATGTTATCATAATGAAAGGACATGAGATGATTCAATGCCTGAATTCTGAAATTTAATATATAATATAGAAAAAATGGGAATTTTACACATGTTTAAATAAAATGTGCCAATTTAAATCAGCGAATTGCATTGCTGGTAGACCTACATATTTTCAATACAGTATTTTTAAAAAAGGAATAGTAATTTAAAAATTTGGGAAATTATTACTAATGCAATTATTTCATTAAACACAACACTCACACATTCCACTTTGCAGATGGAGTTATTAGCACTTTTTCATTAGTGGCAAATAACAAACATCTTCAAAATTAATGGCAGCTCATTGAATATTTTATTAGGGGTCTATTAATTAATAATTATATATGCTTTTATTAGATCCAATAACAAGTAGAAGAATACAATGCATTTTTTTTTGCTTTAGCAACAAAGTACAAATCCATTTGGTGTTACTCTTAATAAGCTAAAAGAACATTGATTCTTTGTTCGCAAAAAACTATTGTGCAGATATACTTTAAATTTGTTTGGAAAATACCTTTCCATATGTATTTTATGCAACTGAAAGAAATTGCAGTTATATTTGAAACAATATTCTAATTACTATCCGGAGTCTGTGTAAAAGATTTTATGCAGTTATTAATTTTACTTTATGGAACTGTGCAATAAGATCAAAATATAAAGTAATATGTTTAAAACTATGCAAAACTTTTTTATAAATGCATTCAATTTGCTAAAAAAGTAATATATTTCTAAAAATTTGTTTTATTAAACTGTTAAAGTAGGTTCTCACCTACAATAAAATATTTAAATTTTATACAGTTTTCTTAAATGCTTATAAAACAAAAAAGTGATTATGAATAATAAATTTTCAAAATTTCTTATTAACCTTTAATAAAACCTTTTATAAATTGTTCAAAATGATTATGAATAAGGCTGTTAATGTTTTCAGGAACACGCTTAATATAAGCTTTATTGTGTTTTCAGTTCTTTTTTTTCGGAATGGGTCCACTTCTTTTTTAACTCTACTTTATTTTTTACTAAGCTTTAAGTGTTTTTAAATACTGTTTTACTATAACCCAATACATTTCAAATATATTGAGTTTTGGACAGTTTTGTGAATTAATCTTACTTTGTATACAGCATCATCATTTGTTTAATACCAGTCAGCTACTCCTTTGTTTTAATAATTAAATGCGATATCAGGCTAAAAAAATTAGAATTTGCTGCGCTTTCTAATGATGGAAATAAATATTTTTCGAGAGCTCTCTATATCTCTGTTAAAAGTGTCATTTGTTATGATTAAGTGCTTTTTCCCCGCACGTACAAATGGTTTGCCAGACCAAAAACTGGTTTGACAATTTTAATTTTTTTACACAATATATCAGTCCTGTTTCCCACAACACTTTTATAACATTCCTGAACAGGATGTTATAAAAGTTCGACAGTACGTACTTTATATTGTCCTATTTTTAAGAAAAATTTAACTCAATAACTTTCGTCCTCTCCTTTGCCTTGATATTTTTTTAGCGTTCATATTAGCAACTTTTTTTTACTTTGTGGTTCTTCAGACTAATCATTTATAAACTTTTTGATAAAATATGCTGACCAATTTAATAATTAAAGCGAATTTCAGCCAGAAATGTACGGATTTTACCTTAAAATATGTATGTATTTGCTTTGTTTACGATCTTACAGTCTGTAAATTAACATTTACTTCGGTAATGAGGGTTCATTTCGATGATCATTAAGTACGAGTATTTTTATTTTTATTAACTCAAGAAACTACATTTCCCAACTCGCCTGCACTTCTGGAAACTGCTTTTTAAGGTCAACATGTATTTAGGCTATAAATTTTAATAGGCGTTTGTATGAATTTCATTAAATTTAAATTTTTTTTCATACAGTTACTATTAAGGACTGATCCTAAAAGTTTTTATAGTATTATTATAAACTCCAAGAGAAGGATTTGTGGTCATCCCACTTCCATAATCTTTAAAGATTTTGAGTCGTCAGATGATACTGAAATCTTGCTTTTTAAGGGTCAACAAATTTACTTGAATTGACAAATTTAATTTTTCATGTTTTGGTCTTCCTTCTAAACTGCTTAGTTGGATTTAATCTTATTTGAATGATATAACTCAGAGGGTGGTTTTTAATGATTTTAGATCTAGAAAGATTTCTGTCATATCTGGTGTTTCTCAGGAAAGTCATCTTGGTCTAATTTTATTTGATTTTTATCTTAATTATCTTCCATCTGCTGTGACTTTTCCTAGAATATTGATATATGCTGATGAACAAAAGAATTTAAATAAAACACTTCTTTTGTTTCTGAATGTTTGTAAGACATTCTTGAATGCTAAATCAGCACTAATTTTATTAATAATTGTAAAAACCTTAAGAACTAATGTTGAATTTCTTAAAACTATATAGACTAAATAATTTTAAGTACTTTTCTTATTATACACATAAACCCTTCAATAATTCTTATCACACACAAGTGTGAAAGATAAGGGTTGATTGTACACATGTGTGAAAGACCAACGCACATGCGTATGTCCCCAACAATTGTATACAATCATAAAATTTATAAAAAAAATATTACAAATGGTAATTAAATTTTAACATAATACTTAAAAGAAAGATATAAAAAAAATGAAATTGAAAAAAGATTCGGCTGTGCCGAATCTTTGATACCCTTCACCATATTACCATCTTACCGTCTTATCGACATCATATTACCATATTACCGACAATTAATAAAATTTTCGCCTTAACGTATGCTTGCATATTTTCTAAATCTAAATTTTTTTCAAACTACGAAAATTTGAATATGAAAAAAAAAAAACAATCATAACAGGCTTTGCTTTTAAAAAAGAAACAACAACAATTCCATATATATTTATTTTTGTATGTACAAACTGACTGAATACACAAAGAACAACAACAACACTGTTATTCATTATATTACTGCTGTTGCTAACTAAACTACTTGCATATACAAAAAACAAAAAACGTCACTAATAGTCATTACAATGTTTAATATACATGTTTGTGTATGTTTTTATGTATATTCTTAACAGATATGTTTTAGTTTTTAAAAATAAACAACTACAATTCCATATCTATTTATTTTTGTACAGACTGCATATACAAAGAACAACAACAACACTGTTATTCATCATATTACTGCTGTTGATAACTAAACTACTTGTCTATACAAAAAACAAAAAACGTCACTAATAGTCATTACAATACTTAATATACATGTTTGTTGGTGTATTTATATTCTTAACAGATTTGTTTTTGGGCCATAACTCTGTTGATTATGAACGAATTTGGTTTATTAAAAAAACCGAAATTTTATAAAAATATTTATGACTGATCTATATAAAAATAAAAATCTATAGCTTGAACAAGGGCTTCAAAAATAAAAAATTCGTTTTCCCCGATATCTCAGTTATTACTGAACCGATTTATTTAATTTTTTCAGAACAAAAATTCAGAAAATAATTTTCGAGCCCCCTTTAAAAATTCGAAGTCCCTGGTATATGCAGAGGCTTCAGAAACTAAAAAACCGGTTCTAAAAACCGGTTTTTAAAGCATATCGCCACCATTTATAAACCGATCTTCCTGATTCAAAAAACTGAAATTTTATAAAAATATTTGTGACCGATCTGTATAAAAATAAAAATCTATGGCTTAAACCAAGGCTTCAAAAAATAAAAAATGCGTTTTGTCCGATATCTCAGTTATTACTGAACCGATTTATTTCATTTTTTCAGAACAAAAATTCAGAAAAAAATGTCCGAGAATTCTTTGTAAAAACGAAGTCCCTAGTATATACAGAGGCTTCAGAAACTGGAAAACCGGTTCAAAAAACCGGTTTTTTTAACATATCTCCGCATTGTATGAACCTATCTTGCTGAATTCCAATAGCAAAATTCTCGAAAGCATTTCCGATCGTTTGACATACATATTATATATGTCAGTTATCGGTGGGCTTCATAAACGCCATTTCAACCGACACACGGACGGACGGACGGACATGGTCCAATCGTCATCGCTTCTTACAAGGATTCTGAAAATATAAACTTTTTTGCTCTCCGACGAAAATTGTGGAAATTACAAACGGAATGACAAACTTATATATACCCTTTACACCTGTGGTGAAGGGTATAATAATAAAATATGTTCAAATAAGTTTGAACAGCTGATGATGTTAAATTTTTTATACCCATTGGCAATACTGTGGCTTATTCTTTATTACAAGATTACTTTAATCAGCTGAATGGTGTCTTGCTAATAATATGTTACTGAATCTTTTCTACGCCTTAACTCAAGTTTTTCTATGACAAAACTTTTACGCATAAGCGCTAGCTTTTCTACAAGAAAAGGCATTAGCTCCAGCTTTTCTATAAAAAAAAAGCCTTAACTCAAAATTTTATACATAAAACCTCTCTTATAATTAATGCCAAGCTATCCCTATTTGTAACTACTTTTTTATACAACATCTAGTCCATCTTTCCGCTCACAACATCTCAATCCAAGAACTACAAAAATCGTCATCAATATTCTAAATCAAATAATAAAATTCAATATATCTTGCTATTGAAAAATTTAACCGTGTTTTTTGTGAAAAATTTATCCATCTATTTTCACGTTTAAATTTTTTGTAAGTATCTGTTTTCTTTTTTTATTTCTCTGTGAAATTATTTTATTCTATTGAATACTTAACAAGTATCTAGTCTTGTGGCTGTTATCGGTTTTCATTTGTTTGCTTAAAATTTGTTCTTCTATTCGTTTATTTTCTTCTTTTAGTTTTTTATAATTTTTTTTTTACTTTTTGCAGTAATTTATTCAAAGTAAATTTTTATTTGCAGACTTTTTAACATTTTTCTCCACAAGTAGTTGACTGCATACATTAAGGCAAACGAACAATTCTATTAAATAATATGACTTCTTGATAAAGTTTAACAAATGTTTTTTTTTTTTTTTTTTTTTTTTTTTTTTTTTAACTTTCTGTTCTTTTATTGTTAGTAAATGGAAATTTTTTTAAAATAGGTTCGATTTTATTTGTGTATGCATGAAAATTTAGTGAAAATGTTGTAATATTTGATATTTCAAAAGTAATCTTACTTTTTTAATGATATTATATTTGCATATACTTAGAGGTTTAAGGTGGTCAAGGTTGTCCGATTAATATTATATATAATATTATATGTAGGGGAAACTGGGATATTGTATCGTATGGGGTAATGAAGAAAATTTTAATTTTTTCGTATATTTTAAATTTTGTTGAAAAAAAGTTTACTTATATTTTTTTGCCATTACAGCACTAATTTTCTAAATTATATTTTGCCCATGAAAACTCACATTTTATTGATTTTCGAGCGCAATCAAATAAAATATATTTCAAGTTTTTTTAAGAGGTGATATTTCTGAGCAGTGATGCCAGTTCAGCTTTTTTAAGGCTAAATCTAACCTTTTTATTTAGCTTTTAGCCTCAAAGCTTTCGTTTTAGCTTCTAGCTTTTTTCTAGCCTTTTTTCATTCTTAACATAGCTTTAAAAAGACTAACAGCCGTATGCAAAAAATATTATTAACTTTGCGTTCAAGTACACTTTTGTTACCCAATACTTAAAGGCTTACAAACGTTTGTTAAAAAAACGTATGCAAAAACATTGTTTAAAACACAATGTTTATTTAACGTTGGTAACGGCAACACTAGTATTATTTCCCCTCTTTGTAGTTAAAGTTGTATACTACCGAATATTAATACATTCGGTTATTCAAATTTTTAAAAAAGCTTTTCTTTATTTAAACATTAAATTAATTCTTTTTCAAATATTGTTTCTATTTTTATTATAACTTAGTAGAAATACAAAAAATAAAAGAAATAATAGAAGTTAAAAAGAAAAAATATGATAAATTTTATGGAACGTATAAAATAAGTATTCGAACAACGAGTTTATTTTATTTGTTTTGATTGAACGCACATCCCTAAAATATTTTTTATATTTTTATTATTTTTTATGTAATGTTATGTGATTTTTTTCTCTAAATATTTGTCTGAGATAGACAAATCGGACCTATAATGAATAAATATATCGGTCTTAAGATGAAGAAAGATATAGAAGACTAGAATAGGGGGAAACAAGCGTGAATTTTTTGCAAAACACAAAGAGAAACAGGAAATTTATCATAATGCCACTTGTAGTAAGTTTAATGTAAGTTCATACCTACTTTAAAATATTTAGATTACGTTTTTATATTTAAGTTAATAAACGGTTTTGCATACAGTTTTAAGAAATTTAGCTTAACAATACTTTGTAAAGCTGAAATAAGTTTTTTTGCATATGGCCGTAAAAATTTACCAATTTTATTTTTAAAAAATTCATCAATTTAAGCATTTTTGTTTATTAACTCGCACAAAAAATCGAAATTATTTATATTTAACGAAAATTTTTGCCTACGGCTTTTCGTTCTGCAAAAATATCATTATTTCTTAACAAACTTTATTATTCATAGGAATTATTTATGTTATACAGTGGTTTCCCGGTTTAACGAATACTTAGTTTAACGAATTAAATTTAACGTACGACCAAATTTTTAACATTTAGTACCTTATATTTAAAAAAATCTATCGTCCATTCCATGAAAGAACGCCCAAAAATAATTGGTTTATTTTGGGTGTCCTCCTATTTTTATAAAATTTTATACGTATAGGATCTATGGGTGTCTATATAGATTTCCGTTTTCACATTCGCTAAATTCAGAAAATTCGCGATTTTATTTCGCTTTTTCACTTTCAAAAAATCTAAAAAATCTCGAAAGTAAACAACTTTAAATACAAATAATTCTGGGAACGCTTTACGGAAATTTATTATTTAAACGGCGTTTGAAATGTAATTATATCAGCTTAAACATGAGTATTTTACAAATAAAAAATACTTTTTAAAAATGCATTTTAATGCAATTGCATTTTTGAAATGCATTTTTCTTTAAATATGCTATTAAATTTTTTTGATTTTTTTCCGTATTTCTATCTTTACATTAAAATAAAAATCTCAAATTTTTGGGACGCACACATGTATTGTACATAATTTCCCCTTTTCTTCAACTAGTTTAAATTTTTTCATATAAAAATTATATTTTTCTGGTATTATGAGTATCTTTACGTATTTTGTTAAAAAAATTTATTGTGTTATTTTTAAAAAAATCCTTAAAAATAGTAAAACTTTATGTATCAGACTATTTATTGTTTTAAGTTATAATAAACAAAGCATTTTAAATGCACTTTTGAAAAAAAAATAAAAACATCTAAAAACTGCATTTATATTTTTAAAATATTATGGATTGAAGAGGTGATTTTCGAAATGCTGACTAACTTACACAAAAAATATACAATGGCCTTTTAAATACTTTTTAAATTACAGAAATCCATCAATAACTTCAAGAGATATGAATATTTAAAATTGCATACTTTTTATATTTTGTTAACTTTTATACAAATTTTAAGGAAAATTCCAAAAACAAGAAAAAATTTTATTTTTATATGAAAAATTTTAAACATGTTCTTATAAAAATTGGATTATGCATATAAGATTTTCGCGTCCCAAAAATTTGACACTTTATCTTAACGTAAAGATTCCAAACTTTTCATTTATGTTAAAAAATTTAAAAATTTGAATAGCATATTTAAAGAAAAATGCATTTGGAAAATGCAATTGCATTAAAATGCATTTTTAAAAAATCTTTCTTATTTTTAAAATGTTCGTCGTAAAGCCGCCATATTCGAAATTTTAAGGCCGTTTAAATCATTAAAATTCACAAAGTCTTCCCAGAGATATTGCTGTTCAAAGTTACATACTTTTGAAATATGTTTGGTTTTTGAGAAAATTAAAAAGCGAAATTAAATCGCGAGTTTTTGCAATTTCACAAATAGAAAACTGAAACTGATAAAAGGCTTAATGGAGTTTATGTATACACATTTTTATAGAAATTGAAAGCCATCAAGTAAAAAAATATACTTTTTCGGGCGTTCTTTCCTGGAATGGTCGCTATATATTTTAGTCTGCCCTTTTAGGTAAAAGGGAGAGAATTAGAGATTTTCTAAAAAAAAGATAGTAAAAAGACAAAGTAAAAATACGTTACAAAGCTGTTATTTTTTTACTTTTTAAATACGCTTTCATCTGTATTTTATGCAATGTCATTTTATCATGTACCTCCGTAATTATGTGATGTGTTTATGCTGAAAAATCCGCTTAAATAATCCGTTCAATTGAGAATTACATATTAGGCCGATTTAACATTATAAACAGTTCATAACAATTGAAATTAAATAGCTACTCTCTAGTATTTGACAACCATAGTAAACAATTGAAATTAAATACCTAATCTCTAGTATTTGACAACCATAGTAAATTCTGTGTAATTTGTCAAAAAAAAAAAACTGTTTTTTTTTAACCCATTTCTTACCACTACCTGATCCCGTAAAGATAAATTAATAAAATAATAATAAACTATATTTTATTATTATTTTAAATAAAAAAAAATAATAAAATAATAATGGTATGGGGTCTATTTTAGTGATTGTGATCATAAAATCCAAGCTATTTTAGTTTCCGAGATATCGGTTGTTGTGAAAACGCATCAATGGATAATTAGGGGTATGTTGTTTTCGTTCATTTAAACAAATTGTATGGCAAAATAAGTTTTATTTGTCATTTAAATTTAGTTTTGTGATTATTTTATAAATTGTATGTTAAATATGTTAAGTGTGAACAAAAAAAGATTGGAGGTGGAACATTTCAATTGAAATTTAAGGCAACTAAATAATAACGTAAAAACGTTAAATAACTTACGGTGTAAGACTAAATAATTTCATATAAGCATTTTGGTCCTTCGTACAGGCTGCCTAACCACGTTATGTTTCAAACACAAATGTTACGTAAATCGATTCTGTTATTCTTGCAATATTCCCGAATTTGTCAAATCGTAAATCCTAGTAATGTACCAAATGCAGTGGCTCATATTATGATGTATTCCAATTGAAACAGGATTTGAAAATTGGGGTAATGTACCAATTTTCAAATGACTAAGAAAAAAATTTGTTTGCTTTCATTTATCCGTGCACATATGTTCACAGATTTTTCCTTTATTATACCTTGAATATCCTTGGAGATT
The DNA here is from genome assembly GCA_951394005.1 of Protophormia terraenovae. NCBI lineage: Eukaryota > Metazoa > Arthropoda > Insecta > Diptera > Calliphoridae > Protophormia > Protophormia terraenovae. The sequence continues at coordinate 126,215,808 of OX596073.1, forward strand.
TTATTTTGTTTATATTTTGATGTCCTCTTAATCTCATTTAATTGAAAACCCAAAATGAACATTGAGTAGAAAGCATAGCCTTTTATAGAAAAAAGCTGTTTCAAAACTTATGAAATTTTATCTATTCACATTGGTTTTTAAAAATTATTAAAACTTTGAATAAAAAATAATAATTTGTAATCATAAAAATTGTAAATATTATGTTTTTCTTTAGCAAATTTTATGAATTTTGAGAAAATTTGTTATCCTTTTTTAAGACAATTGAAAAAAATTTGCAATAAATTGCATAATTTTATTGATTTCATTCATCAGCTTTCGGCATTTTTCAGGTAACTCCTCAATTTTTGTGATCATATTCAATATAATAGCATCCTTCACAATGTACCCTTTATATTTATATTAATTTTTTGGAAATAAATCTGTAACTCCTGATCGGCTGGTTGGATTTGCATGAAATTTAGTATAGGCGTGGCAGAGGAGTGTGCAATGTTAAGTTTAGAAGGGGACCAGACACACCCCTCAGGGGCGGAGCTAAAGGGGCTCAAAGTTGGGTACCTCTGACATACAAATTCAAAATCGTTTATTTTTGGACTCGGTAAAGATATTGACTTCAATTTTTTTTATTTAATAGATAATTTAATTCTTTAATTAGTTAAAGAAAAAAACAAATCAAATCGGTTGGAAATACTAGGACATTTATGGAAAAAACTGGACCAAGGACATGCTAAATTGAGGTACTTTAAAATTCAAACGCAAATAACTCAAAAACTATAAGAGATAAGTGCCTACAATAGTGTATAAAAATATTTAAAATAGGACGAGAAACAAAAATCTGGCAAGCGATTAAAAAATTTGTATGTCAATTAAGCTCCGCCCCTAAGGAGTGTATCCGGTCCTCCTTCTAAACTTAACATTGCACACTCCTTTGCTACGCCTATACTAAATTTCATGCAAATCCAACTAGCCGATCAGAAGTTACAGATTTATTTCCAAATAATTTCGATTCTGCCCACTGTGCAATATATAAGCTTTTTTACAACTGTATTTTCCATATGATGATGAGCAGGGATGGAAAAGTTGATAATATAGTACTTTTTTGATACTATTTAAAATTATAAAACCCCAAAATATTCCCTTAAATCATTTGTTATATCAAACGATTTTTTCGATTCTTCAACTCGAATTAAAGATAAAATTTTCAAAAGAAAATCTATTTTGAAGATATATAATTTTCGAATAGAAATTTTGGTTTGATTTATACATATTAACAATTGATGTTCAGAAGTAATAATAATAATTTTAATGAAAACGATATTCGGCTAAATACTGGGGCTTCGAGTTCTCAAAAAATTAGATACGTTAATAAAGCAAACTATATTATAGAAACATTTGAGCTGTATGTTTAGTTTATAAAATTGTAAACTCTTTTTATGCTCTTTTTATGCTCTTTAACCCTCAAATGCCCAAGGCCACCGATTTTTATGTAAAATGTTGAAAAAATAATAACTACGTTTTTAGTTTTTCAAAAAAAAAAAAATAAAATAAAAATAAAAAATTTAAAGAAGTTATTTGGAAAAAAGTGGTTGTATCTTTAAAAATATATTGGGCATTCACTCCTAATAAAAATTATTAAGAAAAATTGGTAAAAATATAATAAAAAGATGAGAAATAATATATATTAATATAATGATTAACAAAAATTCAATAAGCATGATATTTATGAACTTTTTGAATTTAAAAATTAATTTATTTTGAATTAAATTCTGTCCAATCTGGCATCAGACGGGCGTACAAAATATACATCCGGTTTTTGACGATTTTTTCTTATTTATGTTTCAAGATGTGGACACTCTTTTTGGAGAGAATGTTTTGCATCGCAGGATAATAATTTATAAGCATTTTCTAACTTATTCAATCCAGGTTTATGTTGATGTATCCTCTAGTACAATTGTCAGTTATTAACAGTTGTTGTATCCTAAAGATACTTTATATGTCTAACTTCGTCTTTTCATTCGAATTTTATGAAGACTCATTGAACTATTCATTAATTCAACTCCACACATGTGACAATTGTAGTCCTTTATAATTTGAGGACACAGACTAATTTTAACGGTTTTATTGAGTCGTTAAGTAACTTTTCGTTGAGGAACAATGCTCGTGTCTTAAGTGCAGCCAGACGGAAGTTGTTTGTTTGACCCTGCTATCGTATTGGATGGTGTTTGTCGTCGAGTGGATATACATTTAAAGCTTTCGAGGCTTTTCTTTTGTAATATCCATTCGGATTATATAAAAATCTGAATTGAAATTGGTAAAGACCATAAAACCCAAGAACTGAATTTTTACTTTCTATTCGAAGGTATAGATTGGCGACAGTTTTCGAAGGAGCGTTCTGTAGAGTTACCTATTTAATTTCAAAGCCTCTCAAAATTAGAAGTGTTTTATTAATTTTGTCAAACGTTTTCATAGTTGTTAACTGTTCTGTCTTAATTTCAGCTCTACAGAGTACATGTTTTGCTCGATGTAAGTTGACAATAAATTCACCACTATATTATCTTTGCGAAGTTTCATCTATTCCAATTATACACGCAATATATTTTTAACTGGTCCCATGTTCGTATTTCAGCATACTAACGTAAAAAATTTGTACAAATAAAAGATGTGGTTTTGACCTTGGTTCGAATTGTGATAAATATATTGAGACTATGCATCAATTAAATTCCTCAGGTTTTTATTATGATTGATTATAGAGATAAAATAGTTCTAAACGGTCACGTTTATGTCAATATCATTCTGATTCATATTTTTATCATTGTCTATTACAAATCACCTGTATTTCCTCCCGTTTTATATCAATGAGCAAAATTTAGATCACCACTTTTATTATAGGTATCGTAAATACTGTCATCGCCTATAATTTCGGTATTACTAATTAGTTCACATACGTCACCATCAGACATAACAAACTAACTTGAATAAAAGTCAAAATTTTTTACAAAAGTGCATTAAAACTAAATTTTTGTAATTAAAAAATGTTATTAAATAATTTAAAATCTAAAAAACTATATTACTTAGCCCCAAATAAGTGAACCTACTTTAGCAAAGTCATTATTATATACGAAAATGCCACTGGTAATAATCACAAATACCATATGTAACAGAAATCAAACTTTAGCTGTAAACGCCTAGTGTATCTATGAAGATACAACCGGAAAATTATAATTTCTTGAGAATTGTCGACCTATATCAAAATAATATCTTTAAAGAACATAGTTTCAAGTACGGAAATATTTTTTTTCGTTTAAAAATATTCATAGCTTCTCAGATTTTACACTTTCCCAGCAAAAAAAGAACTGAAAAAGTCATGATTTTAACATTGTGTTGTCATTGGAAGGAAGTACTTAGTGGTGAAAAAGAGCTGCAGAAGTTCTTTTTTTAACCCATGGTTGGCATTGGTAGGATGTTCTTCTTTTATACTTCTTGTTCATTGCTTTTGAAGCACTTCTCTTAAAACTATGTTTATAAAATTTTTAAATAAAAATTCTGTTTTTGCCCTATTAAATAATAACAAAAATGCATTAAAATTTGTAAAATTGGAATTTTGTTAGAAGTTATTACCACTTTTTCCCGCAAAAAATTAATTTATTTTCACTTTTTTGGAAGTAATTATTAAGAACTTCCAAAAAAGTTAAAAATATGTGCATTGTTCCACTTTTGAAGTTGTGAAAATGTTCTTTTTTATGAAGAACTTCATCGTTTTTTGCTGGGTTTGAAAAAGGACGTTTATTTAATTTTAATAAAAAATATTTTTTGACTTTATTTTGAAATATTTCCAAAACGGAGTAATTAAGAAATAAAAAATACTTTTTTACAAAGACATGTTATGTTTTAAACGATATAAAACCAATTTAAGAAAAATTTAACCAAAATTGTGGCCGTAGGAATTTTTTTAATGATTGTATCTTTAAAGATGCCATGGGCATTTAAGGGTTAAATCAAATTTAACTGAAAATTTTCCATAGTTTTCAAACATCAGATAATAAATTATATTGTATCAGAACTAAAGCTGAAATGCTTTTCCTAAAATGATTTTCAGGAATGGATTTTGGATTTTTTTCTCCTTAAGTTTATTTCAATAACTATAATATTTAATCTGAATAAAACCATTTAATGATTGGGTTTCTTATGTGATGCTTCATTTTGAGTACACAAATTACATTATTTGAATTTTGCACTAAATTAGCAATAAATAACTTTCAAAAATAAGAATTTTAGTACTCTGATAGTGAAGAAAGTACTATTTGAAATTTATTTTGAGGGTGACGAAACATTAGGTTTGGAAAATACTCAACATTTTGCAATAAAATAAATCTGGTATCCAAATGTACTTACTTTAAACCACATAAAATTCTCATAATACTATAACTAACGACCCGACAATTTCCAACGAGTACTATTAACATTTTTAAAAGAATGTTTTGTCCAGAAGTGCTTAATGTTATTGTTTCAAGATATTAAAAATAAATTGCAATAGTTGTTATTATAAGTCTAACGAATCATTCCCACTTTATATGTTAATATAACTCTTATATAACTAATATTAACTACTATTCACAAAATCAAGACAAAAGTGCTACTGTAGGCCAGACCAAGAGGATAACATGTCCATCGCGGCTATATAATTTTCGCTAAAAAATCATTTATGATATGACAGAAAGGAAATTTTATATACATGTAGATAGTCCTTATAAATCTGTATAAAAATCTGCTTAAATTTGTAAGTTATATCGTTTAGTTTAAGAAATATTTGGGACACCTATGGTGGTGTAAGTAATAAAAAGCGGAATTGAATTCCAAGATTTGCTTATTTATGGCTTCAAGCTGTTACAACATATAATCACAATTAACAAAAGAAGATTTTCTTAATTTCTTTTCCTTTAAGGAACTCTAGTAAATATTGCATTTTTAAATTTAATATCTAATAAACATTATCTCAATGTAATTTCCCATGTATGACCAAACAATACCAAAAACACTTTTGAATAAAACGTATATCTTTGTTCTTAAATACGTGAGTTCAAAATTTAAAATCTCATGTCGATAAATTTAAGAACACAATAAAGTATTTCTCAAATGTAGACATGGTAAAATAAATTTCATATTGACTGCTAACATTATATCAATGTAAATAATATAATTACTTTTAAGGCATTTTCTCTCTATTCATACATATAAGGACACATTTGAGCACACTTCAATATAAATAGTATGTAAATAATGTAAATACATATATACATATGTAGATTTTGATTTTTATTTCTTTAAAATATTTACTTAACTTTAACTTTCTTGTGGTTTTTTGTGCTGTCTTTGTAAAGACATGAGAATGTATATTTATTGGGAATAAAAAAAGGACTTAAAACCATTATGGATTGAGCTTGGGAAATATGCATTGTTATACAGAGTGACATGAGTGTTTAAGTACAAGTTGGAAATAAAACTTTCATTTAAGTAAAAAATAAACATTAGTAAATTTTTAAAATAATGTAAAGTAAGTTGCTTGTTACAATTAAAAATTTTATAATAACGCAATTGGAAACTTTTGTGTGCTACTATATTTGCCACACTGTAGTTAAAAGATGCGCTATACATACGATATTTTTCTTTAGGTTTTATCTTACTTTTTCTTTCAAGTAAAACCATAGGTTATGTTTATTTTATGTTAAAATGTTCAAATATATTTTAGCATAAAAAACAACGTGCATACAGTACTAAAGTATATGAAAAAATCCTTTAAAAGATTGAATGCAGGTCTATTGCATGTTTGAACATACAAAATTGTAACACATACACCCAAAAAGGAATATCATACATATATATGCACATACTTGTAAAAGTTAAATGTATTTGCTTACTTCATTCAAACAACCATACATACTTATGTAGTTAAGCACACAGACTGCTTCAAACTCATATGTAAGTATGTTTGTGTGTACACGTATGGTATAAGTGAGTGAGAGAGTGAGTGAGTAGATGTATGCAAAGTGTTTGTAATACATTCACTTTTAGACACTTTTGTATTCTAAAAATAAAATAAAATAAAACGAATGAAAAATGAAACCCAACAACACACTTATACACAAATGAAAAGAATGCTTTTAATACAAGTGCACATACGTAGGCAGACTGAAAGATCTTTTAAAAATTTTATAAAACTTTTTAAGATTTTGTGTAGAGAAAATAATGACGTGGCTAGAGTGGGTCAGTAAAACTCCTTGCTTTGAATATATATTCATTACAACGCACGTTGGGGTAAAAGGGGTCGAAAGTGGCGTTTAATTGAATTTTGAATATTAACTTTTTGTAATAAAATTGGATACCGAATAAAGATAGACAAAATTATGTATCAATAACAATAAAAATCATTAGCCTAGGTTACGTTGTTTTTGTGTACTGAGCATTCAAAGTTCAACATTTTTTTATATTTTTGAAAAAGGGCAACAAATTCAATTTTCATTAACTTTCGGTGAATTTTTTTTAATAAAAAGTACTTTGAAGGAAAAATTTAAAATGGAACCATTAACTTCAGGTAATTAGGTTTGCTTTTATTCAAGAATTTGTAAATTATTTTTTGTCAAGGTATTTTTGTTAATTTTTTGAAAATTGTCCAAAAATACACTAATTTTCAACTTTCATGGAGAGCAACTAAAAATGTTACAGGATGTTTGTTCTGAAAATTGTCTGAAAAATATTGTCTACTTTATTATTCTGAAAAAAAAATCGTGCGCATATATAGCCCAATTTGAGAAAATAACATTTTTGTGAAAAAACTCCAGTAGATTTCATACAAAAAACAGCTTAAGTGCCAAACATTTTCTTTGCTTTATCAAACATTAAACAGTGGGGAAGAATCGAAATAATTCTGTAACTTCTAATCGGCTAGTTGGATTTGCATGAAATTTTATACAGGCGTAGCAGAGAACAGTAGCATTTTGAATTAAGAAGTCCAATATTCGCATCAGGAACGGAACTATAGGGGTTCAAAATAGACAACTAGTGTAATGGAAAAGGTTTAACCACTACCGAACTTTTGTCCCTTACCCGATTTCCAAGATTTTTATATCACCTTAAAGTCCTTGATAAATCCTTCAGAAAACATGCTTGCATGTACTACTTATCTTATGAATTTTTCGAGTTATATACATTTGAATTTTCAAAAATCTCAATTTTACAAGATCTTGGTTAAGATTTTTTCAAATATAGCCAAATATTTTCAACCGATTTTATTATATTTTATGTGGTTGGTTAAAAGCAAAATTATTAAATTTTGAACTGGAAAGTTTGCAAAAATTAACAAACAGACGGACAGATGGACGGACATTAGAATTCTTTCAAAAAATTTTTAAATTCAAAAGATATTTTTTTTTCCACTTTTCGATTAATATGAAAACCAAATGAAAGTATTAACCTTTTGATATCACCTTTCCCCGAATTAAGTGGCATTTTCGACACATTTAACTCAAATAGACGGACGAACATTGCCATGCTGCCAAAAAATATTTTAGAATTCTAAAAATGAATTTATTTACTAACTAATAAATAGAGAAAATAAAAAGTGGAGATCAAAATTTGGATATTTCCTTCTCCTGAATGAAGCGTCATTTTTGTCCCATTTAACCCAAATGTATAGTCGGAAGGACGGACATTACCATTCAGCCAAAAAACATGTTATAATTCTAAAATTAAATTTACTTACTGATAAATAGAAAAATTAAACATGATTATTAAAGTGCTGATACCACCCTTCACTGAATTATGCATAATTTTCAACCCATTTAACTCTAATGTATAGACAGACAGACTTTTACGTTCTGCTAAAAAAAAAAAAAAAAATCTTAAAATTCTAAAACTGAATTTTTTAACTAAAAATCAATAAAATAAATAAAACGTGATTATTAAAATATTGATATCACTTTTTCCTGAATTAGGCGACAGTTTCGACCCCTTTTACCCCAACATGCAACGCTGGTAGCAGCTCAAATTTTGAAATTTTAGAAAAAATATATTACCTAAATATTTTAGAGATAAATAATCGTCATGTAATAAATTGTTTAAGATTTCGAAGTCATAAAATTTTTAAATGTAATTTTCAGCCTCCTTTTGTATTTATATGTTTGTGTGTATAAATATATGTGTATATTTTTATGTTAAAAAATATGAAGTGATGCTTATCGATAGTGAAATATGATATTGGATATGATGTTGCAAACAATACTTGAACTGAGCCAAAAGATCAATATACCCAGATAGTAGTCATAATTTGTTATGACAACAGAATATTCCATTTCAATAAATTAGAAAACTATAAGAGATATTACATTGGATTCACATACATATGTATGAACATATACATGCAATATATGTATGAATATTCATTAGGGTGGTCAGAAGTAGGTAAACTAGATTAAAGTAGGTAAGATCATATTTTAGATTTTAAGATTTTTCTGTGCTTTTTGTTTATATTTTCTAAAACTCGTTTCTATTTATTTATTTAAACTTACATACATGATAACATACATACAAATATTCGTTTTTATTTTCAACGTAAATTTTTTGAAAAGTTATTCTAAAAGAAATTAATTAATCTTTAATTTTATTTAGGAATATTAAGTGCTTGATTTATTGTATTTAGCTCTAATTGAGTTTAAATATTATTTCATGTATAAGACGTTTTAAGCTTTCCAAAATTGAGGAAAGGTTTCCTGATAAGCTGGCTTAAGTTACCAGAGAAATGCTCGTGGGTACTAATTTATCCCTACTACAAAAATTATAAATTTTATTGTATTTATTGCATCAAAGTCTAGAAAAAATAGTAAAAAATCTTCAAAAAAGTCCTCATATTTTGTATATAGATGGAGAAACCCTAATGTAAACATATTGCTAATTATTCTGAATTTTAATTTAATTAGTTTGTCGCTATAGTAGAACGAAATTATCTATATAATTATTTTAAAATAAAAAGGGTTTAAAATAATTTATATATATATATTTATATATATATATATATATATATATATATATATATATATATATATATATATATATATATATATATATATATATATATATATATATATATATATATATATATATATATATATATATATATATATATATATATATATATATTGCTATAGGCGTGATTACACGATGCTACACAACAAGAAGAAGTTTAACACACATGGAAAGTTTAATATTTCAGTTTGTAGAAATATATGAGAAGATTATATAAATAACAAGTGAGAATATAATATTTAGATTTGCCGAATCTATATACCCACCATCTGCAACTTTTTAAAATTATACCTTATGTGGTAATAAAGTAGACGGACCATGCTCATTTTTTGTTTCCTCGTTTATATTGAGCTACGAACTATTTGCTTAAAATTTCGTTGATATTTCACCTAATATGAGAGGTGGGTAGTAACTTGGTTGGATCATGCTTATTTTTAAAATATAATTTTATATCGACCCTCAAACTATCTGAACAAAGTTTAGTTATTGTACTTGCTTTTATTTAAGAGATATCAGCAGAAAAGTATGGACTGAAGTAACAACGGACGTACTGTTTCTAATATTAAGTCGACTTTCGAATTATCTGTACAAAATTTCTTTTTTCTACATGCTTTTGCTTAAGAGATATTAGCAGAAAAAAAAACACAGGGTGAGTTTCTAGTATTTAGCCCATAAGTTTTTTGTTTATTAACCGATTTTGACAATTTTTTAAGCAATCAAGCCTTATATAAATATTTGAGCCAAATTTCGTCCCCTTAGGTTGTCTCTTTTGAACCCTATCCCGATTTCAACAGACTGACGGAAAAACGGACAGACGGACGGACATACAGTGGCGAGCATTAAAAATGCAACGCTATGTGATATGATATTTGTTCGCATATATTTTGCTTATAGCAAGTCCTAATGTAACAGTACTATTGTGATTTTATTATTTGTGGTCATAGGCAACTGTTGCATATAATTTTGTCGAATATTTTTGTACGTAAGGGAAATTATTGTACGTTTAGTAAAAGTAGTTGTAAATTTGAGCGAGCAAAAAAAAAAATATAACTCTAAACAAATAAACATGATTTTTAAAATTTTCATACAAATTTTTATTGGAAATGGTTGGAAACTATAGTACTGTTAAAAAGCATGATTTTCTATCGTCGCATATTGTCTAATATTCATGAAATCTACAAATAATATAACTATTAGCAATAGATTCCAATTTTATTAAATTTTGATATTTTTCTGAACTATTTAAATAGAGATTGATATTTTTGGAATTATTATTTATTTTGTTAGTTATTTTAAATTCAACAAATATTTTTACATAAATAAGCTATCAAATATTTATGATAGTTTGGCTTAACTTCATAATTTATAATTGAGTGCAACCTTTCGGCCGAAATAACACAACCACATTCGATCGTTATTGTGATAGAATCAACAGCTTTAAAAAATTTTTTCGCAGTGATATGACATTATCGAATGCCCGGTATCGCTATAATGTTAAAATATTCCTTGATTTTAGTCCTGGAACAAATTCTAACACAATGAAAGACAGTTAAGAAATATACCTATTTTGACCTCTTCGTATGTTGAAAAATTAAAAGTTCATCCTTCGTGATGATTTGACTATTGCACTTGTTTACTATTGGAAATTAATATTTAAGTAAGTATGTCTACCTTAATCGTCTAAAATCGAAATATATGCGTTTAGAGTCAAATTAATACAAGTTATCGTAATAGGCTCTCATTATACATTACTTGTAAAAATAATAAAGGACCTGCCTCTAAAAGTAAAGGTGGTCATTTGATTTTAGTAAATAATATTTGTTATGTTAGAAGTATATTTTGTTTCCATATGTACATCATCAAATCAACGATTGCTGGCAATAGTAGCTTTAAATGGCCAAATGTGTTCATTCAGATAATGTCAAATATCTACAGTTAAATGACTTGTATCAATTGTTACAGGTATGATTGTTTCAATATTGTTTCTTTAAGATAATTTTTAGGAATCTTCATATTAGAACTACATATTAATATTATTTCACTGCTATTATCAGAATGTCATTCAAAAATATTCTAAAATTCTTAAAAAGTATGGAGAAAAGAGTGTTTTTTTTTAATATTATTAATATCCTTTGTAGTTAAAATTACCTTAATTTTATTGATAGTAATTAGTGGTAATTCTACCAAATTATAGTTTTCAGCATTTTTCAATAATTATTTTTATCAAGTTGCATATTTTTTGCTCCCCTAAATTTACAACTTTTTCAAAAACCAATTTATTAACTGTTCGTATGCGTAACAATTTGAAACAAAATGACATAAAGTAGTTGGCTAAGGCCGCAAAGAATAAAATCCCAACAGAATTGGCTAATTTAATGATGTTCTAGCCCTAATCAATACGATAAAAAATCATATAGCCTAGCGTTGCATTTTTTATGCTCGCAACTGTAGCTAGATCGACTCAGAATCGAATCAGGACCCAGAAAATATATACTTAATGGGGTCTTAAATGCTAAACATTGAATGACAAAATCCTATCCTATCGGTATAAAAATAAATGGTACATGTAAGCAATTGTAGATCGCTACATGTTGCTTATTTTGCTATTTATGCATACAAGGGCAATTCCCTGAAGAGGATGAAATATCGACCGATCTTCATAGAACTTTGTACTGCGATTTCTGTTTTTATACCACTATATTCGTTGTTTACCTTCTCACTTGTATGGGATTCATGCTCTTTGATGTGATTTTCTGAAGAGGGGTTCATATTGAAGCTATTACTAATTAGAGATCCATCATGATGAAATGTGGCACACAGATTTATGTCAATATATGTATATAAAATTATTAAATCTTATTCCGGGAAGACATTTGCTTAGGGGCTAGGTAATATAAAGGATCGATCGTAACCGATTTCAATAGGCATCGTCCTCGGGTCACAGTAGACATGTGTACAAAATATCATTAAATTGTTTCTTAAATTGTAACTTGAAGTTTGAATAAAAGTTTTACATGGACTGATACAAGGTCAGACGGATAGACATTCGGACATACTTAAATCCACACAGAAAAATTGAGATGGGTCGTAGACTAATATTTTTGGCTGTTACCAACATCTGTACAGACGCATAATACTCTCCCCAGCTATGGAGTTGTTTTGCTTTGAATATAAATGCGTATGTACTTTTTAAAAATATATAACTCTCAATTTTGGGGATATATCAATAAGTCTAAAAATGGTAAGTATAGTATAATAATCTGCTCGTCCATTTCTACAAACTACACTATATTATATTTCAAGTGTTTTTTTGCCTTTTGATAGATCATCAAGATTAACGAGCTTTTACCAATTGCAAAGTTCAAAGCTTCAAGTTGTTGTTCACTCACTGTCAATTTTTTTCCGAAAACAGTTTGTTACAACAAATAATAAAATCAAACATAATTTTATTTATTACAATTGCACAATAAGTTTAATTTACATACCATCCAGTTTATCTCAGTCATATACAAAAATAAAGGCAAATAAGAAAATAATTTTATGTTTTTTTTTCTCCGCCTTTTATTTGTTTATACCTTCAACCATCTTAACACAATATTCTTTAACGTTTATCTACAGTTATTTTATTTTTATCTATAAATGCGCGTAAAGTATATGAATGCACGATCCACACTCTGGTTTGTGGCCATGTTTGCTGCAACTGAACTTCTCAAACCAATGATATAAATGGCTGTTTTTACTATTACCTCCAATATTCACAGCACTCTAAGGATTTAAAGTGTAAACCATTTAACGTGTTTGTGAAGGATAAGCTCCATATTGTAGTTGAGCTAAAAATGTAAGAAAGATGGAGTAAAACAGATTTTCTACAGAGATTTCTTGGTTAGGAAAGCTGGTTTTATATGGATGAGGTTAAATGGTAAACACTGATTTTTTTATGGTTTAATGTGTTAAAAAATTGTATGCTGTATTCATATAAACACATATATAATAGTATTTATATATAATAGAAAAATAGACAGTTCTTTAGAATTAGATAGACTCATTGAACTAGTATTTATTAACAACCATATTTTTTTATTTTTTTTAGAGACTGCAGAGTTGTGCGAGATCCTCAGACACTGAAATCAAAAGGTTATGGTTTTGTGTCGTTTATTAAAAAATCGGTAAGTTCCATGCTACAAACTTATACTAAATTAAAAAAATTATTCAAAAAAAGATCAATATTTATTATATAAAGAAAAATTTATATGAGAAAATGTCCGTATTTTTCCTTAAAGCTTTAATGATTTCCTCATACCAGCCTCCCAAAATAAATAACATTTTTTTTTATAAACTAATCCAAAATAATGTTCAAATCTAATGTTCTTTTAATTCGAACACATTAACACAAACATATTAAAAAAAAAAAACAACGGAAACAAACATTAATTGCTTATATCCATGTATACATACATATGAGGGCATAAAAAACATAAAATAAAAAACACTACAAAATACCCAAAAAGCATTAAGTGAAAATACAGAAAGCCACATGTGACATGAAGCGTAAATAAGCTGAAAAGTAAACAAAATGACGGTGTATGACATCGAAAAAAGATGTACATTGGAATAAAATATACTTAAACATTCACAAACAAATAAGTAAATACATAAACATAAATTTCAAAGCTGAGTGTATGTGTGCATAAAATATTTTGGTATTTATATAAATAATCACACAATCAAACAACATACATAAATATACATAAATGTGTATATAAAATAATGATTTTAACATATAAAACTCTTATACATATAACATATACATAAATAAATATCCTAATGTGTATATAAAAATCACACATACACAAGTATAAACGTTAAGAATGGTATAAGTGTCAAGGATTAAGTTGTATTTACACACTGTTGCTTAACACATTACTGATTAAGATTTCAAAATCAAAACTCGTATATTTTGTATGTGTCAGTGAATATTTTAAATAAACCTACATATATTTATTTTATTAAATGTACTTGTATGTTGTAAGTATATTTGTGTATATAATATAACATAGGTTTGTTGTATGAGAATGTATCTCTATAATCTTTAAACTTAAAGTATTAACATTTATTGTGGATATTAATCACAAATTATTACTTTTGTATGAATCAACTTGTATGAATTTAATTACCAAATTATAAATTAGGAAACTTATTTATTTTATATTTTTCAAAAGGTTTTTAGTAATTTTTTATAAATGATTTGAGTAATACATTTGAATACTACTCAAATAAGATAATAGTTATTAAGGACCACAACAAAACTTTACTTTCGAGGCTTACATAATGATGCTAGGAAATTTTATAAGAACTGTACCAGCGACATAGCTACCAAAAAAAAAAAAAAAAAAAAAAATACAATATATATGATTTATAATTCACTTAATATATAATTTATTTTTATCTGGATTTTAATGGAATGATCTCTATTTAAATCTAAGTGTTGTTATTTTGGAATTGTTATTTGATTTGTTCAAGATATTAATCAATAAAATTTTCTTTTAAAATACATATTTTTCAATAAACGTTTAAAAAAAGTTGACTCATGACTCAGTTGAGTGTTAAATTTACCTTTTTTACTGTTATATAATCTTTACCATGCAAAAATAATTAATTTATTATTAAAAATGTTAATTCTTTTCTAATTTTGATTTTGACCTCGTATTTTAAAGGTTATCCTTATCTAGTATTTTTAAAACTTCAGAATTTATTTCTTGACCTATGTACGTTTTATGTTGTTATATAATAATATAGTTTAGTTTGGACATACTTAAATTGAGAGAAAGTTAAATTTATACCTAAAAACTGCAAAAAAATAATTTTTTTCCGAAATCCGCAGAAATGATATTTATTTTACTTTTTTTTATTTATTTACTTTATATTACTTTTTTTTATTATTTTTACATAATAGAATAAGGACAGTTGCATTTAGGTTAAAACTATTATAAAGAAATAGCATTCCTACATACAGTCTTATACATTTTCTTGTAAGTTTACCCTATTTATAGTAGGTAACTTGACTCCTACTATAAATACGGTAAAAATACACCAAGTATGTAAATGGCGACTTTTTCAAACTATGTGCTAAATGACGGGAATCTTAGTTGTTTGAAATACATCGACCTATTTTATATTAATTTAAACAAATAAATTTTATTATTTTGAGAATGTTTCACAGTGTATTGATATAAAAAGCCGCTGAGTATTTATAAATGAACTGAAAATGTTAGGAACTAAAAATAATAATAAAATTTATGAACAGCTATTTAAATCATCATGTGCGAATGTTTTGGACTGGATTGGATTGGATTCTGAATAAAAACAGATACGATGAATAATTATATCATAATTTATATTATTTTACATTGCTCATAGCAATCCCTCATGGAAACGTGACTTTTTATTAAATTATAATAAGATCATTTATCCAACAGACTTAAGTCAATATTTGTGAATTCATACGTTCAGTTCGACGGCGATTTGAAAGGCTGGAATACGAGTGAAGACCTCGTACAAAAATACAGAAGTATAATTAATAAAAAGAGAATTGTATGCCAACTATTTCTGTGAATAAGTACTTACTTTTGCAATAATAAAATTGTTGTAAAATAATTATAAATAAATTATAACAAAATTAGATTTAGTAGTTTTTCTTAAAATACAACATTTTTTGTTTCTGTTGTTATCAAATAAACAAGTTTTTTGGGTTTCAAATCAGTTGGCCCCTTTTTTTCAAAAAATCCCCTTTTTGGCGACTTTTTATTTTTAAATCCCCTTTTTTGGACACTTTTTAAAAATTCTCAACGGTAACGCTGATGGGAAAAGGTTATATCTTGAAAAGTTTTGCGGTACTGATGCTGGAATATATTTATACAAATGTAATAAAATAAAAAAATCACCAAAATTTCCATTGAAATATATAGAATTAGAGAGCTGGTCTGGCCAGACCATATTTATTACAAATGTGACAATTGAAACATCTGTATGACGAAGGGTTAATATTTTTCATTTGTTTTATTTTTTCCAAACAAAAATTTGACAATTATGTATTTATCGCTTGAGATAAAAATGTTTAGGAACTTTGTCTATAAAACATACGTTTTAGGCACAATTTGTGTATATATAAGGGGAAAATGTGTATAATATTATAAACATATATATAAATGCTCAGTATACTTAAATGTTTATGTATTTTTGTAGACAAAATAATGTAATTTGTTTTCATAGACATTTTCTGTTTTAATTTACTCATTTTGTGTAATTTTACAAAAAAAATTTACTTGTATTATAAAAGTAATTTCACATGCATTTTTTAGAGTGTAGAAATAGGATAAAACAGTCATATTACCAAATAGGAGAGAAAAATTGTTCAAACTAATAGAAAAATGGAAAGTCGATGCTTGAAATTTCCCGTAGGGGTTTAGAAAAATATCTCCGTTTTCTACAAAATACTTTACATAAAAATCATACGATTGTAACTTATAATAAACCTCATAAAATAACCCCAAAATCGGAAAAAAGAATATTTTATAGGCAAGAAAGTACCCCTTTTAATTCTTTGAAGGCTATTTCAGCAAAAATTTTTAGTGGAATAGGTGCGCAAAGAGTTTGTCTTCGTTTTGTGCAATATTCTAATATATCCCAGTACCCATATGCATTTATTGTCAGACCAGTTTGTAAGACGAAGTGTTAAAAAAGTTAAAATTTTAGTATTTCAACAAAGGAAAACATAATTTCTTATTTGTTTCTAATTTTGTTTTTACAGAATTATCTATTTAATAGGGTTTCGATTATTTGCCTTTTTTGAGAAGCCGGTTTTCGAATAGTTTTAATAGTTGGTATATATAAAAAATCAATCGCATTTTTTGAAATTAATAAAAAGCTGGTCAACCGGTTTTTTCAGAAGTTAATATTTCTTAAAAAAGTCAACAAATCTTATAAATATTGAAGTTAAAATTTATTAATTATAAATATTTTTGTAAATAATTATTAACCCATTAAGAAAAATTATAAGAAAATAATCATCCAAAATGAGATTAACTCTTACCTAGCACAAGTAAAAACAATATCTTAATATGGAAAACGCCAGTCTCAATTTTTTTTAAATACAACATCTTTTAAATATAAAGTAAATATTAAAAAAAAAAAAAAAAACCTAAAACATTTAAATTGGGTGTAAAAATACTACAGGTGTTACAAAAGACCAAAAAATTTCATTCTGGATAATTTTTTCTAATTTATTTGTTTAATCTTACAGAATTCATTTCCATCTAACCTTAAACTATATTTTTAAAACATAAGAAATCAGAAATAAAAAGCTGTTTTTAAAACCGGTTTTTAGTGTTCAAAATAAAGCGGTCTTAAAAAGCCGACAGTACATTGACTGAAAAAACAAGTTGGAAAACCGATACGATCACCTTACAATTTAAACATTCTTTTGTATTAATTAGCTAAAAAATATAAATAATTTGCATTTAATAAAATTTTCAATGCGTCGCTTTATACTCCAAATCATTTATAACTTAAGTCATTCAGGGACTTTCTTAATCAATTCTTATTTTTAAAATAAACTTCATTAACTATAGAAACTATTTATGAATACAACTTTTATCCCGAAAGAAATTATAATTCAAAAATGACGAAATATAACTTACACAATTATGTAATTTTTCATAATTAATATAACCTAAATTTCAATAGGAGCTTTGTGGGCAATTTTCCATTGGACCAGTTTGTTGCCAGCCGTTCTATGCTATTTCAAAATTTATTACAATATCAGTTTATTATAAGTCCAATTTTGCCTTTTTTCTGATAAATTGGTAAAGTGCTTAGCTGTAATTTTTTTTTTTTTTTTTTGTTTTTGATAAATTGTTCAAAAGCAGCAAATGAAAATGTAAAATTTTTTGCAAAGAAAAATTATAATTTTCGTAGCCCTTGTTTCTTGTAAAATATAGTTCAAACGAAAATTTAAAATTATTTCTCTTCAGTAAAGTAAAAATAGGTATTGTGTTTTAAAACTGATAACTTATACCGTAAAACTTATAAAGAAATTCTTAAAAAAAAAACAAATAGTATTAATTAAAAGCATTTAGCATATTTTTATAAATTGTCAATGCACTTTATTCTCTTCAAATGCTGAATTTAACACTAAAAGTCCCAATATGGTAACACCTGCTGGGTTTAAAAAGAATATAGATACCACTGTACACCAAATTATAATATAATATTAATTATACGCTTAGTGCTCTTCATAAACACGCTCCCAAAAATATACTATACAATGTTTACTCGCATTTTGTTGCTACAAAGCGTGTGTTAAATATTTAAATTATATGTTACTCATACGCTGTGGGCAATTAGAATAGTGGCGTTGAAAATCATGCTACCTTTTTGAATTTAATAATTATAAGAATTGGTGGCGTATAGTTATTACAAATACAGAATTAATTACACTGGTCGACAAAAAAAAAAAAAAAAAAAAAAAAAAAAAAATCCTCCCCCAAAGACGAATAGTTGAACTTGATGCATTTGATGTGCTAAACACGAATCTGCTTTCAGTTTTTGTCCATCTGGTCTGGATCTTTTTATGGGAGCGTCTAATATTTCGGCAATAGTAAGGCCATTCCTCTAGTATATCTCGTCATAACTGAAGAACGGTATGTACGATTGACATAAGCGATACACCAAAAGATGCGGACTAAAAATATCTTTAAATCCTCCAAATCCTCATTCTTTTATGTGCTCAATAGTTTCGGAGTTATTTTGAAATAAATGTCCGAAAAAAAACTTTTTTATGCAAAACTTTAGATTTTTTTTGTTACTAAAATTTCTTTTAATAAGTGAAATTTTCAAAAATGTTTCAGTTTATCATCTTTTTGTTAAAGCTTGCGGTGAATAAAATAAGGCATGTATCTTAAAAATTTATGGACAAATCTTGATTTTATTCACAGTTAGAGAAAAATACCCATGTTATATACAATTCAGTAGAAATATAGTGGTGGGCAAAAAAAAAAAAAAAAAATTTTTTTTTTTTTTTTTTTTTTAATAAAAATAGCTGAAGAAGGTGGGATTTTTGTTTTTTTTTCATCTTAAATAAAAAAAAAAAAAAATAGGTGAATTAGATGGAATTTCAAGTGCTAAACAAGAATCAACATTAAATTTTGTTCTATCACGTGCTATTTTTTTCTATCACGGTCAGACTTTAAAACTCGAGAATGGTTTGTACAATTTGGACTATAACTCAAGAACCGTTTATACGATTTTGATAAAGATGCACACGAAAATTATCTTCTTGGTTTGTTGAAGATTTCTATTTTTTAATTAAGATAAATTAAACTCTATCTACTAGAGTTTAATTTATCTTAATTGGACAAACTGTTCTCGAGTTAAACAAGTGTGACTGCCAAAAGGAGGGGTCATAGTAGTCATGCCCATAAAAAAAATTAATACGTAATAGAAAAAAAGCAAAATCTGATTCTTATTTAGCACGTTAAATTCCATCTAATTCACCTATTTTTTATTTAAGACAAAAAAAAAATTTTTTTTATTTTTTTGCCCACTAACTTAATTGTGAATCCAATCAAGATTTGTGCATCAATTTTTATGATATGTGGCTTTATTTATCCTTAGTTTTGCCAGTTTTGAGATAGAGATGATAAACTGAAACATTTTTGATGTTTTCACTTCTAAAAAGAAGTTTAAGTAAAAAAAAAAATAAATATAGAATTTAGCATGAACAATTTTTTTCGAACACTTATTTCGAAATATCTCCAAAACTATTGAGCGGATACAAATTTGTTAGTATTTAAGAAAATATAGAGGGTTTTAAGTTTCTAATGATTTCTGACCTAGTTTTCAATTTTTATGAAATTTTATCACAAATAAAGCCAATTTTATTCCACATAATTTGGTATACCATTTATATAAATCGTGCATACCGTTCTCGAGTTATAGTGAAATATACTCGAGTAATTGGCTTGTTTACGATGCAATATTAGACACGCCCATAAACAAAAAATCTCAACCTGGTGGGAGAAAACTGAAAGCAGATTCGAGTTTAGTATGCGGAATTCCATCTAGTCCACATTTTTTTTTTAAAGGAGCGCGAAAAATTTGTTTGTTGACCAGTGTAATTATAAGTATTGGTGGCGTATACTTATTACAAATACATAATTAATTATGTATTTAGTAGGCGAACTAAAATAGGAAATTAAATATACAAAAATTAAAAGTAAATTTATATAATTACGTAGGTATAAAAAGCAAAAAGAAAATACTATTTTAGTACTTATAAAATTAGAACTAAGTAAAACTAAAATTAAACTCAGTATTTTTGTGAAGCTATTTAATTGATTATATAATAATTCACTGTGGTTAGATCACATCTTGTTATTTATAAAAACAATAAAAAAATGTTTACCAAATAATTATATTAATTTAGAATGGTTCAATTGCTTTTAACTATTAAGAGGTAAAGAGAAATTATTTCCACCAATTAAAGTACATACTTATACAGAAAAATCATTCTCAAATAGCACTCTTGATTTCTCGTATGGAATGAAGAACTATAACCAGAAAAAAGAAAAAAATAAAATCGATTTAGTTTTCAATGTTGAAGTTTTCTTACTTCTTTTTCCATATCCCGTTGCTATTAAGTCGATTTATATGATTACTTAAATTTGTAACGACAAATATTATATATGTACATATAATATAATAATAAACCTGTAATTCTTAACAGGTGTTTTAACAATTACTAGTTCCCCAAACAGAAGATAGTGGAAAAAATGTATTGAAAATAATTACTAACACCTATACAAAGAAAAAAATAAAAAAAATAATAACAATAATAATAAATAAAATTATATTAAGACACTGAGAGTTTTTCAAGCTAATTTTTCCCTATTACGATTTTTCCTGCTAATAAAGGAGCACAATAAAATTTTCACACCTTATTAAAATTTTTACGGTCATTATAAAGAATAAAATTTATATGTATCTAAAATAAAAATCACTTTATATTTCCATTTAAATTATTATGTTTTACTTGGTTTTTGTTTGTTTTGGTTTGATCCGGTTGTAAATTAATTAAATTTCAACACAATACTAGAATTTTATTAAAGTTTATCGCTCTACTCCATTAGCTTTTTATATGTTAATTTTCATATTCAATAATCATGAAACGAATGGTTTAATTTAACAACTAAAACCATATACAACAATAATAATACAAATGAATATTCGTAAAAAATAAAAGCAAAGTCCTTCAATTCGTTTTTCTTGTGTATATTTTGTTTTGGATTAAAGCAAAATAAAGAAAGTCCCAATAGGAAATTTTAAAAAGGTCTTTTGAAATATATCATAGTTTTATAATTATCGGTGGTTAGTGGATTATGCCAATAATTTTTTTCATATCTAGTAAGCTAGTGTCCTGTTCCAAAAATGTTTAAGCCTTTAGTTTTTCCTATGTCTCCTTCATTTCCTATAGGTTTTGCCACAAAAAATACCTTCTCTGTTTTTTCGTATTTTGTCATAACATTGTTAATGCTAAAACGCAAATATAAAATTGTAGACATTTCCTCTACTTTAGTGATTATTTATGATTATTAGCTTTTTATATTTTACTTTTCATTGACCATTTTAGCCAAAGAGCAACAAGAACCACAATAATAAATAAAATGTAGAGAAAAATCCTAAAAAGACTACATTCATGTTCATGCTAAAATCAACTAGAATGGCGAGACTGTTTCTATTAAAAATTCATGATGATAGGAAATTGATAACAAAAATAACATAAACACAGAAAAAAATATATTTTACATGTTGTTTTTTAATTTACCTAATTTTATTTAATTTTCCTTCATAATACAAACAAAATAAGAAATTAGCGATTTGAAAGTAAATAATTGTATATACAAAGTGAATTACGAGTAATACTTATAATGTTATATAAAAATTATTATATTATAGTCGTCTGCCACGATTTAAGTAAATTGGGTACAACAAGGTTATGAAATTAGTAAATTTTTATTATGCATATAAAATTTTCTTTATGATTTGCTTACATACTATATACATTACAGTGCCTCACGAAAAAAAGTATGTTCTTATATGAATCCCAAAATATTACATCTCAATATTTAAATTTATGTGAGCTGGACCATTTTCAAAACACCTCTTAAATTACGTATTTCATTCAATATCATTATCAAAATTTTAGTTATAAGAAAATAAAATTCAAATTATAAAAAGAGGCATACTACAACTTTTAATTTTCATTTAAATAATTATTATGTCTCTTTTCAGTCGCGGAATATTAAGATTTTACTAACATACATACATACGTATATATTTTACGAAATTTTATTTGTATACATTATAGTATGCAAAATCTTAGACTGATCAAATATCATTCACACGTGCCATTCATGTAGAAAAATTTTACCATATTTCACAGTTTTTCCAGAAGTTTAGAATATATGAATTCTAATACCCAAACGTAATGATATAATAACGATATTGAGAATGGTATAATTTATAATTCTAAAACAAGATAGTAGGGTTACTAACATCCCTGCGGGAAATTTGTGGCAATTGCAGTAATGGATCGGTCTCTCAGTACCAGTTGTGTACCAATTGACACCTAACTCGTCACCATAGTTCCAGTTGATACAAATACACTCACTATATAACAGTGCGCAATTAGTAACTTGCGCTCAATAACAATCTATGGTTGAGTGGTTAGCGTTGAAGACTATAAAACATAAGATACGTCAGAAGAACATGGGTTCAATTCGGAGTGCCGCCATCGACATTAAAGAAAAATTATAAAAATAATAATAAAAAAAAATTTAAAAAGTACACAATATCAAATTTTTATTATATTAAACGGCATTGAACATGTCCTTTTGAACTAGTCCTGTGACCTGTCCCAAGAGGCTAATTAGCCACCTCCAATGACAACGCCATGTAAAAGTGACAGATTACTTCTCATATAAAGTTCCGGAACTGGAACCAGTCACTAGCCCTGAGAACCTGTCACGTGACTAGTTTTGAACCGGTTCTCTTTCCTCTAGGGTAATATTTTCGTTAAATAAGGTGTACTATTTCCTTGGTCTTATCCGTTTCAATATAATTTTAAGTTTGGTAGTTGTATGAGGACTATCACCCTCCTTAGATGAACACACCCCATCTTCATCTCAATTATGTAAAATTATAATAAAATAATTTCCAAATCTCTGGTTTTATCTATAATACTTCACTTCAGTGTATCACTCCTTCAGAAAAGAGAAAATAATTATTTTCTTTATATTGGAGGCTACGATAAAAAATTTGAGAGCTCTCACTATAATAGTTTTTTTTAGAAATACGACTTATAATATTTGTTTAGTAAGGGGGGTTACTATTTCCCCAGGTCCTACCTATACTATTTGCTTTTTAACTTATGAAGGCTATTGAAAAAGTAATTCCTACAAAATGTTGAAACTTTTGAGGTAATTGTTTCTAAACCATACGACATTAAATATTTTTATTTTATAGTACCATTTCCCCTGATCCCTCAAAATGTTACCAACCTTTGTATGTCCCCAGACCGACCGCGCCATTTAAATCTGAGTTATGTTAACTGGTAATAAAATTATTTCCCCAAAATCTCAGGACTTTACCTAAAATAGTTCTGAAGATATGTGGTAATAAATATTGACTATGTATGGGGCTACCATTTTCCCTGCTCCTATCGAAAAATAATGCTACGTTACAGAATAATACTGTGAAAAGTATTACAGAATAATACTGTGAAAATTTCACGAAAATAGGTCAAACCCCAACAAACAAACCAACGAACAAATAAATAAGTCCAAATTTTTTAAATTTAAAAAAAAAACAGAAAAAAATTTCATATTTGAAATTTTAACACATAAAATAAGAAAATAAAAATAGAATATAATCCCCTAGCAGTTATACCGAATTTTTTTATTTTTTCATTTTTAATATTCGGACTTGTATGAATACATAATTTGCTCCATATACAAATGTTTTCATATAAGAAGGATTTATTTCAATACACAGAAAAAAATTTGTCTTCAATTACAAAATTGTTTATATTAATTAATTTTTAATTGATTTTGCTCCAATTATCAAACTGATAATATTAATAATTAGAAAAATTGATTCTATTATTACTGTTTTTTCTTAAATAGATATAATGAACTGAAAATTGCTGGAAATTGACTTAAATTTGTTTTATTTCCATATTTTTATAGACACATTTTTCATTTTTCTTTATATTTCATTAACAGTGACAGTCAATTTATTTAAAAACAAATTTAAAGCCAATTAGAAAATTAATTATATTAATTAACCCTTCGTCTTACAAACTGGTTTGGCCAGACCAATTGCAGATTTAAAAGTTGTTTTTATGTATTTCTAATTAAGCTAGAGACATGAAATTTCAAATACCCTCCTATAATTTTGTTTTCTAACAATCTGTGAAAAAACCAAAACGATGAAACTAACACAAGTTATAAGGATAAATTGGTGTACATGTCACATTCGTACCAAATATGGTCTGACTGGACCAGATATAATTTGTATAGAAAATTATGTAGTTTGACGATGTTATCCGTTCTTTTTATATTGCATATTATTTTATTAAAACCTTTTAAACTGAGTTCTCATTAGTTTACATACAGAAAAAATTATTACGGTATTTTTTTCAATTAACATAGTTGTTTCATTTTGCATCGAAATTTAATAAATTTATTCAAGCAAAAATGAAATAAAATTGAAATTTAACTATACTTTTATATCCTATATACATTTTTAATTCATCCAATCTACTACTTGATTGATTTAATTAATTTATTAATTGGGAATTTTTTTCTGTTTCGTATTTTTTACAGTTTTTAGTAATTGATATAATCATTTTGGTGAGAGGTGCAAATTTAAACAAGTTTTTAATTGAATGAATTAATTTCTAACATATTTGTTAATTGGTGACTCTTTTCTGTGCACATATTATTTTATGACTTTCCACCTATTCATTCACATTTTGTAGTATAATACCGATAAAACCTCAAATGTTTGAAAAAGAAAATTGTATGCATTTGTAGACTCAAAACAAGGAGAAAAACATGAATTGTATCGATGGGAAAATATTATATATTGCAGAGCAATGGAGTAGTGATGCTAGAATATAGTTATACAAATGTAATTATATAGAAAAATTACCAAAAATTCCTTTAAAATACATAAAATTATAGCACTGGTCTGGCCAGACCATATTTGTTACGAATGTGATAATTGAAGCATCTGTATGAAGAAGGGTTAATAGCATAATTAAATTCAAAGATAAATTTAGTTAATAATTTCATAAAAAAAAAATAATTTGAAATATTTTTTCTGTGTGTTTTTGAAAAATTGTATAATATTTTATTTAAAGAATTTTATATAAAGCTGTATATAAGTATTTAAATAGTAAAAATGTATTACGTATGGACAGGTGAGGATCCAGCCAAATCATTTGAGTTCGAAATCTTTTGAGCTTTTTTTTTAAATTTATTTTGATTGCCCTTTAAAAATTATGTCTTTATATCAGGGGCCGTAACAGTTATGGCTTCTACGAGGGCGGATCAATAAGTCCGTGACTTTTTGAATGAAACACAGTGTTGTTTGCAAAACAAACCTTTATTTTTCAACATTATCTCCCTTTAACTCAATACACTTAGTCCAACGTTTCTCCAGTTTTTGCATCCCTCCCAAAAAATAGGATTATTCGGGGTCCTTAAAATAGGCATTTGTTTGGTCAATAATTTCATCGTTGGAGCTGAATCTCTTTCCACCGTGCCATTTCTTTAGGTTTGGAAATAGAAAGTAGTCACTAGGGGCTAAATCCGGAGAATATGGCGGATGAGGTACCAATTCGTAGCCCAATTCATAGAGTTTTGCATTGAGACTGCATAGGTGTGCACTCGTGCATTATCTTGATGAAAAAGAACTTTTTTCTTGGCCATATGTGGTCGTTTTCTTTTTAAATCCTCATTAAGTCGGTCTAATAAGTTGGCATAATATTCGCCTTTTATTGTTTTTCCCTTTTGAAGGTAATCGACCAAAAAACTGTTGCCATCACCATATTGGCCTTCGGAGCAGCTTTACTCGGATAAACCCATTGTTTAGACTGCTGCTTGGTCTCTGGAGTACAGTAATGGATCCATGTTTCATCCACTGTTACAAAACGCCGCAAAAAGTCATTTGGATTGCGGTTAAACAACTCCAAAAAATCCTTTGATGTTGTCACACGTTTACGTTTATGGTCAATTGAGAGCAAACGCTGCACCCATCTTGCAGACAACTTTCTTAAACCCAGCTGATCATTTAAAATCGAAACCACACTGCCATATGAAATGCCTATGGTATCAACAATATCACGCACTTTTACTCTTCGGTCGGCCAACAACATATCGTGGATTTTTTCTCAATTGGCCGTCCAGAACATTCAGCGTCATTTGTACTTGTGCGACCACAACGAAAGTCAGTAAACCACTTTTTTACTATTGAAATCGATGGTGCAGAGTCCCCATAGTATTTATCGAGCTTTTCCTTGGTTTGATTGACGGTTTTTTTTCGCAAATAATAATTTTTAAAGAGCACTCGAAATTCTCTTTTTTCCATTTTTAGAAAAATACACGAGGTTGTATGTTTTGAACAGCTGCAAAGTAAATGACGACACTTGCTCAAAATTTTACAGTAGTCTATTAACAGGTGGTACTTGATGGGAACAGTGTTGCATTTCATATAAATAGGAGGGAAGTTTGAAAATTCACGGAAATATTGATCCGCCCTCGTATCATAAAAATCAAATAATAACGGTTATTTTTCGTTTTATATTTTTTCTAGCAGAAATAAAAGTTATTTTGGGATTTTTACCACAAAATAAAATCACCAAAATAAAAAAATTAAAAACGCCAAAAATAAAAAAAAAAGACAAAAGGAAAAACACAAGGACGAAAAGCGAAAAAAAAAATATACTACAAAATGAAATAAACGCAGTAGTGACAGTAATGGAGTAGAACCTTATTCTGATTCTAAATTCATTTTAAGGAATGTTTTAGAGAACTAGTGCCTAAGAACTAATTTTGTATGACTTCTACATCACTTCTGAGAACAAATTACTGGTTCTCGAATGACTCCCTAGAACTGTTTAAAATACTTGTATAAAAAATTTTAAAACTAAAAAAAGAGTATTTACAAAATTATATTGATTTCAAAAGTGGCCTTTAGGAAATAGCCCATTAGAATAAAAAATAAAACAGATTCTGAAACCGTTCCCTAACGCATCTATGGAACTAGTTCCGAATGTGACAATTTTTAACAAAAGTCACTGTTTAAGGAACTAGTTCTAGAACCATTCAATAGAATGGGTTCTGGTTAGCTAACACTTCCACAGAACTAGTTCTGGAAGTGACAATTTCAAACAAAAATCATTGGTTGTAGAACAAGTACAGGCTATTTTCATGTGTCCTGGAACTATTTGTAGAACTAATACAATTTTTCCTGGGTAAGGACTATTTATTAAAAATGCTAGAACAGTGCCATTATAAGCAAAAACAAAATTAATCAAATTTAAAGTTAGAAAATTACTTCTATTTCAGCTCGAAAAAATAAAAATAACAAAACAACAGTTACTTTTGTTCAAAAAAAAAAAAAAAAAAAAAAAATTAAAATATAACTTTTTTTTCATACATTTATTCGAAATGAATTTCAAATTTTTCATGCGACATAAAGAAGCAGGCCGCAAATTAAAACTTTTCCTTCTCATGGCCATAACTTAATTATAAAAATCATTATGTCAATCATAATATATTCAAAAATATCCAAAAATAAATCCTCATAACAATAAGCATACAAAAATTTACAATTGTGAACAAAAGACCCAACGTAATTGTGATACGTATTGTAACTATGCCAAATTTACAGGAAATCTCGTGCTATTGTGCAGGAAGTTGAAATGAACCTTTGATAATAATGATAACTATTTGTCATATTTCCTCCCTTAAAATTCTATAAATGTTAAATATAAAAAACATTATTCGTTATTCAACTACCAAAGCATAAGAAAAAGTAGTAAAATAAATCTCGATTTTTTTATTTCTTTTTTTAAACATTTGTAAAAGTCAATGGAAGTCTACACGATATAAATCCCATTTCATAATTTAAATAATAAATCAAAATTTCTCAACACAAAATTTTTAACTAACTTTAATTTACCAACAAATATGAATATTATGCTAAACATTAAATATCTATATAGAAGAAAAGGAATAAAAAAAAAAAATCTGAAATTTTTTCTTATGTTTTTCCAACTAAATGCCTTAAGGCTCTTTAGATTTTCTTCATCTTCGGTGGCATTTTTCTTATTTAAGTATGTAGTATATCAATAAAGTATATATATTTGTATGTATGTCATATGTACGTTTATATAGACATACTTACAATGACATAAATATACATACATATATATTTTATTTTATTGATAGATCCCTACAAGCAAAGTAATACGAAAATGATTCGAAATCGTATTGCTTAGAAGAAACAATTTATTACGGCAATATTCATATTCGTATTGCGGAAGTTTCCCCCATCGGGAGAGATTGTGCGTCACTGGCAATACATCTAAGCAATAAGAAATCGATACGCCTAAATGAAAAATAAGCAATATTGCTAGATAATCATCTCGGTGAAAAAAGGACGATAATGCCAGATAATCTTCTGGAAGATGTGATAATAATATTATTGCTAAAAATGTATAAATAATAAATTGCTAAAGAAATCTAAAAATAATATGATTACAATGCTTTACCATCTTGTAAATCATGCATATATATTGTCACATCATAAGGCCTGTAAAATTTGCACGTTCACATAAAATATATATTTTTTTTTTTTCTAAGAGACATATAATTTCTAATATTTTTTTAATTTCTAAATAATTTTTCGACAAATGAAAAAATGTGACTGAAAAATAAAAGTATGTATTGCGTTAATTTCTTCTAAATGATTTCAATGAGATATCGTCAATTTATTGCGGAGGAGATAATCCCCTTACTGAAAAAAGAGCGATAATTTGATGATAAATTTTATTTTATAAATGACAAAAAATAAAAATTTTATCTATTTTTTTGTGTTTGTTTCCTAATTTTCTCTAAACTGATAAAAATATAGTATTATAAAAATATTGCTTTGATGATTTTCTTCCATATAATAAAAAGAAGATATTGCGTAAATATCTTCTAGGAAGATATCTTCCAAATGTTTGTAGGGATATCTTTTAACATCGTTCAAACATCCTTCCCAAAAGTTTTCACACAGGCTAAGTGAGTATGAGAAAAATGTTGTTTGATATTAAAAGAGGGCAACATTTGAAGTGTGTAACCGATTTGCCACTTGAATTATTTGATAAAAATCAAAAAATCATATACTACAACAAGAACAACAGCAACAACAAACATACAAGTATGTACAATCAATAAACAAACTAACAGACACAAATACATACATGCTTGTCTTTCTTTAAGAATAAATAAATGTGTTGCACGTAATGTTCAGTTATAAAATTAAGGGTAGATGCTGAGAGCAACTATAGCAACAACATAAATGAAAAAGAACAAAAATCAAAAGGAAACATAAGTTGTCCTCCTTATGAAAGCTTTTTTTTTTTATTTAACAATGATAACGATTTTATTCTTATTAAATATTTTATAGTAGTATAATAAAGTATTTAAAATATATCATTAAACACATGTAGTCAGTTGTTGCATATAGTGTCATATCTCAAGAAACTTAAAGTTTCTAATAAAATGGATTCTTATATTTTAATTTAATGTACTATAAGTATTTAAGTAATTGTTATATAAATGGATTATTTGGAGAAATAAACACGAATAAATATGACAATATTAATCGGTATTTGATTTAATTATTTTCTAAATAATTTTTAACTTTTTGTACAATAGAGAATAGTGTATATTCATATATTATGGCTTTTTTCATTCAATCCTCATTTCAAATGTATCAATTGTGTTCGGGAAAGATCATAATAGATGTCACCATTTTGACCCTACCAATTTAACAGAATTAACTTGGTGCAATAAAAATTCAGATTTTGGAATTGGAACTGATCTAATTTTCAACCATTTGAGGCATTCATTCAGAAGTGATGTTAACCCTAGAATACTAACGATAACAATAGGTTCATTTTATTATCTTCAAAATTATTTTTGTTGTTGTTGTTTTACCAGCAATTGCAATTTGTTACTTATTTGTCTTTAAAAAGGATTTAAGTGAAAAAGCATATTCATTAAATAAGAATAAAATATTAACAACCCTTAAAAATATTTATGAAAAGCCGCGATAAATTCCACAGATCTACAAAATGCAAACATTGTCTGCGGTACGGGTTTTCCCAGTCAACGTGGGCGGTAAAGTGAGCGGCTAATTTTTTGTTTCCGTGTTTACAATGGTCCTTGAACTATTTGTACAAAATTTCGTTGACGTTTCACCTTATATGGGAGGTGGGTGTGATGTCGATCAGTTTCACATTTTATTTTTCATTTTTTTTTTTTTACTAAAATTTTGTTTGGGTGTAACAATACTTCTCTATTTGAAAAAAGAAAAACTTATTTGAATTTAGATTTTTTTTTAACAAATTACCTTTGAATTTTATTTTTGAAATAGTCAAATATGTAAAGGAAAATTTTCATTATTAAAAAAGTTTTAAGTGAGACGGTCGATAAATTTATTTGAATTTTAACGTAACAAAAGTCTAAGAAAAAAAAAAAAAAATCCTGTTCATAAGTTTCTTATAATTGAATAAGAACCAGGAGGAATTTAGATATTTGTTTTGGGTAAGGGAAATTTTGTGTTGTGACATGTAAATTGTTCCTAAATTTGCATATTTATTTCAGAAAATTGGAAACTTTTCTTGTGGCATATATTTTGGTGCAAAATCAGGTTTTGTTACAACTCATGTTGGTTGCCCTTTTAATATTGGTGCGGGTTAATTGTTCCTGGAAAGGGAAGATATCCATATATTTGAATTTTTTGAAGACATCAAGTTCCTGGATTAAAATATTAGAATTCCAGTTCAAATTTTAGTTGGAAGACTGAAGGGTGGTTTTGTTGATTGTGATCTACCGAAAATTTATATTTACAATTCTGCTGAGGTGACCAGATTCCATTTACATATAGTTTTAACAGAACGTTCGTCATTTTTATAAGAGGCTGTTAAATCGATATTGTTTCTTTTGGTTTCGAGTATTTAAGGAACGATACATTACTATTTCTTTAATATTGCGTCTGGTACACCGTTTGTTAAATCGTAAGATTGTATAACTTAAAATTTCAATATTAATCCGGATTTATCAATTGCTTCATTAATAATACGTTCAAATCATCTATAAATTCCATAAATTCTGAAATTAGTAAATTATCTTTTCAAAATATTAATCAAAATTTAAATGGTCACCTTAATTAATTTTCATTGTTAATTTTTTTTATATACCCTAATATTACACTCAGAAAAAAAAAAAACCCAAATTACATTCCTATAATATACACATTAAATATATTCACTCAAATTTAAACTACAAATTAAATTAAATTTAAAATTGGCTGAGCAAAAATAAAAAAAAATACTCAACAACTCCAAGGTCATCGGGCGCCTGCTGACAGCGTTGGACATAATGAAAACGTAAGTCGTCTTAATATTTTTATTTAACAGCCATATTTGAATGAAATTCACTATCACTCAAAATTTTGATTTAATGTATCATGAATAAACTATCATTTATCTAAATTTGAAATTCACTCGAATATCAATCCAAAAAAAATTACCATATTTTGTTATTTATTGTTTATTCATGGTGCATTATTTAAAAACACTTCATATTTAGTAAACGTTACAACTTCAAAGTTACATTCCTGTCACCAGATTTTTCATGTATTAATTTATTAATTTAACCTTAATTCCTTAAATTTTGTTAATTTTAAATTCTATATTTTTAAACTTAAAATTTGAACTAATGGTGACTAATTTTTAATTACATTTTTTTTTTTAAATGAAAGGAATTGTTATTTTGTTTAATGCTTGTCACACATTTAAATTACTACCGTTTAATTTGTTTTATATAAATAAATAGTTAATATTATAATGTTTAGTAACATGGAATTTTGAAATTTGATTTTTATTAAATTACGAAAAGTGAAGGTAGAGGTATGGATTAGTTAGGAAGTTTCTTTTATTTTATATTATTTTTGGGCTGGCAATCAACTTATAAACTTTAGTCAGCATGGTGGGAGGGCTTCGGAAGTGTGTAGCGAATTTCATCACAAGCTACACGTCCATCAATAGGTACGTAGTCTTTTCTTTGTCTATTGTATTCGTGGGTTATATTTGTTAATGCTACCTAAGTATAAATCCCTGGTAACTGACTAAAATTAATACTTATTGGGAACAAAATTAATACACCCCCCCAACGACGAGCATAGCCGTATTAAAGGTAGCTTCGTTCCCAAGATAAAAGAACTCTTCAAAAGATCGTTACAGAGATTTTTGGCGCCCAACGTGGGGCCTCAGTTATCGTGACTTTAGAATATATAGTGTGCAATTTCATCTAGATACTGAGGGCCTTTGAATCATTTGTGTATATTAAAATAATCCGCAATAAATCTTCTTCTAAATTTAATTTTCTTATTTTTATAAACTATTGTTTATGTTTATTTGTAACTGTGGACATAATTGTTTACTATGTTATAGTGAATATGGTGAATAATTCCCGGTTTACATTTAATAAGACAATAGTTAACAGGGTTTGGGTTCGAACTTGAGACAATGTTCTGGTTAGCTGTTAGTATCGGTTCATTACTCGTTTGACTCATTTCCTCCTCAATTTTCCTTTCACATTAGATATACTTTTTAAAATTTTTTCCATTTAGTTAAGTTTTTTCCGATGTATGGATTTAAAAGTAAATTGTTATGGAATCGATTTCTTTCCTGCAGCGGAAAATTTAACCACATCTTTTCATCTCTATATGTTTTGGACCTTATTCTTTTGGACTTATTTCAGAAGTTTCCAACAATTTTGAGTTTTCTTTTGGCTTTCTATTTTCTTCATCGCGTACTTTTATTGATTGTTTTATAAACCTTAATTTGTATTTGTTTTTATTGTTAATTTTATATGGTTTATGATTTTGTTTTATTTATATATAATTTTTTTTTACCCATACCGAAACTTCACCGAGTAGTAATAGTACTTGTTATCGTTTTAACGTTATTTAGTGTGGTTAGTCAGTTTTCTTTTAGAAAAATCAGATTATTACATTTTTTTTTTCCGATAGGAGTATCAGAATTTGATAATTTTGATCTATTATAAATTTTTTTTGTTAAGTTGTATTCGTGATTTTTTTTTACTTGACTTGTTCCCTGACTTTTCTTTTGTTTCTCGATTTGATATAGAATTTTTTTTTTTTTTTTTTTTTAAACATGCCGTTGGTCCGTAGTTCAGGCAATATACCGGCAGATGTAGAGCAGGAACCTGCTAATAATACGACTTTAATCATAGACGAAGGAGCTGGGGGTGATACTGACTTGCCTACCACTTCAGTAGGAAGGCCTAAAACTCGTTTGCAATCACGTAGAGAGCCTAAAGGACAAGAAAATGTGACAGATAGTAAACTTCGTAATCGTGGATGAATCCTTAAGAGGTTTTAAGGAAGAAATTGCTAATATGGTAGCAGAGAGTCTTCATACGTTGACTATGACCAATATAGGACATGTTGGACATGACAGACAAAATCAGAATGAACAAATTAATATCGGACGTAGTGAACATGATGATCGTAGTGTACTATCTAGGAATGAAAGAGATAACCGTAACGATAGAGATTTTGACAGGAATTCCGAGAGAATACTAAATTTAATCCGTAATTGGAGAATTCGTTTTACTGGTGACACTACGGAGGTTACGGTAAACGAGTTCATCTACAGAGTTAACACTCTCACTAATGCCAATTTGAGGGGTGATTTCGATTTGCTCTGTGAGCACGCCCATATTTTGTTCGAAGGCAAAGCCTTAAAATGGTTTTGGCGATTTCACCGTAGTTGTGATAAGATCGACTGGGATGATCTGTGTGACGCTTTAAAACGACAGTATAAGGATTATAATACTGATTTTGACATTAAGGACGACATTCTGCGTAGGAAACAAAAACAAAATGAGACATTTGACGATTATTACGACGCAATTATGATACTCTGCGATAGATTGCGAATACCGTTATCCGAATATGAACTTTGTGAAATTATTCAAAGGAATCTTAGACCAGAGGTGAGACATGAGCTCTTACACCTGGAGATTAATCGTGTATCTCATTTAAGACGCGCAGTAAGACGTCATGAGAAGTTTGTTAGGGACATGACTTCACCCAGCGTGAATAAACGACAATGTCAAAGGGCACAAGTTTCGGAAATAGATAAGGATAGTAAGATAGACATTAATGACAAACTGGAAAGTGAAACCGAAATTTGTTTAATAGGTAATGGGAAATGTTGGAACTGTGACAACGTCGGTCACTCGTTCATTGATTGTCTGAAACCCCGAACAATTTTCTGTTATGGTTGTGGGGCCAAGAATATATATAAGCCTAATTGCCCAAAATGTTCTCAAAGTCGGGGAAACTCCTCAAAGGATGTTCGTACTTTGAGAAGCGGACATCCGAAACAGAATTAGAAAATCTTACTACCAATTCTTCTAGTATAGGCATTAACTCTCAAGGGACAGACATACCGGCTAAGACAAATATACCTAATGTGACAAACGTATCTGAAGATACACAGAAACAGTCTCTAGTACATCCATTACAACGACCATTCCATATTCGTTTGGAGGCTTATAATAGAGCGAGAGCTTTAATTTTTAATGAATTATATTGTGAGCGAAAACCAAATAGATCATCTAAAAGGATACGAG
This sequence comes from Protophormia terraenovae, assembly GCA_951394005.1. NCBI lineage: Eukaryota > Metazoa > Arthropoda > Insecta > Diptera > Calliphoridae > Protophormia > Protophormia terraenovae. Next base: position 126,250,943 of record OX596073.1, read on the forward strand.
AATTTTTCAGACGTAGGAAACATTATAGAAAACATATAATCTCTTCTTTAGTTAATAAAGAAAATGACAACAGACCCTATATCAAATTGAACCTGTATAATAAAAGCCATTTTGCTTTAATGGACAGTGGCGCGAACGTGAACGTAATTGGTGGTGAGTTATGTGCTGAAATAATCAAAACTGGAAACTTTAAACGAGAATTTGGAAACGTTAGGACAGCTGACGGACAACAACAGAAAGTTTTAGGAACGATAGAGACAGATATTGCATATAATGGTTTAAAGAAACCAGTGGAATTTTTCTTAATACCATCGTTGACTCAAGATGTCATTTGTGGCATGGACTTCTGGCAAAAGTTCAACATACAAATTTTAACTAGAAACACACTTTGCGAAATTGCTATGGATGAAGATCCAGAAAAAATCAGTGACTCAGAAACAGAAACTACAGGAAATTATAAACATTTTCCCAAATTCTGAACGTGACGGCCTAGGGTGTACCACATTATTAGAACACAACATTGATACTGGTGACGCCACACCTATAAAGCAGAGGTATTATCCTATTTCACCAGCGAGGGAAAAACTGTTGTGTGGGGAGATCGATAGGATGTTGAGTTTAGGAGTTATCGAAGAGTGTCCAACGTCTCCGTGGTCATCTCCCGGGGTGTTAATTGTAAAACCTGGTAAAGTTCGTTTTTGCCTTGACAGTAGAAAACTAAATTCCGTAACGACAAAAGACGCTTACCCTATTCCCAACATTGACGGACTTATTTCGAGACTTCCTCCAATTTACTATATTTCCAAAGTAGATCTAAAAGATGCATTTTGGCAAATTAAATTGGACGAAGCCTCACGACCAAAGACTGCATTCACAATTCCTAATCGGCCGTTGTACCAGTTTACAAGAATGCCGTTTGGATTGTGTAATGCCCCACAGACAATGTGTAGACTAATGGACCAAGTCATTCCGTATCACTTAAAGACGAACGTTTTCGTATACCTGGACGACCTACTGATAATTTCGAAAGACTTTGACGAGCATTTAACCCACTTACAGGAGGTGGCTACACAACTTAGAAGGGCTAATTTGACAATCAATGTTAAGAAAAGTAGTTTTTGTCTACGTCAGGTTCAATACCTTGGTTACGTTGTTGGGGAAGGATCACTTAAAGTAGATCCGGAAAAGGTGAAGGCCATTGCTCAGTTTCCTGTTCCCAAAACAGTTCGACAACTCCGCCAGTTTCTTGGTATGGCCGGCTGGTATCGTAGATTTGTTGACGATTATGCCACACTTACTTTTCCATTGACAGAGTTATTGTCTAAAAAGAAATCGTTTGTTTGGTCTGATGAAGCTCAAAATTCTTTTGAGACAATAAAATCCAAATTAACATCTGCACCTGTTCTGGTGCATGCAAATTTCGACAAGCCGTTCATTCTTCAGTGTGATGCGATCACCTATGGCGTAGGGGCAGTCCTAGCTCAAATGGATGAGGAGGGAAATGAAAGGCCAATAGCTTTCATGTCCCAAAAACTGAACAAAGCTCAGAGAAATTATTCAATTACAGAGCTAGAGTGCTTGGCGGTAATATTAGCTATTAAAAAGTTTAGGGCGTATATTGAGGGTCAAGAGTTTAAAGTTATCACGGACCACGCCAGTCTCAAATGGCTCATGCGACAAAAGGACCTCTCGGGACGTCTTGCGAGGTGGGCTTTAAAGTTGCAAGGTTTTGTATTCACAATAGAACACCGTAAAGGTAAAGATAATGTGGTGCCGGATGCATTATCTCGTGCATTTGATAATGACGTTTCCGTGGCTGAAATAGATTTGCAAATATTACCATCAATTGACCTCAATTCCGAAGCTTTTGACAGTCTTGAATATGAACGTATGAGAAATGAGTTTGCTAGATCAGAGTTGCCAGATTATAGGGTAATTGATAAGTTCATATACAAACGGACGAAATTTTCATCAGGTTACGCAGATGAATCTGATGGTTGGAAGTTACTGGTTCCAGAACAACTTCGTAAGGAAGTTATTTCTGCAGCTCACGACGTACCAAACTCAGCCCATGGTGGCATAGCTAAGACCATACATCGTATTAGACAGTTTTTCTTCTGGCCCAAATTAGTTACTGATGTCAAAAACTACGTCTTAAGTTGTTCGTTCTGTAAAACTTCTAAAGTCCCAACTAGATCACTCAAACCACCAATGGGTCAAATAGTTAAGTCCGAAAGGCCATTCCAACGCCTATATATTGACCTCATTGGACCTTTCCCACGTACCAAACAGGGAAATATCGGAATTCTCATAATTCTCGATCATTTCACAAAATTTACTTTTTTGAAGCCTCTGAAGAAATTTGTAGCTAAGCCTATAGTTGATTATTTGAAGAACGAAATATTTATGTGCTTTGGTGTTCCGAAAATCATTGTTTCGGATAATGGAAGCCAATTCAAGTCTTCTGAATTTAAGAAGATTATTGACAAATTTGGTATTCGACATCAATTTACGGCAGTTCACAGTCCCCAATCCAATTGTAGCGAAAGGGTGAACCGGTCTATAAATGAAGCTCTACGAACATTCATTCACAATGACCAACGTCTATGGGACGAATATTTGGCTAGTATTAACTGCGCTATACGCAGCAGCGTTCATCAAACAACGGGTAGGACTCCTTATGAATTGTTATTTGGTCAGACAATGATTACCCATGGACAGGACTACAAAATTTTACGCAACTTGAAACTTTTGGCAGAGACAGACACAGAACTGGAAAGACAGGACACTTTTGCGCTATTACGCGATTCTATACGGACGAAGATTAAGGAAGCTTATGAACGTAATGTGAAATCCTACAATTTACGATCGCGTATTAGAGAATTTAACATTGGACAAACCGTTATTCGCAGAAATTTTGCTCAGAGTTCGCTGGCTCAAAATTTTAATGCCAAACTTGCACCTACTGGTATTAAGGCAGTCGTAAGAAAGAAAATAGGCAAAGTTAACTACGAATTGGAGGATGTTTGCGGTGGAAATTGTGGAATATATCATATTAAAGATATATGGACCTAATTTACTTCCAGACAATAACGTTGTCCATTACTTTATTCGACTTGTTTCAGATGAAACTTTTCAGCATGGTTTAATTTTCATCTGCTTTGTGATGTCGATCAGTTTCACATTTTATTTTTCATTTTTTTTTTTTTACTAAAATTTTGTTTGGGTGTAACAATACTTCTCTATTTGAAAAAAGAAAAACTTATTTGAATTTAGATTTTTTTTTAACAAATTACCTTTGAATTTTATTTTTGAAATAGTCAAATATGTAAAGGAAAATTTTCATTATTAAAAAAGTTTTAAGTGAGACGGTCGATAAATTTATTTGAATTTTAACGTAACAAAAGTCTAAGAAAAAAAAAAAAATCCTGTTCATAAGTTTCTTATAATTGAAAAAGAACCAGGAGGAATTTAGATATTTGTTTTGGGTAAGGGAAATTTTGTGTTGTGACATGTAAATTGTTCCTAAATTTGCATATTTATTTCAGAAAATTGGAAACTTTTCTTGTGGCATATATTTTGGTGCAAAATCAGGTTTTGTTACAACTCATGTTGGTTGCCCTTTTAATATTGGTGCGGGTTAATTGTTCCTGGAAAGGGAAGATATCCATATATTTGAATTTTTTGAAGACATCAAGTTCCTGGATTAAAATATTAGAATTCCAGTTCAAATTTTAGTTGGAAGACTGAAGAGTGGTTTTGTTGATTGTGATCTACCGAAAATTTATATTTACAATTCTGCTGAGGTGACCAGATTCCATTTACATATAGTTTTAACAGAACGTTCGTCATTTTTATAAGAGGCTGTTAAATCGATATTGTTTCTTTTGGTTTCGAGTATTTAAGGAACGATACATTACTATTTCTTTAATATTGCGTCTGGTACACCGTTTGTTAAATCGTAAGATTGTATAACTTAAAATTTCAATATTAATCCGGATTTATCAATTGCTTCATTAATAATACGTTCAAATCATCTATAAATTCCATAAATTCTGAAATTAGTAAATTATCTTTTCAAAATATTAATCAAAATTTAAATGGTCACCTTAATTAATTTTCATTGTTAATTTTTTTTATATACCCTAATATTACACTCAGAAAAAAAAAAAACCCAAATTACATTCCTATAATATACACATTAAATATATTCACTCAAATTTAAACTACAAATTAAATTAAATTTAAAATTGGCTGAGCAAAAATAAAAAAAAATACTCAACAACTCCAAGGTCATCGGGCGCCTGCTGACAGCGTTGGACATAATGAAAACGTAAGTCGTCTTAATATTTTTATTTAACAGCCATATTTGAATGAAATTCACTATCACTCAAAATTTTGATTTAATGTATCATGAATAAACTATCATTTATCTAAATTTGAAATTCACTCGAATATCAATCCAAAAAAAATTACCATATTTTGTTATTTATTGTTTATTCATGGTGCATTATTTAAAAACACTTCATATTTAGTAAACGTTACAACTTCAAAGTTACATTCCTGTCACCAGATTTTTCATGTATTAATTTATTAATTTAACCTTAATTCCTTAAATTTTGTTAATTTTAAATTCTATATTTTTAAACTTAAAATTTGAACTAATGGTGACTAATTTTTAATTACATTTTTTTTTTTAAATGAAAGGAATTGTTATTTTGTTTAATGCTTGTCACACATTTAAATTACTACCGTTTAATTTGTTTTATATAAATAAATAGTTAATATTATAATGTTTAGTAACATGGAATTTTGAAATTTGATTTTTATTAAATTACGAAAAGTGAAGGTAGAGGTATGGATTAGTTAGGAAGTTTCTTTTATTTTATATTATTTTTGGGCTGGCAATCAACTTATAAACTTTAGTCAGCATGGTGGGAGGGCTTCGGAAGTGTGTAGCGAATTTCATCACAAGCTACACGTCCATCAATAGGTACGTAGTCTTTTCTTTGTCTATTGTATTCGTGGGTTATATTTGTTAATGCTACCTAAGTATAAATCCCTGGTAACTGACTAAAATTAATACTTATTGGGAACAAAATTAATACACCCCCCCAACGACGAGCATAGCCGTATTAAAGGTAGCTTCGTTCCCAAGATAAAAGAACTCTTCAAAAGATCGTTACATGGGCGGTAAAGTGGGCGGACCACGCCAATTTTTGGTTTTCATGTTTACCTTTGAACTATCTGTAGAAAATTTCGTTATCGTACACGCTTTTGTTTACGAAATATGAGCAGAAAAGTATGAAATGAAGCTACAACGGACACCCTGTGTTTCTAGTATTTTGCCCATAACTTTTTTGTTTATTTACCGAGTTTGCTTATTTTCAATACTAAACAAACCTTATGTAAGATACATTTTTGGGAAAAATCGTCTCCCTAGGTTGTCCCGTTCGAGCCCTATCCTGCTTTCAACAGACAGACAGACGGACGGACATAGCTAGATCGACTCAGAATCAAACCAGGAGCGAGAAGATATATACTTTATGGGGTCTTAAATGATTGTTTCGACATATTACACACGGAATGACAAAATCAATATACCCCCATCTTATTGATGGTGGGTATAAAAATGTTGTTTTTAATTATTAAAAGACATAAACTTCAAATTTAACGTGGGCATTGTTTTGCATAATGGATAAATGTTCTGTACTACTATTGCACCTATTGATTTGATCCAAAAAAAAAAAAAATAAAAAATACTGCTTAAAATGATCTTCAAGTCTTCCTTATATTACTTTTTAAAAGAGTCAAGATTTATGGAGATATTAACAGTGTTGTCAGTTTAGCCTTTTTAAGGATAAATCAAGCCTTTATATTTTGTTTTTAGTCTCAAAATTTTCATTTTAACTTCTAGCTTTTTTTCTAGCCTCTTTTGATTCTTAACATAGCTTCAAAAAGGCTAAAATTTTAATAATTTTATTTTTACATAATCACCAATTTAAGCATATTTTTGTATTACTTTACCTAAAAAAACGAAGTTATTTATATTTAACGAAAAACTATTTATGTTAAATTTATAAATTCACTAAAATATCTCTAAAATAAATAAAGTAGAGTTAAATCAAGGAAAAATCTTACAATTCGATTTTTGTAGTGATAATATTGCCGGTTTTTTTTTTCAAACACTGTCTAAAAGCTAGTATTATCGTAGTGGATAATGATCTTGGTTTGGATAATTTTGACTACTTCTTGAAAGACTTTTGACAACTAATACATTTTTATACTCCAAACACACAACCAAAGTGTTCGAACTTCTTAAGAAACAAAAGACCGTCTGATGTTCAATGCTTTTTCTGGGTGGATCTTTTATAGGGTCAAAATTTGAAGGAGTAACACTGTTGACTGATATTTTCTTTCGTTATCTTTCTTTTAAACTCGACTTCAAGGACATAGGACCTTTTCTTATATGGGGTAAAAAGAAAAAAACTGTTCTGAAATCCCAAATATCTAAGAAATATTGAATACTTTTTAGTGGAATGAATGCCTAGGAATTTCTCGATCACATGATATCTCATATGTTGATGTTGCATAAAAAATACAGGATCAGTGTTTGTTAATAAAACGAACGTTTTTTGAAATCTTTTATAAATTTTATTCTTGAGCCAACAGTATCCATGAATGGACTCCGCATACCAGCAATATAAGATGGTCTCCTTTGGAGCTTTATTTCTAAAAGTTAATTGGGTTTTAAAAATATTTTGCTTTTTTAATTAAATCACATCGAAAGTTATAATAATTTTTTATGCATGAAAACTTTTTATTGTAAAATAAAATTTTTTGTCGAAGGCAATTTTTTAAGTATCTTAAGGATACAGAAATAGCCCTCGTATAAAAAATTGTCTGAGAACATAAGACCTTAGAAACATTTTATGATTCTGTTGACAGATCTAACATAAGTGGCTTAGTTTTGCCGTTTTGCAAAATATAAAAGGTACACGTCGTATTTCTCAGTCATAACGATAAATTTATTACAAATAAAAAAAAAAATATATTTCATCCAAATCAATTCATAAATGTTGATTTTATTCACAAATTAGTGAAGATACTCATTTACAAATTACATAGAAATATTAAAAAAATAACAAAATAAATTTTATTGGTGTTTAATATTTCTATGTAATTTCAAATGACTATCTTCATTAATTTTTGAATAAATCAAAACTTATGCATTGGTTTAAACGAAGTATTTATTTTTTATTTGCAACAAACTCGAATAAAAAATAATGAGCATTTAGCTTTAACCCTAAAATTGATATCTTGATCTGGCCAGACCAAATTTTTCTTTGGAGTTCAATAAGTATATTTTATTTTAAGTAAAAAATCAAAAAAGCAATACCAAGACATATTATCCACTTAGACGAAAAAGTTAAAAATTAATTATAAAATAAATCTTAGATATAAACGAGAGAGAAACTATAGTCGATCAAGACTGATTATATGATGTCCTACACCATTGTGTATAAGTTTGAAATTAGACCTGTGACCAATTGTAGACCAAAACTTTTACTAAATATAAAATAAATTATATAAATACAGAACAATTCATTGATAATAACATCTATATGATTTTATGCCCTATTATGGACTGATTCTTATAATTTTTGACAATATTGTTCCTACTTATATAGAACTTATTTGTGTCGAATATTAACTTGCTACTATCATTTGTATGGGATTTATGCACGTTAAAGTGAATTTCGAAAGAAGAGATTTATATGGGAGCTATACAATACTTCTTTGTACCGAGTTTCATTGAAATATTGCTATATTTAAGGCATTTATGATGGTTAAACCGCTATTCCGGGGGGAATAGCGGTTTAACCATCATGGGGCTAGGCGAAATAATGGACCGATCACAACCAATTTCAATACGTCCTTGTATCATAAAAGTCCCCTATGTCGAATATCATTTAAATATCTTCAAAATTGCGACCTGTACTTTGTGCAGACATAAGTGGCTTGGTTTTGCCGGACGAACATCGTTAGATCGATTGAAAAAGTGATTCTTAGTCGATTGGTATACTTTAAGGTGGGTAACCTTAAAGTATACCAATCTATGCGTTACAAATATCAGCACAAACGAATATTACCCCGACCACCTATGGTGGTGTAGGGTATATCGGACTGAGGATTCGTGAGGATTTCTTTGGAAGAAGGTTAATATCAAAAAAATTTTAGCTCATTTCATTAAAACTGAAAAAAATATTCTGTATGCAAAAAATTTAAATTTTTATTATTTTTGTTGTAATTGCCGATTCAGATGTTAATTGATGCTACAAAAAAATTCAACTTTTGTCATAAAAATATGTAGCAAAAACTAAAAAAAAATAGCCCTTCAATAAAATTAATTTCTAATAACTTTTTTAAATTTGGTTCCATGCAAAAGGAAACGGTGTAGATGGATCACAAAAACAATTTCGGGAAACATGGTTTTAAATGTTCCTAATAATTTGCCATATTTGTTATTTTCTAATTCTAAAAAATTACTTATGGCCAAAAATCTATCTCTCTGGTCCTCTGTGCAATGCTTCTTCATATTTGCGCTATTTTGCCAGTTTCAGATCCCTTGATTCACCTCCATTTCATCGAATTTTTAAACTTAAAAGTATAATTTTTTTTTTCCTTTAAATAAAATTTAAGGGTATACAATATCTTGAATAACACTTGCCTTACCCAGCAAAAACTTGGTAATGGTATGTAGTTACGGATGTAGTTACTTTTCAATCATAACAACATACATTCTGCATTACATGAAAGTAGATTCGTAACTACTTACTTTTAACTTGATATGTAATCAGTTACATAAGATCAGATTTTTGGAAATGTTACTTTTTATCTATCTCTTCATTTATATTATAAAAATTATATATTTTAAAAGTGGGTAAAATATGAAAATACATTAATTATTTGTTAAAGTCACGAAGACTAAAACAAATAATTAATGGTAAACACACCAGTCTCCGGTGAAGTTGAAACCACGATGTAAGCAGACAGAATAGCTTATTGTTAAAAAATCCATTAGGCCAGTTTATACGTACATGAATTCATTCATGAACTCTGTAATTTGAGTTTATGTAAAATAAACTCAAATAAAGGGGTATAAAAATGTACTAGAGGAAATTTGTAGGAAATTTTATTATCTATAAATGTACGTACTATGCTCAATAAGCTAGTTATATGCAAAAAGTGTTGTTGTTTATTTAATTTTACTGTCTTGTGTACTAAATAAATTTTGTGTCTGAAAAAAATGTTTGTCAAATTTTTCAAAATTTAAAATTCTTGACATAAGAAATTAAATTCAAGAAAATACAATTTTTTTTTTGTTAATGTTTACAAAAATCAATTTCTTATTTCAAAAGGCTATTGGTACATTATTAGTATTTAAAAGTGGTAAGTATCTGAATATTACTAAAAAATATCCACTAATTTGTATTGTTTCTCTTAGGCACATGGCACAAATTTATAATACCTTGAAACTCAACAGGCAACAAATTTGAAGCGATTGCAATTTAGGAAATACAATTACATAAAGGTAAGAAAAATTTATTGGCTATATTAAAACAATTTGTGAAACGTATTAAACTCTTAACAATTTTCAGACGGAGGCAGGTCAGTAAGGTCCGGTATTTTATTCAATTTCTGCACGGGTCACAAGAATGCGCTTCAAGAATTAACTCCAAGTCTATGGTATGAAATAGTATATCAAATCCTGATTTCCGCATATTTTCAAATAAATAAATAAATAAAAAAAAAATATCAGTTTTTTATTTTCAATACTTCAGTACTTACTTGTAATCGATAATGTAACTAGTTACTATTCATTTTGCTAATAATGACTTCTGTAATACTTTGAAACTAATGAGTGATTGAATAGCTACAAATTAATTAGTTCTTGTAACGACATCTAAGTAATGACTTTCTGAAATGCCTACCTGTAATAATATAGAGTAAGTAGTTGCCTCTAATGACATCACCGTGTTAAAATAATAAGTTATTCATCTAATGTGAAAGTAGTGTAGAGCCATTATATTAGCTTCTTATTCATTACATGGCAAGCAAAGTTATTGCTGGGTCAGTTTCAATACTAAAATATTTGTCAATAAAATTGTTAGTTTGTAAATGAATTTTAATTATACCTATTATTTAGTAGGTAATCGAATTAGAAATTTTACAAGAGTGTATTTTTGTCCACAAGTTCGTTTCTAGTCAGTTTTTTAAAGAAATAACCTACATACATACATATATATTATTTCATCCCTTGCTGTGTAAAATATCTTAGGAATGTGTTAACCACTAAGGTTTTTGTTGTCCGAAAGTGTGTGGGTTTAGAAAGAATAGATTTTTTAATAAAAACATACTTTCGCAAGACGTACATACCATACAACTATATATGTAAACATATTTATTTAATAAAGGTTTTCGGTTTTATTCTTACGCGTCCCGTATATATATACTTTTTTTTTTAACACATTTTGTTGTTAAAATTCTTTAGTTACTTTATGTTGGGTTTGTTTATCTTTTCTATAAAAAGGGAAAAACATTCTTAACCCACAAAACATAAAAATGGATTATCCTTTTTTTTTTTTTTGACTGCAATTTTATTATTATTATTTGTTTCTACTCCTTTTTTTTTTTTTTTTTTTTTGTAACATCTTAAGTACACAATAAGAAGAATACATACAAGCATTACAGTTATATGCTTATTCTTTGACTTTAACATACAAACACATTTGTACACATACTTTTACCTATAAACATTGCTAGTGGTGAAACACTCACAAAAAATACTTCTTAAAATTGTTTGGACCCTTTTTGTAAGGTATTGTTTTCTTATATGCATACATATGTATGTAGATTTAAAACAAACTGAAAAAAAATAAAACCCATATTCTTTTTGTTTTAATAAACTTGCTAAATGTCCTTTTAATACAACTTTTTTCTTTTTGTTGTTGGTTAAGTTGTTGTTTGTATTTAAAGTATATAAAATCTGAATAAGAATTGAACATAAAGACTACAAGAAAAAACCTTTTAAACCACTTAAAAGTTGTTCGATTTCGTTTATATACGTATTCATTCTATAGGTACGAGTACTAATGAAGGCATTTTGTTTTACATTTATTTATTTATATATTTTTTTTTGTTTTTTGTATTTAAAAAACCAAAAACCATAGAAAACATTTGTTTGTTAAACTGACAGAACAAACACCTATAAAATCTGTATTTAAAATGTTTGCATAAGTTAAGATTTTTAAATTCATTCAATCTTTTATGTTAAACTTATCACTTTGTGATTGAGGACAAGGGCTTAAAATAAAATAAAAATAAAAAACAAATAAATCAAAATATTTCTTTGAAAGAATATCTTTATGTATATTATTTGTATTTGCTTAGTGGTTTTGAGGATTTTTTTTTAATTTATCATTGAAATGTAGCAAAAGAGAGTGATTTTCATATTGGGAAATATAAGATACTAAAATTAAAAATTTTTAGCCATGAGTATAAGTGTTAGTAAAATAAAAAAGAATATTGCAAAATGTAATATAGGCAAGATTATAAAATATGTTCTTTGGTTTCAATTTAAAAAATTATTATTTATAAGGAGTGAGATCGAAAAAATCTTAACACACGTTTTGCTTCATAACTTTTTTCGGAAGCACTATTTAATAAAAGTGCTAAAATTAACCCTACGGTACATACCCAAAAAAATTAAGGTTAGTCAATACTAGGGTGATCGACGCGGTTTTTCAACCGGTTTTAAAACCGGTTTTTTCTGTCCATGTGCTGTCGGTTTTTTCAAAATGTTCATTTTTCGAATGTCGAATAGACCGGTTTTTTTAAACACAAAAAAACGGTTTTAAAAATAGCATTTTATTTCAGAAAACATGTAATAAATAGTGATAGTGATATTTGAAAATTTAGGAATAATTTTTTAAATATTCATAAAGACTGATTTCTTATGTTTTAAAAATATAGTTTAAGTCTAAATTGGAATTTATTCTGTAATATTAAACAAATAAATAAGTAACAATTATCTTGCATGAATTTTTTAATCTATTGTAATATCTGTAATATTTTTACACCCAATTTAATATTTTATGATCCAATATTTCCTTTATTTTTTAAAGGTGTTGTGTTAAAAAAGTTTCAAAGTTGAGACAGACTTCCATATTAAGCCATGGTTTCTGTTTATGCTAACTAAAATTTAGTCTAATTTTTGATGATTTTTTTTCTACAATTTTGAAACATAATTATCTTCTAGTCATCTAGATATATAATTTGCTTAGCATTTTTTCTATTTCCAAAGCTTTCTAAAGCTCCCAAACGACGTAGAAAATTAAAATTTGGCTTAATTATAAAACTTTTCGTCCAACAAATCCTAACGGAGCCATATTTTGAAATTTTTATCAGATATAAGAGGATTTATGTGTCTTTTTCTAAAAATGTTTTCTCTTTCTAGAGCTTTCTAAAGCTCCCAGAAGACATAGAAAATTAAAATTCGGCTTACTTATAACCCTTTTCGTCCTACAAATCCTAACGGAGCCAGATTTTGAAATCTCTATCAGGGAGCGAAAACACGTCGATCTATATATATGGATTTATATATATCATTCCTAAGTGTTGTTTTCTCTCCAGAGCTTTCTGAAGCTCCCAGACGATATAAGAAACTAAAAATCGGCTACTTATAAAACTATTCATTTTACAAATTCTAACGGAGCCAGATGTTTCTATGAGGGACCAAAAAGTCTGTTTTTGGTATTAAGAACTTTTGAGTTGCTATACTTATTATTTGATCTCCAAATCCTTTCAAAAACTGATTCTGCATTTCGGTCAGGGAGCGCATTACGACGATTTTTTTATTTTGAAAGGTTTACGAATTTAAAACTTTAATCAGTATTATCCCAATAAATTCTAACAGCTTCAAATAATTGACTTCGATTAGTGAGAGGAAGGTGTCCATATGTTGTTTATATTTTGTTTCTTTTAATTTTCAGATTTGTTTGTGCATATAATATTATTTTTTCCTGGCATTGTCAGTCTTATACGCTTGTATTTAATAAATTTTAACTTGAATATTATAAGAATTATTGATTTTTTTAAAGAAATGTAGCTTTTTGATATAGATATTAACTTCTGCAAAAAACCGGTTAACCGGTTTTTTCTGAATTTCAAAAAGTGCAACCGGTTTTTTTAAAATACCAACTATTCGAACTATTCGAAAACCGGTTTCTCAAAAAAGTCGAATAATCGATCACCCTAGTCAATACCCGTGGTACCCGGGTACCATAGTATAATTTTCGTTGATTTTATTCAAAAAATATGTAATTTTATATAAATTATTTATTACTACAATTTAATTGACCCTAGTTCTTAAATTAAATCATTAAAATCATGAAGAAAGAAATGTTTGAGTATTTAAGCGATGTCCGTCCGTCTTGTAGTCCATAATAAACTTTAAATGAAGCTACAAATTACAGTTTTTCAAATAATTGTATGAATTTTGGCTTTATATGATACATATACGTACTCTGTTAAAATTAGTTTATAATGGTTACCTATTGCAATTAAGTCCCCATACAATTTTTCTACTAGAATCGGGTTCTGACGTCCATAAACTTTGTTAGTATTGCATAATTTAGTACATATAAAAGTTTTATAGACGTTAGAAACCCTATTTAATTTTATTAAATAATTTTTATTAACGTAAAAACTAATCTATAACATTTTTATCAGGTTCGCACCTCAAAAATCCATAGCTCCCATATGTGGTCCATTTTCGAAAATCATCATAAAGTGCATAAATTAATATTGGTAAACATCACGTTTTTTAATGTGATGTAAAAAGAAAAAATTTAAATTTTAAACTTTACAACAAGACCTGAACTAAAATAAAACACACGTTCCATATAAACTCTCTGAGAAAATCGGTCAAGAAAGACTATAACGTTCTTACAGCCCTAAAGAATATTAGCACTGACTTCATCCACAATTAAGCACAGGATCCATAAAATATTCTGACCGAAAATAGGTCACGTCTAGGAATAACCTTTTTTACAACACTAAGGAATGTTGTCAGTGTTGTCATAGCGTCTTATCATGTTTGGAGCTACAATATAAAAAGCTTACGTTCCTTAGCACGAATATAGAAAATAATTTCAATATCTTGAACACTTGCCTGATATTTTGGATTAAAAGTGGTAAACATTACTACATGATATTGAGAAACTGAAAGGAATTCACAAAAACCAAAGTCAATGCGCTGAAAGATGTAAAAACGGCTAAAATGTGCGCTATCATTGTCATATTCATAAATACTCAAAACAGCGATAATTCGAAAATGTTTAAACTTGTCACATATTATCCTTTATTTCTTTTTCTGAAGCTCTTAAATAACTTAGAAATATCAAAAAAATCTTATTTCTGAAACTAGTGTTCCTTCAAATCCTAATGGAGTCACTACTTATAGTTTGGTAAATTTGACTGTCATGGATATGCTTATTTTATAGTTTAAACAAAAAATTTTTAAAATTTTAACTTTAAATGAATCAAGACAATAAAAATAAGATTTTCAATAAGAAATAGTAAAAAAAAAAAGTATTATTTGTAGTGCAAAAAAACAGAAATTACAGGGGGTTACCCGGGTACCATGGGTATTGACACTCGTAGGTATCAACTTTAAAGCCATTTTACATATAGACCAAGTTAATAAAATTTAGAGTTTTTTAGTTTTTAAGATGTATAAATACCTTAGTCACGACGATCTGAAGTTTCGTGGCTATATATTTATTAATAAAGAAATACGAGCACTTTAAAGTTAAAAATGGTACCCGGGTATGTACCGTAGGGTTAATAAAAATTCTCAACTCAAAATAATTAATTTATTTGTTCAAATTAATATATAATGGGTCGATATATTACAAGCAACTTGTTTTCTCGTCATTTAGCTCATAGTCTTAAAAAGACACAATTTAAAAAAAGGCCCAAAAAAGTGGACATGTGGTTGAAAAAGGGGCAATGATCACATATGTACGGAGGTACATGATAAAATGACATTGCACAAAATATAAACGAAAGGATATTTAAAAAGTAAAAAATAACAGCCTTGTAACGTATTTTTACTTTGTTTTTTATTTAGAAAATAGTTTTCAAATGAAAAAATATTGTCCAAACGAAAATTTCCAATTCTCTTCTTTTTGCATAAAAGGGCAGAGTAGTACACTTTCAATAGGATGAGAAATGTGTTTTATTTACTTTTTCTTATCTTTATAGATTTCAAATTACTTTTTTGGAAAAATTCGTTATATCGAGTACTAAAATATATTGTTTGTTCGTAATATAAGGTACTCAATGTTAAAAATTTGGACTTACATTTCTCTTCTTTTTGCATAAAAGGGCAGAGTAGTACACTTTCAATAGGATGAGAAATGTGTTTTATTTACTTTTTCTTATCTTTATAGATTTCAAATTACTTTTTTGGAAAAATTCGTTATATCGAGTACTAAAATATATTGTTTGTTCATAATATAAGGTACTCAATGTTAAAAATTTGGACTTACATTATAGCGAATTCGTTAAACTGAGTATTCGTTAAATCGGGAAACCACTGTATGTTAAGATTTTTTTCGAACGCGCCCTTTTCAAGCTTTATGCAATTGCGGCAAAAGAAGCCAGTCATTTACTACACATGGATCTATAAATACTCAAATATACATCAAAGAATATTTGCAAAAAAAGCTTCTTCCTTTCATATGAGATCACAATATGTCCATGTATTTTGGGCTCTGGAGTGGTACGTTACACACGGAATGACAAAATATTTTTTAAATCAAAAAATATTTATTATTACCACTCTCTTCTGATCCTTGGATGTTGAGTTTGAACTCATTGAATTATAATTTCTTTGTTGTGGTGAAGACCAATTTTTTAATATGGAAGATTTATTTCTTAAGCTCTCGTTTTTTAATGGAAATGCTAACATGTAAAGGATTTCTGATATAGATTTTCCAAGAGCTGCTTTCGAATATGTGCAAAAATAGCTTATAGAAACTAAACCAATGAGTGAATTTTGTTTAAATTACATATATTTATATTAATAATGAAATGAAAACTTTGGAAATTTCTAGATTTCTTCCCATTAAAGCTTTTATTGTGTTTCGGTCACTTTTCTGCTCGAATAAGTCCACTCACTATTAAACTCTATTTAATTGTTTTCTCTTTTAACTTTTTGTGACACTTTTCTTCCAGAGGTGAGAATATTTTCTTAAAATTAAATTATTATTAAATACTTCGTCTTTTGTCTGAGTCTTACAGTCAGCGTTACCGTTTGGCGACTTTAGTCGCCAAATTCCCCTTTTTCAACCACCTGGACACTTTTTTGGCCCCTTTTTTAAATGGCGACTAAATGGCGACTTTTTAAGAATATGAGAAAATTACGAAAATTAATTAATTTAAACAAATAAATGAACTATTTTAATATTGTTTCACAGTATAACAATATAAAGAACCACGGAATATTTATATATAGACTGAAACTGTTAGTAACTAAAAATAATAAAGTTTATCAATAGCTATTGAAATCATCATACGCCGAATCTTTTTGGACTGGTTTGAGAAAATAAAAAACAGATAGGATGAATACTTTTATCCTAATTTATATTTTTACATTCTTCATAGCAATTCCTAAGGGGAACGTGTTTTTTTTTTGCTAAGTTATCAATAGTAAAAAATAGTTTGTCCAACAGACTTTATTTAGTAAATATTTTTAGATCCATACGTTCAGTCATAAATTGGTTCGACGAGGATTTGAAAGATTTCAGTACGAGTAAAAACCTTGTATAAAAATACAGAGGTGTATTTAATACTAATCTGTGAATTAATCTTTAATTTTTAATAATAAAAATTGTTGTAAAATATTTATAAATTATTTTGGAATTGGATTTAGTAGTTTTTCTTAAAACACAACATTTTTTGTTTTTGTTGTTATCATATGAAAAAAAATTTAAGTAGTTTTTTTGGGTTTTAAGCAGTTGGCCCCTTTTTTTAAAAAAATCCCCTTTTTTGGCGACTTTTTATTTTGAAATCCCCTTTTTTGGACACTTTTTAAAAATTCTCAACGGTAACGCTGCTTACAGTATGAAGATACTATTTTTTTTCCACCACCAAATTAGCTCAGTTGTCATGAGTTCATTGTATAATATTATGACCTGACAAACTGTATTTTGGGACACATCTGACTTCCTAGAAATTGTTTTGTATGACTGATGTAAGTTTTCTGAATTATGTGTATAGGTGTTTTTTGTTGAATTTCTATTTTAAGAAAAACTAGTTTTGCTATTACGAAACCATGAAACTTAGCACATAACTACTGAGTATGACAAACCAGTCAATAGAATTATTTATTTTTTGCCACATCAGACGTTATAAGCCTAAAAAGATGTACGGATTTTTCATGCGCAGTCCTTATATTCTAATCTACTTTTTATGCTACTTTAACCCTAGGATGACTGGTAACGTTATGAGCGCTAAGTTATCCTCTTGGTCTGGCCAGACCACAGAACGGTTATAGATAAAATGTTGGCCCTAGGAACAATTTATAGAAGCACTTTTGTCTCAACTTTGTAGATAGTAGTTAATATAAGTTATATATGTTATATAATATATATATAAAGTGGAAATGTTTCGCTAGACCTATAATAACAACTATTGCGATGAAAACAAAAATAGATGAAAAATCTCATAAATTTGAATAAAATTTAATTGACTAAATCTACCCCATTGGTTGTTTATTATTCAAGGTACCTATTGCAATTTATTTTTAATACCTTGAACAATAATATTAAGTAAATTTAGTAAATATTCTTTTAAAAATGTTTATAGTACTCTGTAGAAATTGTCTGGTTGGTAACTTTTTGTTATAGTAATATGAGAGTTTTAAGTGGTTCCAATTAAGTACATTTGGATATCAGATTTGCTTTATTGCTGAATATCCAGTATTTCCCGAGCCTAACATTTCGTCACCCTCATCTTCACTGTATGGAAATGGCAGCTGAACATTATCTCGATTTCAAAGACTAAACATCATTCCCTCTTCATCCTCTTCCTTTTTAGTTACTATAATTCGTTCAAATCTGGAAAGTCCATTTTATAGCATTTAATAACGCCCAAACCACATTTTTTTGCATCAGGAATTAATTTTTTGAAGGAATTTACAATTTTTCTCTAACTTAATTTTCGTTCATAAATGACGCACATTTACTCACAAATTTGGGTAAATTCAGTTTTATTCAGACATTTTATACTTTCAGCAACATATTATGATTGTTTTTAGAATGATTGTACGTAGATGAATAAAAAGAAACACGTTTTCAAAGAGAAAACACATTGTGGTCTATTCAGACCAAGAGGGTCAACTTAGCGTACTTTTTCTTTAAACCCAAAAATTTCCTAGTTATCGTACTCCAATCGACTCAAAATTGATTTCATTCGATTCAGTAGATATCAGTTGTAGATATCATGTTCATCCTTTTTTGATTTTCTACTTAAAATAAAAGATATTAAACTCCAAATTCAAATTTGGTCTGATCAGACCAATATAGTAATCCTAGGGTTAAGAATATTCTTTGAAGATGTGTTTATTTGAATAAACACTGCGCTACAGTAGGCCAAAATTGATATATCGAACTCTGACTTCAAAATATCGTAACCGACAACATTTTCGAAATTCGTGTTTTTGATGAAAATCTATACTTTATAATCATTTACATAATCTGTCAAAATTTTATCGACGTATCAAGTGTCATTTCAGATTTATAGCGAAAGCAATTTTATCATAAGTGACATTTTTCATACATATAAAAATATGTAAACAATTACAAAAATGTTTCTCTCTTAAAGTTTTGCGTTCCGCACTAACGACATTTTCGCGGTTAAGGATCGATATGTTTGACGAAATTTTTTCTAGATTCCAATTTCTGACGTGCTGTTGTTGCCTAACTCAAAATTTTGAGCGAATATTAGAAATTTAAAAATTTGTATTATGTTGTTATTAAGAAGGCCTATAACGTGTTATTTATCCAAATATCATGAATCATGAGAACAAGAATTCCAATTATAATGTTTTTTTATCTATTCTGTTTGTTTAATAACACTGTACGAAAATGGTTTATTGAAACAGGAAATATGTCATTATTTTGGCAATAGAAATTAAAATTTACAAATATATTTATATCCCTCCTAAAAGAAAGCATAAGAAAATATTGCATATAAAAGCTTTTTAATGCATATATACATATACACACACAAAACGAAATATATTTTTATATAGACAATATAATTTATAATTTCAAATATGACAGATACACACATTTCAAAAATAAGAAAAAAGGAAAAAAAAATAGAACCCATTTTTGTTATTTCTATATAAAATCAAAGTTATGTTTACAAATGGGAAATGTTATTTATATGTATGAGCTATATACATATGTATATAATCTACCCTCATAGAAATAAAGGCAATTTAAGAATTTCTTAAGAAAATAAATTCTTTATAACAAACTTTAAATATGAGAATTTTTAATGTTGATGAAGTAAAAAAGATTATTTTTATTTTAAATACATTTTCTATCTACCCTCATATAAATAGAAAATATTGTTTTATACTATTTTAGTAAAAAAAAAAAAAAATGAAATTTTACTGATAAAATGCATTCTATACACTTGATTTAAAGCAAATTTTATTTATATGAAAAGTTTTATTATATTTCAGAACACTCGTCTGCATACACATACGCACTTACACAAACATTTACCATATCGACAAAAAAATATCTAAGTAAGAGTTCATACAAACTGTCTCCACAAAAACAAAATCACAATCTGACATTAAAAATAAAAAAAGAACAAAAAAATGTTTTCAAAAAATTTATGAGAGTTAAGGACAAACATTTAAAAGTTAGTTACAGGAAATTAAAATATTATAAATGAATTGGCAACAATGCCAACCAAAAACTATACATTATTGAGTAGTTGACTGGTGGTAAAAATATAATCGTACGACTACAAAAGACCGAGGATATGTGCGGTGAGGAATATTAACAATATATTTTAGAAATTTTTAATTTTGATTTTTGCCCTCAAAAAGAGCTACAAAATCCTTTATACTTTATCCTCTAATACTTTAATATTTATTGCAGTTTTTGTTTTGTTTGTTTGATATGAAAAATAACACATCTGAACTAAAATCGAATTATTATTTAAACAGAATACTTCGATGAAGTTTTTGTTTTGAAATATTTTTGTATTCAAAACATAAATTTGTAAAAGGAAATGTGACAAAGTTGTTAAAATTGCTTTTGGACAGGATAGCAAAATTATTAAATTCTTCATTATTTAGGAATAAGAACAAATATGAAAAAATTTAATTTTTTTTGTAGTCTTTAGTAAATTTTGAAATTTTTTTCATTGATTTTTAACATAAATTTGAAAAATTTTTTACCATTTTCATTTTAACATTTAATGATTTTTGCTGTAGCTGAGATTTTTCTGTTGATTTAAATTTTACATAACCATTATTTTTTAATAGTAATGCTGTTGTTTTTATTATACAAATTGCCATAATTTAATAAAAACAATGTCTAAACTTTTACTGGTCTGGTTTTACTTTATTCTAACAGGCTACGAGTGTCATTAGCATCATAAATCACATATGAAACTCATTTGCATACATACACCATTAGACATTCATAAATAAGTATGTATATGCAAACATTTAACAGGGTGTTTTAATGTATAGTGTTAAATAGGAAATGTAATGACTTCAAGATTCAATTGGCAATCACTTGGGTCCAAAAATCTATATTAGTATCTAAGATACTAATCTTATTAATAAATTTTTTGGATATTGAAACTTTTCGAGAACGACCCGTCTATTAGGGTCACTGCATAAATGCTGCTCTTCCCTATTGTATACAAAAAAAGATCTAGTGGTCCAGACTGATGGAGTACTAATTTTGATCATGTCTGATTCATTGACGGCTCGAAACAGGTAAATGGTCGAGTCTTTTGTGTCCAAATTATCAAGGGGCTCTACCCTTCGATCTTATAGGCGAAAATTTATGCCATCCTCATTTACGCCAAATAGTGTTTGAGCACAGGGACGAGGGCAATAAGAATTTTTGTAATGCCAGATTGTCAAGCGTAATAACTAAACACTATGTTGCGTGCCTAATCATGTGCAACATCCTGGCGATGAAAAATCCAACTGTCTTGCAAATACGGGTGCTCGACATTTATTTATATGGCCT
The DNA here is from genome assembly GCA_951394005.1 of Protophormia terraenovae. Classification (NCBI taxonomy): domain Eukaryota; kingdom Metazoa; phylum Arthropoda; class Insecta; order Diptera; family Calliphoridae; genus Protophormia; species Protophormia terraenovae. The sequence goes on from OX596073.1 coordinate 126,272,305, forward strand.
GAACATTTCTTCGGCATTCTCACGGGATATTCTAAAGAAAAAAAAAAAAAGAAGGAAGATATAGTCGGTAAAGACCAACCATATGAGGCCAAATGTAGACCAACACTTTTACTAAATGTAAAATAAAATATACAAATACAGAATAATGTGCTGATATTAACATCTATATGATTTTTGCACTTTAAGGCAATTTCTGGAAGTGGGTTTATAATGGAGCTATGGTAAATTATAGACTGATTCTCATTAAAATTGGCAAAGTTATTTCTACTTATATAAAACTTATTCGTGTCGATTATTAATTGAAACTAACATTTGTATGGGATTTATGCACGTTAATGTGATTTCCGGAAGCGTTGTTTATACAAAGACTAACACTTAGATAAAACTTTTCTGAACCGAATTTTATTAAAATATTGATATATGTAAGGCATTTATGACCACTAAACCCCTATTCGGGGAGGACTTTTATATGGGAGCTAGGAAAAATAATAGTCCGATCATAAACAATTCCAATAGGCTTCGTCTTTGGGTTAAAAAAAACTATTCATGCAAATTTCATCAAGATATCTTAAAAATTATATTGTTCACAAGGTTTACATGGATAGATAGCCAGCCAGACGGACAGACATAGTTAAATCAACTCAGAAAGTGATTCTGAGTCAAACGGTATACTTTAAGATGGGGATCCGATGAGTTTTTCTGTTCGTTACAAACATCAGTACAAACGCATAATACCCCAACCGTATGAGTTCATTAGGAACTGGAAAACCACACATATATGATTCATTATGCTTTCCGGCAGAAGGTCCCAAAAATTACAATTGTTTAATAAGAATAATCAAAGAGTACTAACGGAATTCTTAAATGGACACTGTGGCCTTCGATATTACTAATATATATTGAGAAATACTGGGACGAAGGCCTGTAGATTTTGCAAATCGAACTATGAGACCTCAGAATGAGAATGAGCTAACTAGAAGTCATATTATTAACCCCATCCGAAGTTCACGGTCTCTTACCATCCAAGTTAATCTGTTTCATTTGTAAACTGAACCTGGTATGGTGAAAATGTTTGACTGCACAAGGAGTACAATGGGGTCGCAGTGCGCATGGACTTTTCTATTCAATTCAATGCTATTTTAATTGATATTTCTTTATTTGTTGCCTATTTTTTTGAGAAATTTGGTATAACAGACGTGTGTAGCTGTGAGCGGTCTGGAAGTTAGTATTTTGAGCAACCTTAGTATTTTGAGAAACGACTAACAAAGCACTTAGTATGCCATTTTTAATTTTTAGCGATAAAGTAATTTAATAAATATAGTAATGCAGTGTATTTAATATTTATTCTTATAGTGTGAAATACATTTTTTGGGGGAAAATAAATACAATATAGCTTCCAGAAATAATTTTAACAATACATAAGTATATTTTTTATTTTTTTTTTTGTCACATTACACAATGATGAAGAGGAAGCTCTATTTCCTATATCAAATAGAAAAGGCATGGTGAAGACTGAATAAAGCCATATTATAAAGTACTAATGATTACAGATCGACTACATCTTATGAGTTCTATAATAAAACCTAAGGACGCGATTGATACTTTCTAAAAAATATGCAGTGAAATATCTCAAGACTTATCGGTGCTGATCTATATTTTCTGCATCAAACTAAACATTAATTGCATTAATAGCTTTTTCCAAAAAATATGTTAAAAACAATTAAAGAACCATTTTATTATAAAATTTCCTTAAAAACTGCATAAGGATCTAATTTAGCGGCAAATGTCTTATCGACAGTATTCTACACCCAATATAACAACACTTCGTAAAAATGTCAAAAATCTCCTATCTCCAGGTAAATTTATAACAATAATGTAAATTGTAGAACAATAAGATAAGATTTGCAGCTTCTGCGGCTAAAAACACTGAACTACTAAGGAAAACTGTTAAAAAATGCAAAAAAGTATTACAAATTTGAAATATGCACAGAGTATGCTAAAACATTTGTTTTAAAACTGTTTTTTAGTTAGAATAATTGTAGGATACAGACATTTAAAAAAACGTATATTGAGATCTTTTCAGTTTTTGCTTATTATTGTGAAAACAATGGAAAGTATTTATGTACTTTTGCTGTTATTTTATTTAAATTAATTCATCAACCAAAAATTAATTGTTTTATTTTTTATTTTAATGATACGTCTTGAAATATTTTTAGTAAAAGTTATTGTTAGTAGTGTCGACTAACGAAGCCCTCAGAAGGGTAAAAATATTGAAGGCCTTCCAGGGTTAGTCTAAATCTTGTTTGACCAAGAAGTCAAACAAATTTTAAATCTCTGAATCCGGAAAAATAACAAAAATATTATCATTATAGCTGGTTGGTGGGATTTACATAAAATTTTGCACAGGTGTGGCAGAGGAGTATAAAATTTCTTTTTTGTTCCACATGCTTACATGTGTTATTTATCTCCTATAATTTTAAAGTTATTTGCATTTGAAATTTCAACTATCTAAATTTTGTCAAATCCTGATCTAGTTTTTTCAATGTATTGGCCTATATTTTTATTAAATTCTCTTAAGTTTTTACCCAGTTAGCTAAAAACAAAATTATCTATTGAATAAAAAAGAAGTCGATATCTCTGCTGAGTCCAAAAATAAACAATTTTAAAAACGAAAATTGTTAAAATTTTGATTTTATGTTTTTTTTTTCGCGAAAAAGTCTCCACATTATTTTTTCTCTTAAGTAAATTTTTCTTTAAGAGCCTATAGTAAATTTATATTCTTCTGAAAGGTATCTTCATGGAGTTGATCCTAGGATTAAAAACAAGTACAAAAGCCCAACAAAACTATGTACAGACCTTCCCTTATTTCACCTATTTTAAATACAAATTCAGCCTATACACGCAGAGAAAAAACATTTCTCAATATGGTTGCCCCAACAATATTATTTTCATTGCAGAGAAATTTTTCCGTCGCAAACAATCTTATTGTTGAATATATTTTATTTTAAAAACAATTTTGTTTTAGCAATTATACATTTGTTCTCAACTCACAATTATATTGTTGGCACAACATGTTAAGCAATATGTTTAAATTAGAACCACATTATTGTTGTTAAAATTGCATGTGCAAAAAAAATATTTTCAATACCTGAATATATTATTTTGTTTGTAATTTTGAATTGACAACAAAATGTTTGTTTTGTATTGGCAACAATATACATTATTAGTACTTGACAATAAGTATACTTGTTGATTTTTATTCAGTTTAGTTTGCTTCTTGCATTGTGCAAGTTGTCTGTCGGCAAGTTAAAAATGTATAAGAAAATAAAAAAGTGAATTATTTAAAATAAATTATTTTAATTAAAGTTAATTTAGAAATAAATAAGTGTTTCTTATTGTGAAAATATTTTGAATGCATAATATACAAAGAAAACTACATAAGTGGTTATCTTCGAAGTGCTAAAAAAAATGTGTCAGCTTGTAAGAGTATTCAAGAAATTACTTAGGTTTCATCGTTCACAGGTGATAAATTTTTTTTTTTATACCAATGTGATTTATTTTACATAACTAAATTATAATTAATTTTAATAAAAACTTCCTTACGATAAATAAATTGGCTTTTATTTATTTTTAGGCATAATAATTGTTTCTCGACGCTAAGTACAGCTATTGTGATCAGCGTTACCGTTGAGAATTTTTAAAAAGTGTCCAAAAAAGGGGATTTCAAAAAAAAAGTCGCCATAAAAGGGGATTTTTCGAAAAAAAGGGGCCAACTGCTTTAAAGCCTAAAAAACTCCTCAAAATTTGTTTATTTGATAACTACAAAAACAACAAATTTTGTATTTTAAGGAAAACTACAAAATTCAGTTATACAACAATTTATATTATTGCAAAAATAAAGATTTATTCACGAAATAGTTAAAACACTATATTTTTTTAATTAATTAAACTTCTGTACTATTGTACAAGTTCTTCATTTGTATTCCAGTCGGAAAAATTTAAGGCGGAATGCATAGATTTTTCGCATGTATTGACTTAAGTTTGTTAGACAAAATATTATTTTATTATTGATATTAAAAAAACACACACGTTCTCCCGAGGGATTGCTATAAGGAATATAAAAATATAAATTAGGATATAAGTATTCACCGAATCTTTTTTTCTTTTTTCAATTCAGTCCAAAAAATTTCAGCATATGATATTAGTAACTAAAAATAATTGAAGTTAATGAACATTAATTTCTATTATTTTTAGTTACTAACAGTTTCATTTCATTTATAAATACTCCGCGGTTTTTTATATACTGTGAAACAATCTCAAAATGATTAATTTATTTGTTGAAATTAATATATAATGGGTCGGTATAATTCAAACAACTTAGTTTCTCGTCATTTAGCACATAATCTTAAAAGGTCGCCATTTATAAAAGGGGCCAAAAAAGTGGCCAGGAGGTTGAAAAAGGGGCAATTGACGACTAAAGTCGCCAAACGGTAACACTTATTGTGATTCAACATATTACTGCTGTATACATGAATCAAGTATATATACAACAAAAATATTGTTGTAGATCAACAATATTTTTATTGTGATTTAACCATATTATTTCTGTATACATGAATCAAGTATATATACAGCAAAAATATTGTTGTAGATCAACAATATATTTATTGTGATTTAATAATATTACTGCTGTATACATGAATCAAGTATATATACAACAAAAATATGGTTGAAGATCAACAATATTTTTATTGTAATTTAACCATATTATTGTTATATATATGAATCAAGTACATATACAACAAAAATATGGTTGCAGATCAATAATATTTTTATTATGATTCAACCATACTATGGTGCTACATCTAACCATAATATAATTTACAATCAACCATAAAATCTAACCATAATATGACAGTAATCGATTATGGTTGCCATTCACCATATTTTTTCTTTGCGTGTATGTTTCAAAATCCCAAAGGCTGATTCGCAAACCGAATGAAGTTTCGAAATTACTAATTTGCTCAAAATAGTTTGCCAATGAATTTTTTCAAATCTGCAATAAATGTGGACTTTGAGGGCAAAATTTAAAAAAAAAACAAAAAAATGTTTTTGGGATTTTCGTCGGTTTTTGGGAATTGATATAGTTAACAATCGCTGAAAATTTCGTTAAAATAACTTAACAAACCAAGATTTTATTAGATATCAAATATTTTTAATTTCTTCCAAAAGCATTGGTCTTATTAAATCGCATAAGAAGTATGTCAGAAGTACCCTATTTTGAGCCCTATTAGCTCCGCTCCTGAAGAGTATGTCTGGCCCCTATTACAAACATAAAATTGCATACTTCTCTGCTGCACATGTGCAATTTTATGTAAATAAGGCCAGAAGTTACAGATTTATTTCCAAAAAATTTCGATTCTATCCCCACTGTCAAGTTTAAGTTTTTCAAATAGATGATACATTTTAAAATATTTCAATGAAATTCCTAAGGTGATTATTGTCGTTGTGTATTTGATACAATATGTTCGTTATAAGACCCGGATTGTATGTTGGTTTAGGTTTAACGTTTGGAAGTTTGTGCTGATGTTACCAGTTTAGTATAGTAAATTCTTTTAACCCTTAGTAGTGTAGTCCTAAGTGCGCCTGCACAGAGGTGCAAAATGCAAATTTTTAGGAAAAAATCTGTAACTTTTAATGTTCGTTATAAGACCCGGATTGTAAGTTGGTTTAGGTTTAACGTTTGAAAATTTGTGCTAATGTTACCAGTTCTGTATAGTAAATTTTTTAGGCCTTATTGTAGGACCACATCACTAAGGCCCAAAAAATTTACTATTAGTAGTGGTTAGTTCTAGATATTAAGAATTTTTCTTATTTAAAGAAGAATTTGTTTTGTAATTTTTAATTTCCAATTTACGAATCTCATAAATCTGACACCTTTTAAAGTTATTCCCTTTTTAAATAATATAGTTTAATACATTCGAATGAACAAACGAACGAACGAATAAATGAATGTTAGTAGAACATGTATATCCGCAGAAAATACGCTGCCATTATACATAGTAATAAACAAATTCGCTTGATGTTGTTTTACATATATACATTTACATTTTTTGTTGTTATTTTCTTTGCTTATGCAAACCCACACACTTTATGTATACATATACTAGATACATACATACATATAAACAATCGCTAAGTTACACTAATGTGTTTGTTGATATTGTTGCTATTAATGTTTGAGTGGTTGGCTGCTGTTAGTAGTTAGTTGTTGCCATTTATTTTTGTTATTGTTGTTATTGCAATTGTTATTTTTGCTGCTTATGTAAATGCCGGATGTTTATGTTACCGCTTTAGCTTTATTTGCAATTGTTGTTACTATACATAGCGTTGGCATTTACACATACAAAACACCTACATACACATACAAAGATACACACACATATGTACATATATATAAAAATGCCTTTATTGCTGAACGACTGTTTGTGATGAGTAAGTGATAAGTGTGCCTGTGTTACATTTACGTATGTGTAATGGTTCAAAGTCATCATTGTGTGACAGCTTTTACTTTTGAATTTTATTTTTGTCATACACATGATGTTATTATTCTTCCTTCTGCCGTTGTTGTTGTTACTTAGTGCTATTTATTATGTACGTGTGTATGTGTAGAGAGAGGTGTTAGTTGTTATTGTATTATTATGATTGTCTCATGACGGATATTAACATATTATTGTTGCTACTTTTCGCGCTCGCTCACATTCACACATGCCGAACATCTATTAAAACATTCACGTGTACACACAAACATTTACGTGTATGTATGTATATATGTATGTATGTATGTATGTATGTATGTATGTATGTATGTATGTATGTATGTATGTATGTATGTATGTATGTATGTATGTATGTATGTATGTATATATGTATGTATGTATGTATGTATGTATGTATGTATGTATGTATGTATGTATGTATGTATGTATTTATGTATGTATGTATGTATATAGACATTAAATATATTGTACACCTTGTTGTATGAGTTATGACAACAATAACGTTCGTATGATACATCAAAACAAGACTATACAGAGAGTATTACATACTTACTCGTAACATATTGCATTACTTACATCCGCACTAACCTTGACTTCCTTCCTTTCATTCTTTTGCTTATGATGATCATCATTATTACTCTATGTTGCTTTTCATATGTAGATTCCTTTTGAACTATTATATCATGGCTGTAGGTGGTGCAATTGATAATTAATTTATTTCTTCACTTTAATTCGTAGTTTTATTAAAAGTAGTGAAAATTGTTGAATTTATTGTAATTAAGAAAACCGGTAAATGTTGTAAATTATTTAAATATTTTTATATGTTCAGACCCAAGTAATGCCAATTAAATGTTTGAATGAATATTACTTCCTAATAGTCGTAGTGGTATCAAGAGTCCTTCTGAAACGAACATTTTCAAATACACAAAACGAAGAAAGCGAAACAACTGAGAACAATATTTTAAAATCAATACTCAGTTTTTTTAATTTTATCTATTATTGCAAATATTATCCCGTTATACAAACACACGCACCTGTATAATTATATGTGCATATACCCACATATGGATACATACAACAAAATATTATAAAGTAGTGAATTTAGTGAGTTCAACTCGAGTTGTTAGTTAGGCCATTATATTGTTTTTTTTTTTTTAACGACCTATATGTACATTAGAGTGTCCCGAGGAAAGCCTTTTTCGAGATTTCGATGTAGGAAGACCCTCAAATGATGCGTAAAAATTAGCTTAATATGGAAAAATTATTTAAGAAATTTTTAAAATTGGTCTTCAGTTCCCTTCTACAGCACGTTGGAGTAAAATGTGTAAAAGTGGCGCTTAATTGAATTTTTAAATTTAAACTATTGCTATAAAGTTGGGCACCGAATAAAAATAGATAAAATTATGCATCAAAAGCAATTAAAATCTTTAAGCTAGGTTATGTTGTTTTCTTATAAGGAGCTGTCAAAGAAAATAATTTTTTTACATTTTTGAAAAATAGTAAAAAGTTCAATTTTCATAAGATTTCAGTGTATTTATTTTAAATTAAAAGTATTTTAAAGAAAAAACTAAAAATGAAACCATCAACCTCAGATGTTTAAGTGTACTTTTCTTCAAGTATTTATAAATTATATTTTGTGCTAATATTTTTGTTATTTTTTTGAAAATTATCCAAAAATACACTAATTTTAAAATTTCATGGAATGCAACTTAAAATGTTACAGGACGTTTGTTCAGAAAATTTTCTGAAAAATATCACATATTGTCCACTTTAATATAATGAAAAAAATAGTGCGCATATATAGCCCGATTTGAGAAAATAATTCAAAAAAACTCCAGTAGATTTCATACAAAAAACAGCTTAAGTGCCAGACATTTTCTTTGCTTTATCAAACATTAAACAGTGAGGAAGAATCGAAATAAATCTGTAACTACTAATCGACTAGTTGGATATGCATGAAATTTCACATAGACGTAGCAGAGGACAGTAGCATTTTGAGTTTAGAAGCGGGATCCAATATTCGCATCAGGAGCAGAACTATAGTTCAAAATAGACAACTAGTGTTATGGAAAAGGTTTAATCGCTAGCGAATTTTTGTTCCTTACCCGATTTCCAAGATTTTTATACTGCCTTATAGTCCTTTATAAATGCTTTAGAGAACATGCTTGCATGTACTATTTATCTTATATACTTTTCGAGTTATATACATTTGAGTTTTCAAAAATCTCAATTTTACAAGATCTTGGCTAAGATTTTCCCATATACAGCCAAATATTTTCAACCGATTTCTTATATTTTATGTAGTTAGTTAGAAAGCAAAATTATCTATCGAACAAAAAAAAAAAAAAAATTTAGTCATTATTGAGTCAAAAGTTAAACGATTTTGAATTGGAAAGTTTGAAAAAATTAACAATTAGACGGACGGATGGACGTACATTAGATTTCTTTCAAAAAAATCTTGAAATTCGAAAGATATTTTTTTTCCACTTCTCAATTAAATTGAAAACCAAATGAAAGTATTAAAATTTTGATATCACCTTTCCCCGAATTAAGTTGCATTTTCTATACATTTAACCCAAATGTATAGACGGACGGACATTGTCACGCTGCCAAAAAATACTTTAGAATTCTAAAAATGCATTTATTTACTAACTAATAAATAGAAAAAATAGAAAGTGAACATAAAAATTTGGATATCAACTTTTCCTGAATTAAGCGTCATTTTCGTCCCACTTAACCCAATGAGTAGACGGAAGGATGGAAGGACGGACATTACTATTCAGCCAAAAACTTACTTTAATTCTAAAAATATATATTTTTCCTTACCAATAAAGAGAAAAGTTAAACGTGATCATTAAGGTGTTGATACCACCCTTCTCTGAATTATACATAATTTTCAACCCATTTAACTCTAATGTATAGACGGACAGACATTTCCGTTCTGTTAAAAAAATCTTAAAATTTTAAAACTGAATTTTTTCACTAATAATCAATAGAAAAATAAAACGTGATCATTGAAATATTGATATAATCTTTCCCTGAATTAAGCGTCATTTTCGACCCCTATGCGCAGCGTATGAAAAATTATGGGTCCCATACATTTTGGTAAAAAAAAGTACGAATTTTTTAATCGTAATTTTATGCTGGTTATGGAAAAAATGTTTTAAAAATTCTTCCCGTGGGATTTTGTTTCTCTAAAAGACTTTTTAAAGTATTTTTATGAACAATTTTTGGAAAATTTTGAAAAAACAAAACTCTACTCGACACTCTAATGAACATTTTATATATCAATGAATTTCCAAATAAGTATTTTTATATTCTTATAAGTTTTTGGAAATTAACTTCACGCAGGTCAACAAAATCGCAAAAAAATTATATCGGAACTAATTTTGCAAAATTGTTATTCCCTACACATAACATGAAATTAAACTTTTTATTCACGTCACTCTTTTAACTCAATAACGACCAAAGAAAATATGCTTCTCTGAGGACTAGGGCCCACCTTTTTAAGGTGCTAAAGGTGGGCCGTAGGGCCCCTAAAAATCATAAAATTTGTCAAAATTATGAATTTCTCAATGAAACAATGGAAAATTGATGGGTAGAGAATGGTAAAGTAAATTGTTTGCAGAAAAAAATTAAAAAATTATCCTAACATAATTGTTTCTGGTAGGCTGCAACTCATTGAATACCAAAATAAGAAAAAAGCTATTTCCGAATAGGAATCGTTATTATATATATATGAAATGACAAACCCAATATAGCGCCCTACATTTTTTGGTGGTGATGTAATGAAGCTTTCGTTACATTTTGAATTTTATATATTTCAAAATGCACATCTTCTTTTAAAATCTTCAGTATTTTGGGACTCTATTTTTGTGCTCCCCAATTCTCTTTTCACAAGAGCTTAATAACTCTCCACTGGTCTAAGCTATGAACAATTTTAAAAATTTACATCTCTTGGTACAAAAATTGTTTTGGTACCACTCCAGAGCTTTCTTACCGTAGTGACATGATACTAAATCGGGCCAAAAATGTGTGGATACGTTGTGCTCTCTTATGAAAGTAAGAAGTATTTTTTGCAAATATTCTTTGATGTATATTTTGTTATTTATAGATCCGAATGTATCAAATTACTTTCTTGTTTTGCCGCAACTGCAAAAAACTTGTTATACCAGGAATTTTGTAAGAAATTTTTTCTGCTTTTGGGTCTTGAACTTATCTCTAACATTGCCTTGAGCATTAACAATATAAAAGATTTGACCAGAAGCTGAAAAAATTCTGCCATCACATACGTTTCTTCATCCATTATACAACTTGAGTATTTTTGTTTGAAATTTGGTTTTAATTTCCGTATCCTATTCTTGGCTTCTTAATTTTTTTCCAGCATTCCTGTTTGGATTTTTTTGGACTATGTTATGAACTCTGCATTAGCTTTAAGTTTTCTCACCAAATAGTCGAAGCACTGAGATAACTGAGCTGCTTTTCTACCAGATGTGTTTGGAGTTCCTTTCAATTTTCTGACCTTCCCAATATTATTTGGACCTTTTTTCTTTCCGAACCAGGTTTCATATCAATGGTCAAATTCTCCTGATAATGCTAAATAACATTAGAAACAGTTTGACAGAAATTTAATTCTGTGGCCAATTATTTGTAGGACCTATTTTGATTTCTTTTAATTTTTTTAATAACTTGTGGGACGTAAATCTTTTTCGTCATAATAGCTAGTTCAAAAAAAATGTTTAATATTGATTCCGAAAAAAATTATGAGGCAAAACGTGTTAAGATTTTTTCGATCGCACTCCTTATATACTTGTTTTCGAATAATATAGCAATGCAGTAATGGTGTTATTTTTTCCTATATAAAATGTATATTTTGTTTCAATAATATCTCAAGTTATAGATTTTTTCCAAATCGGAATTTTTAAATATATTGTGAATATGTTGAATTATGTGCTTTTTTCATTTCCAAAATATCATAAAAATAAAATGTATGTCTTAAAAAACTACATATCGAGGGCTTATATTCAAAACGGGCCTAATGCAAAACAGCATTGTTCAGGAGAACATAAAAACTGTTTATTTCCCTCATTTTTCAACATTTTGCAATCCGTTTTTCTACGATTTATTAATTTTACGTCTACTAAGTCTCACACTGAAAAATATGTATTTTAACTCCATTATTCGCGAAGTTATGGTAGATAGTCCGTTTTGTCTTAATTATTTTTAATGTTTGTTAAAAAATGCTCATAATGCCCGTTTTGATTATTTGAAATTAAAGAAGTAAAACATACTATTTTTGGAAAAAATATTGACAATATGTTAAATTTATGATATCATACTAAATTTTGTGATTGGCTGGACTATTTTTATTCGTTAGAAATTTCAAATAACAGGAATGTTTACTAAAAAGACGAAAATGTGTTCAAGATTAAAATTATAAACTAAATTTTTAAAAAAAATTGCATGCGAAAAAAATTGCAAAAAATTTTTTGCAAAAAAAATTTTAAACCAAAAAAAATTTTATTAAATTGCATGTCAAAAACTCAAAAATTATTAAAACCTTTAAAGACGATTTTTATGGCACTTTTTATTTAATTATCATTTTTTTAAGAAACTTATTTTGGTATCTAAGATGTTTTGCTTATAATTACGAATTTTATTAAATTTTTTTCATTCCTGTCTTTATGGTGTGATTCAGACTAATAACTCCTAAAATAATGGACAGATTTCTGTAAAAAAGTTACACAATATGTTATGAAATACAACAATTATAAAAACTAAAAAAAATTAAAAACGATATACAGTGGCTCTCAGCTTAAATTATGCAGTATACAATTTTATTTTTAAAGCTCCATAACAAAGTAACAGAGTTAATTAAAAATGAAATTTGGTATCATTAGAAAGAGGAAAATTTCTAGTTTAACATAGGAGCATTATTTATGGTTTATATTTAGGATCATTATTTATGGTTAATATTTAAGTACCTTAAAAATGTAAAAACAAAAAAATCTAATATTTTTATGCAGCCACTTTCGACATCAAAAAATTCAAAATTGCGACCGATTACTACAGTATTTATTATCTGGAATGGTAGCCTTAATTGTTTGCAAAATATTTGGGGCAATTTCTTACCGGAGTGTGCAGTTTTGTGTAACATTAAGCGAAATGTGCTCCTACTGCATTTTTAGGGCCTAATTCCAATTTTATTCCAATATGGACCACAACTTTTTAATAATATTGATGTCTGGCTACTGTTTAGGGAGCGCCGTTAAATTTAGGCCCCTATATATCAACAAATTTTGCACAATACGAAATTTTTTCTTTGAATCGTTATCTTGGCAGTATCAAAAATTGAGCATGCAGCCCCCTTTGTTTAAATTGTTAAAAGTCTTCTTGCGTGAAGCTTGGCCTTTCTTTCCTTTCTATAGCGCTGCGTGTTAAACAAAATTACATTTACATTGTTATTGAACCATTAACTAACAAAATCAAATTAAAAGTAGTACGCAGGCATTTCTAGAAGTAGATAGAAAAAATAAAGTCCACTGGACAACGCTACATTGAAGTACCGTTCAAAAGAGAAGTGGCTGCATAAAATAAGCTGTGACCTAGAAAAATGAGTATATTTTTATTTTTTACTTTTAAGTTATTCAAATGCAAATTTTTGCAATAAATTAAATAGTTTCGTTAAACTATATTTTTTTTTTTCTCTTTCAAATGATACCATACTTTTTTGAAATTTCCTATCAGCTGCATAGCTATGGAACATTAAATATGAAAATATGTTCTACATAAAATAAGCTGTGAGCCATAACCCTGCGCGGTTATCTTATAAGTTAATTGCTGGCTGATTCTTCTTAGAAAGTAAATAATAAAGCTTTGTGAATTATAAAAATAAATTAATTTTTAATTTTATTCTGGAAAGGAATGGGAATATCCTGGCAAAGGTTATTATAGTGGGTATAAAAATAAGTTTTAAAAATATATTAGCTTTTTTCATTTAGCTTTTTTTTTTTTTTTTTCTTTAAGTTCTATTTAGCAGAGATGAGGGTAGTGCACTAAATTGTGATTGCATTTAGTGTTTCCATTACTGTAGTTATAGTGGAAGATTTCTTCACTACCACTAAAAAATTTTAGTGATAGTGTAATTTTTTCACTATAACTAAATTTAGTGGTGGTGAAAAAATTTGCACAACACTCAATAGTGCAAAAACTGAACAGTCACTACGCATAAGCTGCAAATACAATTTTTTCACTAAGCCTTAAAATATTTGTGGTCATTAATTTATTTCAATAAATCACAACTTATTGAACAAACTCTTGTGAGCTATGTTGGTAATTATCAAATCTATAAACATTTTAGATCAACACAACATAATTTATTTTCATATAAGCGAATTTGTGTATATTAAATCATTCATATATAAACGAGTAACGTTACTGACTAATTCATCATCCCACAGCCCGAACGCCTAAAGACAGAGAGATGCAATTTGGGCCGTATGTTGGTCTTCCGACAAATATATCAACTACTAAAAGACATTTGGAAATTCGAGTACTTAAGAGACAATATTTGTACAATATATTTTTTAAAATACATTTTAAATTTAAAAATGGTTTGTGAAAATGTGAATTTTTCTTTATTTTTTATTTAGTGAATCAAGTTTAAAAAATATTAGGTTACTTTTCAGTTTAGTGAAGATTTTTAAGTTTCACTAATATTAGTGGAGGCTTGTTTTTTGCACTAAAGTATTCAGTGAAGAAAAAAATGATGCACTAGACTTGAGCTGAAAAAATTTTAACTATTACTAATTAATTTTAGTGAAAATATTTATTTTTTCATTACCACTATCGCTTAGTGAGGCTACTATTTTTCAACTCACCACTAAAAAGCAAAGATTGTAGTTCAAAATTTTGCACTATCACTAATTATTAGTGGAAACTGCAAATTTAGTGCACTATTCCCAACTCTGCTATTTAGCCAATTCCAATAACGAATATAGATATAGATGCTCCCGTATTATTGCTCCCATATAATCGAGATTTTTAAAATTTTCAAGACTTCTAGGAGCATGTAGTGCAAGTTGGAGATATGAATTGCACTAAATTTTTTAACACTATTAAGTAGGTTAGGTTAGGTTCAATGGAAAGCCATCTATATTCATAAGATGACAGCTCACTTGGGTCCTATTGGTCCCATTGTGTTACTCTGAGGAATCACACGAACCTGGTTCATGTTTCCATATCAAGGTTTGAGTCGAACCAACCCACGTTGGGGTAAAATGTGTCAAAAGTGGCGCTTAATTGAATTTTAAAATGTAAAGTTTTGTAATAAAGTTGGGTACCGCATTAAAATAGACAAAATTGTGTATCAATATCAATTAAAACCATTAAGCTAGGTTGTTTTGTTTTCTTATAAGGAGTTGTCAAAATTAAAAATTTTTTTACATTTTTGAAAAATAGTAAAAATTAAATTTTCATCAGCTTTCAGTGTATATATTTAAAAAAAATAGGTATTTTAAGGAAAAAATTTAAAATGAAACCATCAACTTCAGATGTTTATGTATACTTTTCTTCAAGTATTTGTAAATTATATTTTGCCCTAATATTTTTGTTATTTTTTTGAAAATTATCCAAAAATACACTAATTTTCAACTTTCATAGAATGCAACTTAAAATGTTAAGGAATGTTTGCTCTGAAATTTTTTTGAAAAATAGTACATATTGTCCACTTTAATACTATGAAAAAAAATCGTGCGCATATATAGAACGATTTGAGATAATAATTTTTTTTCAAAAAAACTCCATTAGATTTCATACAAAAAAACAGTGCCAGACATTTTCATTGCTTTATCAAACATTAAACATTGGGAATAAATCGAAATAAATCTGTAACTTCTAATCGGCTGGTTGGATTTGAAATTTCATACAGACGTAGCAGAGGACAGTAACGTTTTGATTTTAGAAGCGGGATCCAATATTCGCATCAGAAGCTTAACTATAGGGGTTCAAAATAGGCTACTATTGTCATGGAAAATGTTTAACCTCTACCGAATTTTTGTTCCTTACCCTATTTCCAAGATTTTTATATCAACTTAAAGTCCTTGATAAATCCTTTAGAAAACGTTTTCGCATGTACTACTTATCTTATATATTTTTCGAGTTATATACATTTGAAATTTTAAAAATCTCAATTTTACAAGATCTTGGTTAAGATTTTTCCATATATAGCCAAATATTTTCATCCGATTTTATTATGTAGTTATTTAAAAAGCAAAATTATCTATCGAACAGAAAAAATTATTAATCATTATCTTTATTAAGTCAAAAGTTAAACAATTTTGAATTGGTAAGTTTGCAAAAATTAACAAACAGATGGACGGACATTAGAATTCCTTTAAGAAAATCTTAAAATTCGAAATATATTTTTTTCCACTTCTTGATTAATATGAAAACCAAATAAATTAAGTGGAGTTTTCGTCACATTTAACCCAAATGTATAGAGAGACGGACGGACATTGCCATGCTGCCAAAAAATATCTTAGAATTCTAAAACTGCATTCATTTATTAACTAATAAATAGAAAAAGTAGAAAGTGGTCTTCAAAATTTGGATATCACCTTTTCTCGAATTAAGCGTCATTTTCGTCATATTTAACCCATATGTATAGACGAAAGGACGGACATTACCATTCAGCCAAAAAACAATAGACAAGTTAAACGTGATCATTAAAGTGTTATTACTAAACTACTTAGAATAATGCATAATTTTCGACCCATTTAACTCCAATGTATAGACGGACGAACAAACATTACCGTTCTGCTAAAAAAAATCTTAAAATTCTAGAACTGAATTTTTTAAACTAATAATCAATAAAAGATAAAACGTGATCATTAAAATTTTGATATCACCTTTCCCTGAATTAAGCGCCATTTTCGACCCCTTTTACCCCAATGTGCAACCTGACGCATGTATAAAGGAGTGGATCAATTTGATATTAGTACCAGACAGATATGATAATACATGAATGTACGGACTGCGTAAGCTAGATGTCCTAATATACGAAAGAGTGGGACAGTGACATAGAAGATGTTTAACTGTCTCCTCCTCTTCCTCACCATAGCAACTTCTACAGTAGTCGTTATAAGGGAGTCCTTATCACCTAGCATGCACACCGACAATCCAGTGCCCAGTAACAACAATGGCATTCCCAGGATGAAGTACATACGAGATTCATCATAATGGGGCCAAAACTATCTCGAGGTAGAGTATGTGAATTCACTTATCTATCTTTGACGAGCTATCCTCAATAAATAATGCAGTATTATAGATCTTCAATATCTTAGGATACATATTTTCTTTGGCGGTCAATGGGTTAAGAATGTGAAGTGATGCAAATGTTTCATTTTACTTTCTGCAGTATATTGAGAATAAGAAATAAGAATTAAAGTGATTTATCCATTAATTTACTCTACCTATTACCTAGAAAATTATATAATATAAAAACTCCTCAGGGATGAATATTTCCTTTGGTTGTTAATAGGTCCAAAATGTGAAAAACGAAATGTTCTTTTTATTAGAATGACTATACCTACCATATTTGCAACATATTTTTCCCAAAACTTTTTTTGTGTTGACCAGTGTTATTATAATTTTGGTTTATATTTTATTTTTAAATATTACTTTTTTTGATTTTGTCATTCCGTGTGTAACAGGTCGAAATAATCCAGATTAGATTCTGAGTCGATCTAGCTATGTCCGTCCGTCCGTCTGTCTGTTGAAAGCAGGATACAACTTAGGGGGACGAAATAGCAAAATATTCAAGACAAAAAATCACAAATTTTAGGGTAAATGTATTTTTAGCTGTAAGAGATAACTTACGGTTTTTTTTTTTATCTTCCCAAACATTTTTAAAAGTTAACATTTTTGAAATTTTTACAACCTGTAGCTCATTTTATACTACTACAAGGTGACTACAAGATGATTTTTGTGAAAGCTTAGATCCTTCCTTATAACTTTTTCATACATTTCAATGCGATCCGACCTAGAACATATCTCTAATATAAATTCCATTCATTTACAGAAAATTAAATGTAACATATCGGAATACACTTTTTATCGTAATTTGTTGATCTTAAAAACATGCCTCGTATATATGTACATATCTTTGTTTGTAAAAATAATATTTGTGGGAGCTTGTTGATGTTATTGTTTAAAGTTATTATTATATATTTTATTTTTTTACTTTTTTATTTACCATGAATTATAAACATACATTCATCACCATCAAATGCAGCACATGCTTTATTTAACCCATACCCCGAATACATTACAATCTTCAGCACAAATTTATTTTTATATTTTTTGGCATATAAAGTGTCTACTGCTCGTTCACAGTTTTTATTATTTTCTTTTTTTTATTATTAAAGTAATTCGTTGCTCTTTTCTATATACACATTATAATCATATATAATTTTTTCATATTTCCTTCCGTTTAAAATGTTTTCTTGCAACTTATGGATGCTTTATGACTGTTTCGTTTCTTGACTCCCCGTTACTCTTCAATAATACTAAATTTGTTGCTGTTGTCTATTTATCAGCTCGTGTATGAGTGAGTGAGCATGTGTGTGTGTCTATTTGTGTGTCGCATAATGTTGTTAAATTTTTTTCGGTTTTTTTAGTTGCTTTTAAACTTTTCTCTTCGTTAACTTGTGTTTATGTTATGTTGTTTTTGTGTATAGTGCATCAATGATAATTTGTTGCTGCTACACACACTTGCCAATGTGTTAATGTATGTAAAAGTATCTGTGTAGTTGTGTTAACATTACTTTAGCATATTTTATAAATATTAAAAAAATATATTTATACGTTCGTACTATATTTCATTTTTTTAATATGATTTTTCATAATGTATTTTTTGTTTTTGTTGTCGTTGTTGCTTTCAGCATTTTTTCTGTTGCTGTTTTCTTCTATCGCTGCTGCTGTTGTTGTTAGTTATTCCTCTTATTATAATAAAATGCTGTTGTCATTTTCCTTAGTTGCATATTTACCATATTTATATTTATTATGCCCAACTACATGTGAACAAAAATGTAACACACATGCATACCATTAATTATACAGTAAATACCAAAAGTTTAATAGAATAATGTTAATAGCAAATTTTTATAAGTAGACGTTTTAATAATCATGAAGACTTATGATAAAAATTTTCATATAAAAATATTTAAAGTTAGCAATTTTAGTCACTGTCATTAGCTTTAGAAGAATTATATTAATATATTTCTATACCAACATCGAAGGAGTTTCCTTGATCTTAGTTAAAGTCATTTACTTTTTTGGTTATTATTTGATAATCACTGTAAATATAGTTTGTTGTATCCACTATTATAACCTAGTGTAGCTGTTTGTATTTTGTAAATATATGTGTTTTAATATTTATATATTTATGTAGATATTTTTAACTTTGGCTGCCAATGATATTGCTGATGTTTGTTAATGTCATATCTATCTAAAGCGTTTATGTGGTGTGTATAGCTTTTAACAGTTTTGTTTCCTCTTTTTTTTTTTCAACAATGACTTGAAAATTTTTAAAAATGAATTTTTAATGCATGAGTTATGGTTTGTGCAAAATATATGAGTAAGAATAATTTTAAGCGAAGACATTAAGAAGAAGATAAATAAAATAAATAATTTTGTTGAAATAAATTTTTAAAAAATGTATAGATGCTTTATGGATATTAATTTTTATACATATGTAATATATAATCATCAGCTTTTACAATTTCACATTACAAAAATTATTTTTAATTTCGCATGTCAACAAAATCGCAAAAAAAAAAAAATAATAATATCGCGAATAATTCTGCGAAAATCTAATTCCTTAGACTAGATATAGTGTAGAAACCCAGCAAAAAAAGAACTGAAAAAGTCATGAATTTAACATTGTCTTGTCATAGAAAGGAATTACTTAGCGGGCAGCAGAAGTTCTTTTTATAACACATAGCTGTCAATGGTATTGGATGTTCTTCTTTTATACTTCTTGTTCATTGCTTTTGAAGTACTTCCCTTAAAAATAGGTTTATAAAATTTTTATTAAAAATTCAGTTTAAGCCTTACTAAAATGTAATAAAAATACTTCAAAATTTATAAAATTTTTATTTTCTTAGAAATTATTAACCTTTTTTCCCGCTAAAAATTAATTTGTTTCTACTTTTTTGCAAGTAATTATTAAGAACTTCCAAAAAAGTTCAAAATATGTACTTAGTTCTACTTTTGAAGTAGTGAAAATGTTCTTTTTTTGGAAGCACTTGATCTTTTTTTGTTTTTTTCCTGGAAAGTTAAATGATACTTTTTCATCATGTCACACTTTTTACCCATTGACGACCGAAGGAAATACGCTTTTCTGAAGAATTTTTAGGTCATAGGCTCTGAAGAATTTTTGGTCAACAAAAACAACATGAGGAGAAAACGAGGTGTATAAACGATTTAGTTTTTGAAATTGATTTTTTAATTTGTTTCTACTTTTTTGGTAGTAATTATTAAGAACTTCCAAAAAAGTTCAAAATATGTACTTAGTTCTACTTTTGAAGTAGTGAAAATGTTCTTTTTTTTTCCTGGAAAGTTATTTGGTTTTTGAAGTTGATTTTTTCAAAAACCAACTGGTTTTAATTTTGGAATAAACGGCATATAAAGTTAGAAAGTAATTATATAATTTTTAAATCTAAAAAAAATATTTAAAAAGTGCGTTTATAATGATTTTAGATATATTTTTCAAAACGTGAAAGTACTTCATTTATTAAACAATTAAATTTAGGTTTTTTTCTGTGTTACAATTAGGGTGATCGATTATTCGGCTTTTTTGAGAAACCGGTTTTCGAATAGTTCGAATAGTTGGTATTTTAAAAAAACCGGTTGCACTTTTTGAAATTTAACCGGTTTTTTGCAGAAGTTAATATTTATATCAAAAGACTACATTTCTTTAAAAAAAAATCAATAATTTTTATAATCAATTTAAAATTTATTAAATACTAGCGTAAAAGCCTGACAATGTCAGGAAAAATAATATAATAATGAGAATATGCACAAACAAATCCAAAAATTAAAAGAAAAAAATATGAACAACATTTAGACACCTTACTCCCTAATCGAAGTCAATTATTTGAAGCCGTTCAAATTTATTGGAATTATATTGATTAAAGTTTTAAATTCGTAAACCTTTCAAAATAAAAAAAATCGTCGTAAATGCGCTCCCTGGCTGAAATACAGAATCAGTTTTTGATAGGATTTGGAGAGCAAACAATAAGAATAGCAACTCAAAAGTTCTTAATACCAAAACTTTTCGGTCCCTGATAGAAACATCTGGCTCTGTTAGAATTTGTAGAATGAATAGTTTTAATAGTAAGCCGATTTTTAGTTTCTTACGTCGTCTGGGAGCTTCAGAAAGCTTTGGAGAGGAAACAATGCTTAAGAAAGATATATATAAATCCATATATATAGATCCACGTATTTTCGCTCCCTGATAGAGATTTCAAAATCTGGCTGCGTTAGGAGTTGTAGGACGAATAGGGTTATAAATAAGCCGAATTTTCTACGTCTTCTGGGAGCTTTAGAAAGCTTTGGAAAGAGAAAAAATTCTTAGAAAAAGACACATAAATCCTCTTATATCCGCTCCCTGATAAAAATTTCAAAATATGGCTCCATTAGGATTTGTTGGACGTAAAGTTTTATAATTAAGCCAAATTTTAATTTTATACGTCGCACAGTGTGCGATTCAAAAAATTAAATGGAAATAATTATGGAACATTGGAATCAGGATCGTTTTTAACAAATTTGACACCCGAGGTGTCCAATTATTGGACCCTGTGGACTCGCCCCTTGTAGGTCTATATGGTCCAAGTTCAAAACTTAAACTTGCCTACACCTCTACTATCACCATGTGATAGTAGAGGTGTAGGCACTGTGCGTCGTTTGGAAGCTTCAGAAAGCTCTGGAAAGAGAAAAAACGCTAAGCAAATTATATATCTAGATGACTAGAAGATAATTATGTTTCAAAATTGTAGAAAAAAATCATCTAAATTTTAGTCAGCATAAACAGAAACCACGGCTTAATATGGAAACCTGTCTTAATTGAAACGATTCTGCAGGTGAAACTTTTTTAACACAACACCTTTAAAAAATAAAGGAAATATTGTATTAAAAAATTAAATTTGGTGTAAAAATATTACAGATATTACAATAGATTAAAAAAATCATACAGGATAATTATTAATTATTTATTTGTTTAATTTTACAGAATAAATTCCAATTTAGACTTAAACTATATTTTTAAAACATAAGAAATCAGTCTTTATGAATATTTAAAAAATTATTCCTAAATTTCAATTCAAATATCACTATTTAGTACATGTTTTCTGAAATAAAATGCTATTTTTAAAACCGGTTTTTTGTGTTTAAAAAAACCGGTCTATTCGACATTCGAAAAATGAAAATTTTGAAAAAAACCGACAGCACTTTGACTGAAAAAACCGGTTTTATAACCGATTGGAAAACCGCGTCGATCACTCTAGTTACAATACTATTACAAATCATAATTTAAGATAACTAGCCGAACAGATTTACATGGATTATTATCCCGTTGTAGTTAAACTAACCAGAGTCTCTAGTGGGAATCCAACCCACAAACCCCAACGCTGATAGACTAGCTTTGTACCAGCTAGCCTACCAGGGCACCATCAATTTAGGTTTTCTTATGAGGGAAATGTTAAATTTAAAAAGGAATACAAATTTTTAAAAAATACCATTACCTTTTGCAATGCAAATTACACTCAAAACAATCCTCCCCCCAAAGACGAATAGACTTGATGTGCTAAACACTAATCTGCTATGAGTTTTTTACCATCAGCTCTGGATTTTTTTTTTTTTTTTTTTTATGGGCTTGTCTAATATTTAGGCAATAGTAAGGCTATTACTTTAGTATATTTCCTCAAAACTCAAGAAAGATGTGTACGATTGACATAAGTGATACACCAAGAGATGTGGACTAAAAATATCTTTATCATCTTTATCTTAAAGCATTCTGCATTCCCTTTTTTTCTATCACGTACTGACATTTTTATGAGCATGACTAATATCATCACATTATATAAAACTATAGAACTCGAGAATGGTTTGTACAATTTTGACTATAACTCAAGAACCGTTTACACGAAAAATGATACACCCAAAGATGCACACGAAAATTGTCTTCTAGCTTTGTCAACATAATTTTTTATTGATTAAAGAATTTCAGAGTTATGGATCAAAATTTTCATGATTTTTTTTTTTTTTTTGCTACTAATTATTGTATAACTACGGAAATATTAACTGCACAAAAAAAACGTTAATTCGGCTCAAAGATAATTTAAATCGCTATCTATTGGGCAAACCGTTCTCGAGTAATACAAGTGTGACTGCCTAAAGACGTTGTCATAGTAGTCATGCCCATAAAAAAAATCAAAACATGATAGAAAAAAAGTGAAAGCTGATTCTTGTTTAGCACGTGAAATTCCATATAATTTACCTATTTTTTTTTTTTTTTTATTTAAGACGAATTTTTTTTTTTTTTTTGCTCACTAGTGTATCTCCACTTAACTGTAGGTATGCATGGGTATCCTAACTTAACTGTGAACGCAATCAAGATTTGTGCATCAATTTTTATGATACGTGGCTTTATTTACTCGTAATTTTTTCCAGCTTTGAGATAAAGATGATAAACTGAAATATTTTTGATGACTTCACTTTTAAAAATAAGTTTTAGTAAAAAAAAAAAATCTTGAATTTAGCATGAAAAATTTTTTTTCGGACACATATTTTGAAATATCTACTAAACTATTGAGTTATGGTGAAATATACTCTAGTAATCGGCTTATTTAGGATGCAATATTAGACACGCCCATAAAAAATCTCTACCTGATGGGAAAAACTGAAAGCAGATTCGAGTCTAGCATGCGGAATTCCATCTAGTCTACATATTTTTTTTGTTTGAAGGAGCACGAAAAAAAATTGTTTGTCGACCAGTGTTATTAATTTTTAAATAACATTATGAGAAAAAATGTTAGGTCATCAAATATTGCCTCAATGATACCAATGCGAAATGAAAGTATCAGAATTAGTATCTTATTAGTAAAATCTCCAAAGGGGTTTGCAAAGTTAGTTCGAATTTCGATTTTATGGACTCTTAAACTTCGGATATTTTAGAGCCCTTTCTTCATAATGTGTGTATATAAAAATATTTAAATCTTTAAATTTTCAATGTATTTATAAGTTTTTATTTTTTAATAGAGTACAAGGATTCTCTTAGATAATATGTAGTATTTTTCAATCGAAATACCACGCCCACTTTTTGTTAATAATTCTCCTTGAAATTTCAAATTAAATTTAGCACATATATCAAGTATTTTTTGAAGAAAACCAATATAAATTGGATGGCCCTACCAGTTTTTAGCCCAGTTCAATTAAAAATCAATTTTGCTACTTAGTGATGCTAAGACAATTCACATAAAATTATACAAACACGAAGAATTCAAATAGTACTTATATATATAAAAATTAATGTGTGTTTGTTTATATGTATGTATATATGTATGTTTGTTTGAAGTTTATAGCCGCCTATAGCCGCCGATTTTCTTGAATTTTTCACTGTGTGTTCCTATATACCTGGAAGGAAAAATAGGCTACTTTTTTTTTTGAAATTTCATGTGGGCGAGGTGCCACGCTTACTTACTAAACAACTATTAAAAGTAGTATATCTCGGAAATTGGTAATACTAGAGTCCTCAAATTTTGCACGAACAACTTTGACACCTATATGAACATTCTGGAAAAAATAGGCGATCTAGCAATAGGGGGTGTGGCACATTCCACGCCTAATATTGCTTGCCAATACCAAATGCCGTAAATTTAGGAAACTATAACAGCTATATTTCCCAAATTTTGTACAATAAACTTAAGTGTCAATGTGAACATTTTGTGCAAAAATGGGCGGAAAAGAAATAGTGGGCGTGTCATCTCTCATATAAAGTTAATACCAAAATGTTTATATCTGGGAAACTATAAAAGTTAGAGAGCTCAAATTTTGTACGACTAGCATTAGCTTCAATATGAATATTTTGGGCAAAAATTGGTACACTAGCAATAGTGGGCTTGGCACCTCCCATATAAAGAAAGTATTAAATTATCATATCTGAGAAAATATAACAGTTAGAGTTCTAAAATTTTGTCGGAGCCAATTTGGTATCACTATTAATATTTAAGAAAAATATGGGCGGACTAGAAGTTGGGGGCATGGTACCTCCCATATGAATTAAATGCAAAAATTGGTATATCTGGGAAACTATTGGAGTTGGAAAAACATCATAAAATTTCGTCATTTAGTTGCTTTTTTCTGAATTTAAAATATAAGAAAATATTTTTAAACTATTAAAAATGTTTGCTGTTTGAGTTAACAAGTAGCCAGGTGAAATATATTTACTTGTTTGACGTTAAATATATTTTAAAACTGTATGTATAATAACTCAGATAGATAATTAAGCATTCCATTTACAAAAACTTTAATTTCATGCGAATGAAATTTTCCAAAAGAAGAAAATACTTATGTAACATTAAACCTACTAATGTATAGCTTAAGAAAAGAATAAGATTTTATATAGGATAACAAGAATAAAGACTTCAAAAGTAGAACTAAATAAGTGCAGAAAATGTACTTGATTAATAATCTTCTAAATGATTAATAATTATCCAAAAATTAAAAACAAATCTCTTTTTAGCAGAAAAAATGTTATTTATTTTTCCAATTTTATGCAGATATATTTATTACATTTTTTTTTATAAAAATTATATAAACTTTTCCTTGAGAGAAAAACTTTGAATGCGGTGAATATAAATTATTATATAAAGCACATTATATTATATATTGGATTGTGCCTAAACACTTTGTTTAGGCACAATCCAAAATATGTCGACATGAAATAAAACAAACCAAATTCAATTTTAATTGAGACGTAGATCTCTGTTTATTTCAAATAAATGTTACCTCGTAGAAGGAATAAGCAAATTTATAAATATATTGTAGTGCTTAAGTCGAAGATAATATAAGAAGTGAAATTAAAAGCTATTAGTTTGGTGGCAAACACTATTTAAGTCACCGTTAGCGGTTTACTCGTTAGTATAAATGTCAAAATACTTCCAACAAAGTTGCAAAAAAGGGAAGCAAGAATAAATTCTAACGTTGTTAAAAATAGTATATTTGATTGTTATAAAAAAATGAGCTAACAACAAATCTAACTTAAACACACTTTTTTTAACCAAAAATATTTTCATTAAGCTTCAAATTAGAGCAATTATTTAAAAGTCGGTTAACCTGTTTAACCGGTTTTTTAGTAGACGTTTAACCGAAAAACCGGTTTTTTAATTTTATCCAATTTTCGGTTACCCGTCAAACCGGTTTTTTCAAAAGTTGGTTTTTTATAAACACTAGTCCCTTCCATAAAAATTAAATACAAAAATTAGTATATCTGGGAAACTATTAGAGCTTGAATTTTCAAATTTAGCACGGGAAACATCTATCTATCGGGGGGTGGCGAAGCACACCGGGTATTAGCTAGTATATTATAAAATATAATCTGTATGAGTCCCACGCCTTTTTCGTTCTCTTTTATTTTTCTGTAATATACCATTATCAAAATGTTTATAAAGTTTAAAATTTACTTACTACGACGCAAAGCTATTCTTTCTTTAAAAAGTGGGCATGGCATCGAGTCCATTCGATGATATACATATGTGCCATGTTTAATTTTTATCGGTTCAGTAGTTTTAGATAAATAAAGTTAACAATATTATGATTAAAATGGGCGTAAAAGGGAAGTGTCATCCAGCAAAAATTTATTATAATATTGTTAGTGGTCTATAAAACAACATATAATAAAGTGCGAGTGGAATAATTCAAATGATTATTATTTCAATCATATTGAAAAAAAGGCTACAAACAATTCGAACTACTGATACGCCTTCATTTAGCATCTAAATTCACACTAATATCGCTTTAGCACCGTGCTTGATCTCGACACGAAAACTCACTGAATTCTTAGTCAATTAGGGCAATACCTCAAAGTGACTAGTGCATCCTCAGATACTTCAGAAATTAAATCTTAAAGTTATACACTCCTCTGCAACGAATAATTATGTGAAATTTTATGTAAATCCACACAGATAAAACAGATTCGTTGTAGCAACCGAATTTATTGCCAATCGAATTTGTTCGATTCCAAGTACTATCTAAAAACTCGGTTACAATTGCCGAATATCATGATGGTATGAAATGTTTTAGACATGACCAAATAAAGGAATTATTATTATTTTTTTTTTTACATTTATTTTTTATTTAATAAATAAATTACAAATATATATAAATATATATAAATACATATGTATATAACGAATTATTTTGCTATACGACAAGATTTGAAATATCGCTATATTTTTATCATACCTAAAATACCCAGCAAGAAACGATAAAGTTCTTCCAAAGAATGAGCTTTTTCATTACTTCAAAAGTGGAACAAAGTGCATATTTTGAACTTTTTTGGAAGTTCTTAATAACTACTTCCAAAAAAGTGAAAATAAATGAATTTTAGCGGGAAAAAAGGTTAATAATTTCTAAGACAATTAAAATTTTACAAATTTTAAAGCATTTTTATTATCCTTTAATAACGCCAAAGTGGAATTTTTGGTAAAAAAAATGTATGAACATAATGTTAAGGGAAGTACCTCAAAAGAAATGAACTAGAAATATAAAAGAAGAACATTCTACCAATGACAAACATGGGTTAAAAAAAGAACTTCTGCAGCTCTTTTTCACCACTAAGTACTTCCTTCCAATGACAACACAATGTTAAAATCATGACTTTTTCAGTTCTTTTTTTTTTTCTGGTTATATATATACCTGATCAGCATCACTTTATTCCAGAGGCAAT
Source organism: Protophormia terraenovae (assembly GCA_951394005.1). Taxonomy (NCBI): domain Eukaryota; kingdom Metazoa; phylum Arthropoda; class Insecta; order Diptera; family Calliphoridae; genus Protophormia; species Protophormia terraenovae. The sequence continues at coordinate 126,299,872 of OX596073.1, forward strand.
CCTTTAGAGTCACTGTTACATACAAGCAGAACAATTTATTTGATACAACGTTTGATATATGAACTTAATAATAAACCGATTTTCATTTGCGCTTCAGGTATTTCCCAGTCTGCACATTAAAAAGAAAAAACAATGTGATTGCGCTTGCATATAAATATATTTTTCAATAACACTGGGCAAAAAAAAAAAAATAAAAAATTTTTTTTGTGCTCCTTCAAAAAAAAAAAAAATATATATATATATATATATATATATATATATCAGAGTTGGGGGTAGTGCACTAAATTTGCAGTATATATATATATATATATATATATATATATATATATATATATATATATATATATATATATATATATATATATATATATATCAGAGTTGGGGGTAGTGCACTAAATTTACAGTTTCCACTAACACTTAGTGATACTGCAAAATTTTTAGCTACAATCATTCATTTTTAGTGGTGAGTTGAAAAATATCAGCCTCACTCAGCATAGTGGTAGTGAAAAAATATTTTTTTCCACTAAAATTATTTAGTGATAGTTAAAATTTTTTCAGCTCAAGCCTAGTGCAACATTTTTTTTCTTCGCTAAATACTTTAGTGCAAAAAACAACCCTCCACTAATTTTAGTGCAACTTAGAAATTGTTCACTAAATTGAAAGATGACATAATATTTTTTTAAACTTTCTTCACCAAATACAAAATAAAGACTGATCCTCATTTTCACAAACCAATTTTAAACTCAAAATGTATTTTAAAGATATATTGTATACAAAAATAGTCTCTTAACTATTCGAAATCGCTGAATAATGGATATATTTTTCGGGAGACCAAAATTTTATCTCTCTAACTTTAGGCATTCGGTCTGTGGAATGATGAATTAGTCAGTAACGTTACTCGTTTATATATGTATGTCTCAACATACACAAATGCGCTTACAAGATTTCCAAAACACACTAGAAGAAATTCTAAATTATGTAGTGTTGTTCTAAAACGATTATAACTTTGATAATTACCATCGTAGGTCTCTAAAATTAGTTCTGTGGGTTGTGATTGAATGGAAAAATGTCATGTTTATGTTTAGTGAAGAAAAATTCTTATTTATATTTAGTGAAAAAAAATTATTTGCAGCTTATGTGTAGTGACTGTTCAGATTTTGCACTACTGAGTGTAGTGCAAATTTTTTGACTACCACTAAATTTAGTTATAGTGAAAAAAATTGCAATATCACTAAAATTTTTTAGTGGTAGTGAATAAATGTTTCACTATAACTATAGTGGTGGCAAATAGTTAAAAATCAAAATTTTTTCACGATAGTGCGATTTAGTGAAAAGCTGAATGCACTCACAATTTAGTGCACTACCCCCAACTCTGATATATATATATGGACTAGATGGAATTCCGCATGCTAAGCTCGAATCTGCTTTCAGTTTTCTGCCATCAGGTCGAGATTTTTTTATGGGCGTGTCTAATATTGCGCCCTAAATATGCCGAGTATATTTCACTATAACTCGAGAACGATATGCACGATTTATATAAATATTACACCAAAATATGTGGAATAAAATTAGCTTTACGACGTTTTAATAAAAAAATTTTATCCACTCAATAGTTTTGGAGATATTTCGAAATAAGTGTCCGAAAATAATTTGTTCATGCTAAATTCAAGATTTATTTTTGTTTACTAAAACTTCTTTTTAAAAGTGAAAACATCAAAAATGTTTCAGTTTATCATCTTTATCTCAAAGCTGGCAAAATTACGAGTAAATAAAGCCACGTATCATAAAAATTGATGCACAAATCTTAATTGGATTCACAGTTAAAATGCATACCTACAGTTTAGTAAAAATACACTAGTCGGCAAAAACAATTTTTTTTTTTCGTCTTAAAAAAAAATTGGATTAGATGGTATTTAATGTGCTAAATAAGAAGCAACTTTTACTTTTTTCTATCACGAATCAATTTTTTTTTTTTTATGGGCATGGCTACTATGACCCCGACATTTGGCAGTCACACATGTATTACTCGAGAACGGTTTGTCCAATTAAGATAAATTAAACTCCAGTAGATAGCAATTTAAATTATCTTTGAGCCGTATTTACATAATTTTTTGTGCAGTTAATATTTCCGTAGTTATTCGGTAAATAGTAGCAAAAAAAAATTAAAATAAAAGTTTAAAAAATCGTGAAAATTTTAATCCATAACTCTGAAATTCTTAATCAATAAAAAATTATGTTGAAAATCCTAGAATACAATTTTCGTGTGCATCTTTTGGTGTATCATCGTGTAATCGGTTCTTGAGTTATAGTCCAAATTGTACAAAGTATTCTCGAGTTGTATAGTCTGACCGCTGAATTAGGTGATGATATTAGTCATGCCCATAAAAAAAAAAAAAAAATCAACACGTGATAGAAAAAAAATTAATGCAGATTCTTGATTAACTCGTCAAAATCCACTAAGTCCACCTATTTTTGTTTCAAGAAAGAATAAATTTTTAATTTTTTTTTTTTTTTTCCACCACTGTATTTGTACTCAATTGTATGTATACATGTGTATTTTTACTTAACTGTGAATAAAATCAATATTTGTGCATCAATTTTGAAGATTCATGCCTTATTTTATTCGCAGCAATACCACCTTTAAAATAAAGATGATAAACTGAAACATTTTTGATGCTTCGAAACTACTGAGCACATAAAATAATGAAGTTTAGGTGACTCGAAGATATTTTTAGTCCACATCTTTTGGTGTATCACTTTTATCGTTCTTGAGTTATGAGGAAATATACTAGAGTAATAGCCTTACTAATGCCGAAATATTAGACACGTCCATAAAAAAAAAATCCAAAGCTGATGGAAAAAAACTGATAGCAGATTCGTGTTTAGCACATCAAAATGCATCAAGTTTAACTATTCGTCTTTAGGGGAGGATTTTTGTGTTGACCAGTGTAATCATACCGAAATATTAGTTCATATTGTTGAATATTTTTCATTGTAACCATTTTCCAACCAATCTGTTTTCTGTGTGCAACCAGCCGATTAGAAGTTACAGATTTATTCCCTAAAAATGGATTCTGACCCACTGTGTAATTCTACACTTCTGGTGTTTATTCATGAATTAGTAAATGATCATAGGAGGATTACGAAAAGAAAATATTCTATTGGAAATGTTTGCTAGCTGTAACTAATGTATAACTTCTGTTACTTTAATATAACTGTAGATAAAATTTAAGGAAAAAAACATAGAACCATAACAATGTCAAAGTGTTATCAACACTTTTTCATTACTTTGAGTCTACATTAGACAAATTTTTATCAAGACAAACGTCAAAATCGGTGCAAATCTATATAATGTAGCCTCAGTTAAACAGCTGATTATTATTTTTGGTTGTTACAGCTGTCAAACTGCTTACATAAAAAACATTAATGAATTCGCCATATTGTTGTTTTTGCACAATTATTGCCAAATTCCATAAATTCGAGTTCATTTTGACGTTTATCTTGATAAAAATTTGTCTAATGTAGACTCAAAGTTATAATCATACTCGTATAACAACATTGCATAATACAAGTTGTGTTAAAAAGTTGTCATGTTTATTGTGGTTAATGCGTGTTTTTGTTTTTGTTTTCGTTCGTGTTCTTTTCTCTTTTACTCTGGCCCACACATATGAACATAAATGTAAATTTAGAAATTGCTTGATTATGTTTTGTGTATATATGGAAGTGTTTGTGCATTTACCGTTATGATTACAAATGTGCAACATAAGCTATCATATACATTTTGTAGAATCTTTATTGCAGAAACAAATAGCTATACATATTAACTTACACTAGCATACAAATTAAATATTTACAGTGGTGATTATTTAAAATAAATTTTAATTTTTAATCGATTGAAAGTTTAACTCTACTTTAATTTATATCCCTATGATTTATGATCTAGAGAAAATCTTTCTTTAATTGATTATAATCTTATAATATATCTTCAAAAAATTTTCAAAATATCTTTAGAAACTTGTAGAAAAAACAATTTATATCATTTTGTTAGATTTTCCATTAAAAATTTACTGTTTTCATGTGTTCCAATAATTTTGTTTCTTACTGTAGATAATATGACAGGAATGATAAGGCCAACCACAATACCAACTACTGAAACAAAAAATAGAAAATAGTTACCAGTATCCTTGTTTTTCAAACTGTCATATAACTTTGATAATAATTTTTCGTTCGGTTATGAGTAAGAAAAAATAAAACTAAAACAACTACTGGTAACATACGCATACATGCATTCGTGTTTTAAAAATACATTAAACAATTTTTCAATTTTTTTTTCAGTTTTTGTTTTACGTTTTTCTTTATGCATCATAACTCTTAGAGTTAAATAAATATGGCAAGGAAGGAAAGGAAATCGATTTATTTATACTTTCTTTTTTTCAACTAACATTTAAAGTTTATCCGTGGTATTTGTGGTGTCACAGCCAAAGGAAAAATCTTACTTGCACATATTTGCTCTTCAATTTCTTTTCAATTTTTAAACATTTACTTAAAAATTTAGTCTTATTGATATTGACAAGAAAAGTTACATTGTATTAACTTTAACAAAGGCAAAAAAAAAAAAAAAATTAAAAGTTTATACCTTCACTTACTGACAAACACAAATATTTTAATACTTACATACATGTGAATTGTATTCGTATGGGCAAATGTTTGTAAACTGTTTTAGATTTTTTTTCGTCTCTTGCTCTCTTTTTCGATTTTATTTGTATTGAATGTGTCAAACAATCAGCAACAATGTTAGTGAAAGCGACACATCACATAAACTCATTGTCATCATCGTTGCACAAACTTCTATTGAAAATGAATATATTCGCACACATATGTATACAAACATACTAATACATATGTAATTTTTATTACGAGGGCTAATTTATAGTTCGTTATGTCGTGTTGTCATGTTATATCAGTATAAAATGTATGTTTTTAAAAAAGTAGAATACGGAATTGATTCCAAAACAAATTTCTTCAAATGATGTTAATGTATAAAAAGCTTTAAATATTAATTATATGACGATACAACAAAAATCAAAAAATTTGCTCACACATGATAAACTCCATATAGAGTGCTTATATTCAAAAAGGGCCATATGCAAAACTCCAATTGTTCAGGAGAGCATAAAAACTGTATATTTCACACTTTTTTAACATTTTGCAATACAGTTTTCTACGAGTTATAAATATTACGTCTACTAAGCCTCACACCGAAAAATAAATCATTTAAGGCCATTACTTTCAAAGTTATGATAGATAGCCCTTTTTGTCTTAATTTCCACACCATCTCACCATCGAATTTTGGCACTATATTCCCACATAAAAGAATTCATAAGATCATCGAACAGAAACCCAAATTGATCATATAGCCATAACTAGAAAATGGCTCGGCTCACTATTGAATATTCGCAACAGGCACGATCCAGACGGGTATACGGATCATCATCTACTCGCGAGAGAAATCAGACTGAAGATATCGGCAATCCTACTATGAAATAGGGAAGCTGTGTCGAGGAAATATGATGTGCACAAACTTTATGATGTAGCTGTACGTGAATGTATCGCTGAGACGCTGGTATGACATTATCAGTAAATAACGGAACAAGGAAGAACACAATAGAGGACAATAAAGATGATTTTCAATGATAGTACGAATCAATATAATGGATTGAAAAAAGGAAAACGCAAAGTATGGATTTCTGATGATACCTGAAACCTAATTGAGATCACGGATGAATATTATGGCATCCGAGACATAGGATGCAGCGGAAAAAAATAGAATCAGAGATCTATATAAACTAGTGAAGGAGATAGCAGGGAACAGATGCAGCCATGAATATCCCTTGAAAGACCCGTTGGGTAGTAATATATCAAAAGTGTAGCGTCAACTGGAAATATGGTCCGACTACAATACCGGTACGATGGCAGAAACAGAAACCACCACAATACTCCGCTGTCGATGCTTGGCCCACCATGAACTTCTCAAAGTAAACTCTGAACTCAGCGCGAAGATGATCCAACCAATTATCACTACCAAATGAACTCAATATTGGTATCATTGTGAAAGTACTGAAAAAGATGATTTGACAGAATGCCACAACTGGAGGAGAATAACTATGCTTCCAATAGTCAACAAGGTAATATAATATTCGACAGGTAATCATCCTCTCTATCACCTCAATTCCGCTATGAACAAGCCGGCTTTAGGGCCCACTATTCCTGTACTGACCAAGTAAACAGTCTACGTATTATAGTTGAGCCATTTTGTAGAATGAAGAACCCTCCAGTTCGAAACTACCCTAGAGTAAAGAGAACCGATTCAAAACTAGTCACGTGACAGGTTCTCAGGGCTAGTGACCGGTCCCAGTTCTGGAACTTTATATGAACCTGTCACTTTTACATAGGGTTGTCATTGGAGGTGGCTAATTGCCCCATGGGACAGGTCACAGGATAGGTCCTAGGACTGGTCCAAGAGGACAGGTTCAGTAACGATTAATGTAATAAAAATTTTATAAAAATTCGGTAATTGTTCACACTTTTTAAACATTATTTTTATTATTATCTTTATTAAATTATGTTTATTTCAATTTTATAATTTTTCGTTAATGTCGATGGCGACACCCCGGCTTGAACCCATGTTCATCTGACGTATGTTATGTTTTATAGTCTTTAACGCTTACCACTCAGCCACTGATTGTTATTGCGCGCGAGTTTTAACTGCACACTTAACGATCATGTTATAAATTAACTATCAACTGTTAAATAGTGAGTGTGTTTGTGTCAACTGGTTCTCAATTGGAACTTTGGTGACGAGTTAGGTGTCAATTGGTACGCAATTGTCACAAATTTCCCGCAGGGTACCTATTTTGAATCTTGAGAAGTTGGTGGTACTGCATATTTATCAATTTTTGGAGAGCGTTTGACACCTTTCATCACAAAACTATATAGGGGCACTTCAGTGTAAAGGCATTCCGTTCCGGTATTTCTGGAAGAGGGGATTGACATAATCTGCAGCTTATGTCGTAATGCATTCTTACATGGTCGTACTCTTGGAAGTGATTTCAAGATAGGTGCCGGAGTTCGTTAGTCTCCATTACTGTTAAATATAGTATACAGCATGATAATGAAACAGGCAACTAGCGCTATAAGAGGTACTACACAGAGAAAACCTATTCGTTACGGCAACCGAATTTTTTGCCAATCGAATTTTGTTGCTTGCAAGTACTAAAGCATAATTCGATTGCAATTATCTAATATTTATGGTGCTCGTAACTGAATTTAAAAATAAATCTTTGGACACAAAAATTAATTATTAATTTTGTAATAATTAATTTTTTTTAATTTATTGACAATACTACTATAAAGAAATAAATGTATACAAAGAAGAATACATGAAAATAAAATTACATACAACCATGTTTATATTTAATTTAAAATAGAAATATACTACTATATGCGCCTTTAATTTGCTCTAATTGGGGATTCCTGTCATCTTTACAGCAAAGAGATAATATTTTGATTATCTCAAAACACCTTCTTCCTCGATGCGAACGTTTTATACATACATTTGTACTTAAGCTCCCTTAATAATGGTGATAAATCATCTCAAATCGTGCTTTTCTCAAACACCTTAAAACAATAAATTAAAACATTTATTTTGGCAACGCTCATGAAAATAAAGTACATAGTACATACAAAGCATGTTTGATGAAATCTATAAGAATTTTGCGTATATATTTGTTCAGTTTTCTATAGTTTTACACGTTATTTTTCGTATTTCTCTACAAAAAAAAGACAAAAAAAAATGTCTAAAAACAAATTTTTTAATATTTTCCTACAAACGTTAAAATGAAAATCAAATTTTCTATGTTAAAATGATTATGAGGACGGAATCAGTAATTTTTATTCTATAATCGAATATTTTGACTACAACTACCAATAATAACAGGTTCAATTCGATTGTCTCTTCCGAATAACCTAATAAATTTTATTAAATACTGAAATTGGTTACAGCAACTTATTTAATAGTTTTTACAAATTTAATTCTATAAAGGACGTAGTTTTACAATTATTAACACAGAATAGCTGCTAAAACTGTAGTTTTTAAATGGTAACAATAAAACTTTAATTATCTTTATAATTTTACTATAATAGAAATCGATTTCCAAGCATTTTTTTCTATGTGTGCACATGGAGATTGAACGGACGACTAGAGGATTTTGAAGAAGTTGCTTTGAATTCAATACAAATCATATTTCAAATATGGCTAGAGAAAAAACTATTTTTTTACTTTTGATCTTTTTAAATAACTTTTCATGCAATTATGTTAACAACACTTGATGGTGTAACAGAACAAAAATTCAAGACCTGAAACGGTTCCATGTAGTGTCGGCAAGCACTCAAAGTCAAAAAATTTAAAAAAATGTTTGAAACTAACAAGTTTTTTTCTTTCTTTTGATTGCATAAGTGTTAAATTCTTCTAATGTAGGCTATAAACACATGTAGAAAAAGACCAGCATGGATTTAATTAGCGTGCCATTAACCAGTGTCAAATTGTGTTGAGCAAAAGTCGTGAAACCAAATTTTAAAAAACTTTAAAATTTTTCAGTTTTTTCACTAAGGATTTAACGCCGTTTCGGGTATCGTAAAATTCAAAATAGAGCCAAATAGCTCTTGAAATTATGCATAATTTAACATATATCTCGCCCTCAACAGAAATGCCCAAACTTTTAGAAAAAAAATGTAAATGGCTCCAAGAGGTGCCTTTTTCGCGAGGCACACTCACAACATTATTTCAATGAAGCTATAGTATCGCGTTATCAAAGAAGGTTTCCAAATTACATTTTAAAATCATTGTGGCATTTTAAAATATTAATTTGCTTAATTTAATATCCTATATCAAAATCAATATGGCGTTCGAAAAAAACTACGATTTTGCATTTAATGCACCTTTAGAGATTTGACTAAGTGCAATTAAAAAATGTATATAAATGACATTGTCTTATGACTTATTTAAAAAAAAAAAATGAATTTTGCAACAAGTGGATGAACATAAACAAGACTACATCATTAAAAACTGTAGTTTGCAAATTTTATAAGAGGGTTTAATAATTATTAATTCGCTAATATATCTACGCATACTTAACATATCGCGATATTTTTAATTTGTATTTAAGATACACCATTTTAGAGTACATAAATGCAATAATTTTTAATATAGGACTATAAATAGAATTTTGGCAATTTTTTCACAAATTTTTATCTTAAACCGCCATAACATTGATGCCGTTCGATAAAAGTCATTCACGCGAACAGATCTGTGTTCCGCTAGAGCCAGGGATTATTGGTATTAAATATCGTTGATGTGCCATTTAAAAATTGTTGACATTTTTTTGGACATCAAAAGTAAACGAGTTTGAAGAATTTCACATATACTAGTTGTTTTGCTATTTTAAGTGTTGCTAACATAATACATTATTAATTAATTAAAACAATCAGAATTAAGAAAAAAATATTTAATGTATAAGATAGTTCATCATATATGTTTTTTTTTTTTTTTTTTATAATAACCTCATATACCATTTTAATAACTTCACAATTGTACACCTTCATTTGTCTTAAGAATATGTATAAGTATATACAAATCGTTTATTTTCTACAAGAAGGTCACAACTCAAAAATTTCGATTTTAACTAAGTTCTACTAAATAAATATCAGAAAGTAATTTTACAATTATAAATTTTGTTTGAATATATGTATAATGGGCTACTTTCTTAGTGTGCAGATGCTTGTCATTTTATATTGTTATTTTAATGGAAAAAACAAGTTTTTGAATTATTTGCATTTAGTGTTCGGCGTAAAAATTTTGTGTTTTACTTTTTATACCCTACACCACCATAGGTGGGGAGGGTATTATGAGTTTGTGCTGATGTTTGTAACACCCAAAAATATTGGTCTAAGACCCACCTTAATTTATACCAATCGGCTTAGAATCACTTTCTGAGTCGATTTAACGATGTTCGTCCGTCCGTCTGACCGTCTGTCCGTCCATGTAAACCTTGTAATCAAACTACAGGTCGCAATTTTGAACCAAAATTAATGAAATTTATTGCTAAGGTTTCTTATAGCCCAGGAACGAAGCCTATTGAAATTGGTTATGATCGGTCCATTATTTCACCTAGCCCCCATACAAATGTCTTCCCGGAAAAGTGTTTAACGATCATAAATCCCTTAAATATAGCAATATTTTAATGAAATTTGGCGCATATAAGTTTCACATAAGTCTTAATAAGTGTGCCGATTTTTAAAAAGATCGGTCTATAATAAACCATAGCTCCTATATGAACCCCTTTCAGAAAACCACTTTAACAGGCATAAATCCCATTAAAATGTTAGTATCAAGTTAGTATTCGACACAAATAAGTTTTATATGAACATAAATGATAGTGCCAAATTTTACAAAGATCGGTCCATAATTTACCATAGCTCCCTTATAAGGCCCTCATTCGGGAAACATCCAAAAGTGAATAAATTCATATAAATGTCAGCATCAACGTAATATTCTGTATTCGTATGTTTTATTTTACACTTATGAGTATCGGTCCACATTTGACTCCAAGTCTAATAAAAGACCCCTTCCCGAATTATAATATACACAATGGCGTAGGGTATCATATGGTCGGGCTTGACCGACTATATCTTTTTCTCTCGTTTTTTTTTTTTTAATTTGGATTCTTTTGTTACAAAATGGAAGGATTTTATTACAATTCCATTCAAATTGCTTTTAAATTTGAAAAATAAGGATAGATGTGCCCATATTATTATGAAGTCTTTAACCACAATCGAAAAGGATCCCCTCAAACGATGAGCATTAATGTGCTGAATATGTAAAAAATATTTAAAAATGCATCTTCAGTTCCTTGTCAGTTATTGAGAAAAAAAATTTAATTTTGTCTAGAAATATGTATCAAAAAATACGTAATTTTTTAGTCAGTTAAGAAAAACTATTAAACAGATGTTGGTCCATAAACCGTAATTTTACAACTTGAAAAAAAAAAATTAATAATAAAAAATGTTTATTTAAAAATATAATTTCCCTAACAAACTTAAAATTAAGAATTCTTTGAGAATTAATTCTGCGTTTTTAGTTTTTCAAAAAAAAAAAATGTAAATAAGTTATTTTAAAAAAGTGGTTGTAGCTTTAAAGATACACTGGGCAGCCACCCCTAACAAAAAGTATTAAGAAAAATTGGTAAACAGAAGAAGTAGCTTTATAAATTGTAGTATAAAATGAACAGAAATAAGGTATAAATCCAATGATTAACAAAAATTCAATAAATATTTATGAAGAATTTATGTACTTTTCGAATATAAAAACGAATTTATTTTGAATAAAATTCTGTGAAACCTGGCATCAGGCGGGTGTACAAAATATACATTTGGTTTTTGGAGATTTTTTCTTAAGGACTGCGCATGAAAAAATCCGTGCATGCAAATCTGCTTATAGAAACTAAACCAGTGGGCGAATTTTTTTAAAGTGATATTTTTATTAATGAATGTTATGTTCAAGTTCTAAACATAAAAGAATAAATTAGTTCCTGTTGGTTTTTAAGGAAATATCTGATATTTTCCAGAATTATTCAAATTAAAGGTTTTATTGTGTTTCGGTCTTTTTTTTGCTCGAATAAGTTCATTTATTTTTAGACTCCGTCTCATTTTATGCTGAGCTTTTAATGTCCTTTAAATTATTTTTTACTAGAGTCCAATATCTTTCAATTGCACGGAGTTTCGGTCAAATTAATGGATTAGCCTCTATCGGTACAAACTCTTACAATTTCTATGTTACAACTCCATTGTTTTGTTGTTGTAATGAGAAGAAGCGGGAATAGGCCAGAAAGCAGGGGATATACTGAATTGTATTTGGAAAGGGAGGAGTCTTTTCCAAATGCACTCATTCTCGTAAATTTCTGTGCTAATGCAACCATATTTTAAGAATGAAGTACTTCATTCCAGCGTATGAATATGGCTTCCCAATTCAAAAACTTTGTTGGAAATTTTGATTTCTTTGATACACAAGATTTTTCTGCAATAATCCCCCTAGCATCTGCAACATAGAATTCCTGGCTAGGAAGTTCAAAAAAGTCACCCTGTACGAACATTTCATCGTCTACTATACAGAAACAAAATTTCTGAAAAAATTCGTCTGAGGAACTTTCATGTTATTTTTTACTTCCAGATTCTTGCTTGCGTTTCAATTAGGATTTTTTTCTTACTTTATAAGTCTTCATGCTAGAATTCCTTTAAAATTTTCTGATAAAGATTCAAAGCAATTACTTTTTGAGATACTTTTCTTTCTGAGATGAGGTGAATTTCTCTCAAAATCCTTTCTATTTTGCCTGAGTCCTACAGCCTGAAGATATTATTTATCTTCCACTACCAGGTTACCATTCAATGATCATGACTTATTTGTATAATTTTGTGATCCAAGAAACTGCAATTATTTTATATGACCAATGTAAGATTTCATGAAAAATTTGAATTATTTGTTTATGTGTTTTTAGTTCAATTTCCATTTTAAGAAAAGACAATTTTGCTATTACCATGAAACTTAGCACATGGCAAGTGAGCATAATGGCAAATACAAAACAGTTAATAGATTTATTAATTTTTTACCACATCAAAGGTTATAAGCCCAAGAGCATGCACGGATTTTTTCGTGCGCAGTCCTTATTTATGCTTCAAGATATGGACACTCTTTTTGGAGAGAATGTTGTGCATCGCAGGATAATAATTTATAAGCATTTTCTAACTTAAATTCAACCAGACGCATGGGTGTAAATCCAGGTTCATGTTTATGAATCCTTTTTGTACAATTGCCATTTATTTACAATTGTTATATCCTAAAGATACTTTATATGTATAACTTCATATTTTCATCAGAATTCTATGAAGACTCACTATTCATTAATTTAACTCCACCCATTTGAAAATTGTCCTTTCGTATATCATTCTGATTCATATTTTCATCAGAATGATATTAACACAAAAGTGTCCGTTCAGAACTAATTTATCTGTATGTAAGAATTTCCGAATTCAGTTCTTGATTTTTATTTTTTTTACTTATCACCTGCATTTGACCTGTCGTTTTATATCAATGAGTAAAATTTAGATCACCAGTTTCATTATAGATATCCCAAATACTATAATCACCTATAATTTTTGTATTACAAATACGTCTTTATCAGACATAACAAACTAACTCGAATAAAATTTACAATTTTTTACAAAACTGTATATAACTAAATTTTTGTAATTAAAAAATGTTATTCAACAATTTAAAATCTAAAAAACTGTATTACTTAGCCCCAAACAAGTGAACTTGCTCTAGCAAAGGCATTATCATATACGAAAATGCCACTGATAATAAGCACAAATACCATGTGTAACAGAAATCAAACTTTAGTGTAAACGCCTAGTATATCTTTGAAGATACAACTGAAAAATTATAATTTCTAGAGAATTGTCTACTTATATCAGTAAAATATTTTTCAATATCTTTAAAGAATATAGTTCAAAGTACAGCAATATTTTTTTTTTTTTTCGTTTAAAAATATTCATAACTTTTTGGATTTTACACGGTTATTTAATTTTAATAAAAAATATTTTTTTACTTCATTTTGAAATATTTCCAAAACGGCGTAGTTTAGAAATAAAAAAATATTTTTTTTTATAAAGGCTTGTTATGTTTTAAACGATATAAAATAAACTTAAGAAAAATTTAAGGAAAATTGTGGCCGTAGGAATTTTTTTCATGGTTGTATCTTTGAAGATACCAGGGGCATTTAAAGGTTAATATTGTTGAGTTAAAAAACTTTTTATTTTTAACTCTTTTACTACATAGGTAAATTAGAGTGTCCCGAGCAAAGCCTTTTTCGAGATTTCGATGCAGGAAAACCTCTTAAACGATGCGTAAAAATGAGCTTAATACGAAAAAATTATTTAAAAAAATTTTAAAATTGATCTTCAGTTCCCTACCAGCAATTGAAAAATCGTGGGTCTCATACATATTGGTAAAAAAAAGTTTAGATTTTTTAATCGAAATGAGTATCAAAAAATTCTTAATGGAAAAAATATTTAAACAAATTTTCACATGGGATTTTGTTTCGCTAGAAGACTTTGATGAACATTTTTTTTTTTTTAAATTTGGAAAATTATATATTATCAACAGTACTTACTACAATGCAAATTTTTATTATTTTAGCCAAAAATGAAAAAAGATTATAAAATACTTATCCATTTTTTAAGAATAATATCGAATTTTTTTTTTTTTTTTTTTGCATGATATACTAAAATGACGGTTTATGGACCAAAATTTTTTAAAATACTTTTTTTACAATTGGCTAATAATTACGAATTTTTTGATACACATTTTAAGACAAAACCCAACACTATTTTTTGGACGAAATGTATATTTTCCCATAAGCTAATTTTTACGCATCTAATGTATATTTTATATTTTTTGAGTTATGACATTCTTGCCGCAAATAAGCCATATGCATTTATACATATTTATATTGAATATTTCATTCAAGTATATAAATACAATATATGTATAATAGAAAAGTCTGGTCGAAAGTTTTATCTATACCTTAACACCAGTCAAAAACCCTACAAAACTTGTAGTTTAGATTGAACATACCGCATACAACTGACACAAGCATATATATCAACACAAATGTGTATAAGCCGAATCTATGCTTGCAAGTATGTATGTGCAATTCAAACATATACATACTTACATATGTTGTCAATATGGTTTTGTGATATTGCAACTGACTGTTCTATTGCAAAATCCCGAACAACAGCAATAACTACAATAACCTTAGATACAAAAGAAATAACAAACATTGCAACAAAAACACTAACAACTGCAAACAAATCTATACACACACTCAAATAAACAACATGGCCATATCAACAACATTATTCTCTTTAAAGTTGAGTACACACTTGTATTTGACACGACAACGGAGACGGACATCAACTTCAACAACACAGACAAAAAACTAAACACTGGGACCAAGCAGGTCAATTTATTTTAAATTTCTCTCTTCCTATTTTTCAATAAATTCTCACAATAACACATATACTGATAAGAAATAACCATACAAATATTTGAATGATAAAATTGTTGCCAAACGTATAGGAATTACGTATTAGTCACTTTTGGATAATAATCCAAAAAAGTTTTTTTGTATAAAAAAAAATAAAAAATAAATAAATAAAATACATATTATTCTAAATACAGCAAAAAATTAAAGATCATTAATGTTTCATTAATTAGAAATTACACTTCTGGAATTATTTTTCCCTTACGTCTACTAATATACATTATTTCTGAAAAAACTATTAGTATTAGTTTAGATTGTGAAATTTTTTTTAGTTACTTAAGCAATAGAAAATGTTTGTCTGGAATATTAACAAACACACATCAATGTAGTTATTTGTACAAGTCAGTATGAATTTGTGCTGATAGTTTTTCTTTAGACGTTTTTTCTTTGCACAACTGCAAGGAGTATAAAAAAATCTATTTAACTGCAGTAAAAGTTTATCAATCATTTAAAAAGTAAATTGCTTAGAAAACATGTTTAAGACATGTTTCACACACATATTCACGCGTGTAAACTAATATTGCTGCAATAGCAATAATAAGAAAGCTTGCCTTATATAATCTACTAAACATAGTAAGGAAGTATTATAATTATACTCTACACACAAAAAAATCATAGGTAATATTTCCTAAAAACTTGGTATAAAAATAACAAAGCGCAAGGGTAGAATGGCAGTTACAAAGATTCTTAGGTAATTTAAGTATATTTTTAGGTAATTTCTATGTTCGAAACATTACCTAAGTTTTTGGGTACAACTGCTTATATGCTTTGGGAAATTACCTAATCCCAGCAAAAATTTTTTAGGTACTGGTAAGCAGTTCAAAATTATTCATGCCTGCCGATAGCACATAATTGATGCGCATTTGAGTAAACTAATAAAGGAAGCGAGAAATTTACATTGGGCTCATATTTTTTTTTACCGAATTACAACCTGCATCCTCTCTCGCTTACATGGATGCAGGATTGTAAGCGAATGACTTTCTTCTCCCCATTTTTATTTACAATTTAATACAAAAAGTTCTGCTAAGTTGGATGATGCAATATTTTGAATTGAGTTGATTAGTTGTGGTCGAGCGTTCAAAGTGTTAAGAGGTAAGTTTGTTCGTGAAAGTCGGAAAAAAATAATGTACAAAAATTATATTAAAATTGTAAGTAAAATTATTATATTTATTTTAAATAACTATTATATTAACAAAATAATAATATTTATTAAATTAATAAAGCTCTAAATATGTATATTGTTTTTAGTTTTCTTTATAATATACAAGAAAAGACATATTTTGTAACGTATTTTGTGTTTTATTACTTTTTTATTTAATTTTCAGTTTGACTTGTTTTGAATAAATTTTGTGTTTTTGTTTTTATACGATTAGAAAAAAAAATACGATTAGAGAAAAAAATGGGTTATTTATTTTTTTAATATACGGTACGTATAACATAATCTCATGTTTTTGTGTTAATTTTTTTCTATTAAATAATATATATTTTTATTATTATCATTTTTTTGCAGATTAAATAATTAAGGATTACAACAGTAAAAAGGCCAGTTGATGATCTGATTTAAAAAAATTGTCGATTTTTCTTTTTAATTGTTTATAAAACAAATCAAATAAAAAACAAGCGCAAATATTCGGCCCGGCCGAATCTAAATACCCACCATCAACTTTTTCAAATTTTGCGTTATAATGAAGAGGGTGGCAAAGTGGGAAGTAAAGTGGGCGGACCACGCCCATTTCTTGTTTCCGAGTTTACATTGGTCTTTGAACTATTTGAAAACAATTTTGTTGATTTTCACCTTATATGGGAGGTGGGCGGTAAAGTGGGCGGACCACGCCCATTTTTGATTTTCGAATTTACATCGATCCCCAAACTATACATACAAAATTTTGCTTTCGTACATGCTTTTGTTGCAGAAATATCGGCAGAAAAGTGTAAAATGGACACCCTGTGTTTCTAGTTTTAAGCTCATAACTTTTTTGTTTATTAACCGATTTTGCCCATTTTCAATCCCAAACAAACCTTATATAAGACAAACATTTGTGCCAAATTTCGTCCCCCTACGTTGCTCCGTTCGAGCCCTATCCTGCTTCCAACAGACGGACAGACGGACGGACATAGCTAGATCGACTCAGAATCTAACCAGGACCCAGAATATATTATATATTGTGGGGTCTTAGATGATTCCTTCGACATGTTACACACGGAATGACAAAATCAATATACCCCCCATCTTTTTGATGGTGGGTATAATAATAATAAATAAAAATAATATTTTTTATAAATGCATTATTTAAATTCAAGGCATGATTTCACAGCTTCTGGGATCTCTAAAAGATGAACATAAAAGAGGCATGAAATCATCACATCTATGATGCCTTAAAATGCGCATAATAAAGGCATGTATGAACCTAATACGTAGCGCAGCAAAGAGCCCTACAAAGTGGGACATCACGAACAAAAGTCATGCCTTCTTGAAGCAGGTTGGTAAGGGAGAGTTCTCTAATCTCTCCCTTACAAACCTGCTTCTGGGTATGCAGCAATTTTTGCTGGGATATTAATTAGTAGTTTTATACATTTATTTTTGCTTAATTTACTAATTTCATATACACACAAAAAAATAAACAAGGGTTTATTACCTTAATCGACTTAGGTAACTAATTTTTATATGAAAGTAAAATACTTAGATTTGTCACCTAAGCCATTTGGTAATTAATGCAAAACATTTTACTTAAAAACTATGGTAATATTTCTTATATATTTATGTATTATTTTCGAAATTGTGTTAATAAATTTTTATTTATTTGAATTGAATGTCAAGTAAAGAAAATATTTTTTTTTTTTTCAAAAATTTTAAAAATTGACAAAAATAAAACATAAGAAATAATACGAAAATTCTAAGGATCTAACATTAGCTTTGTACATATAACGGGGATTCCAGTTATTTTGTGTGAGTATTAAATAGAATAAAAAATGTGTATTATTAATAACTATTATTTTGTTTTTTACATACTTATCAACATTTTATACGCACTCTGGCATTAGATATGCAGTTATATCAAGCTAAATTTTATGAATGACCTGAAATAGTTTGGAATGGTTTGGCTTTTTCTGAATTGTAAAGATCACATAAAAAAAATAATTTAACAATTTCTATTCGTGTGATATTATTAGTCGCTTTATGATCCATACCTTAAAACCGCTTGAGTCGCGGCACTTGAAACTATACACCATTCAAACCACATAATCAAATGTTAGCCAAATGGATTTGTTAGTTGAATATCATATAAACAAAAAAGCAATTCTTTATTTTAATGGTCTGTTCATTAATAAAATTATATGTTATAAGCATCTGAATTTAAATTGAGATAATATTTGTACAAATTTGTTTAAATTGTGTATTTATGTAATAACATTTTTGTAATAATAAAAGATATAGAAAAATAATAACACAACAAAAGTGTGTCTATTTAATTTTTATAATATATAAAAACAAACTACTAAGATTCATATATGAAATTAGTAAATTAAGCAAAAATAAATGTATAAAACTACTAATTAATATTAGGTAATTTCCCAAAGCGTATAAGCAGTTGTACCCAAAAACTTAGGTAATGTTTCGAACATAGAAATTACCTAAAATTATAGTTAAATTATCTAAGAATCTTTGTAACTGCCATTCTGCCCTTGCGCTTAGTTACTTTTATACCAAGTTGTTAGGAAATATTACCTATGATTTTTTTTGTGTGTATGAATCTTAGTAGTTTGTTTTACATATTATAAAAATTAAATAGACACACTTTTGTTGTGTTATTATTTTTCTATATCTTTTATTATTACATAAATACACAATTTAAACAAATTTGTACAAATATTATCTCAATTTTAATTCAGATGCTTATAACATATAATTTTATTAATGGACAGGCCATTAAAACAATGAATTGCTTTTTTGATTATATGATATTCAACTAACAAATCCATTTGGCTAACATTTGATTATGTGGTTTGAATGGTGTATAGTTTCAAGTGCCGCGACTCAAGCGGTTTTAAGGTATAGATCTGGTGATGAATAACATAAAGCGGCTAATAATATCACACGATTAGAAATTGTTAAATTCTTTTTCTTATGTGATCTTTCCAATTCAGAAAAAGCCAAACTGTTCCAAACTATTTCAGGTCATTGATAAAATTTAGCATAATATAACTGCATATCTAATGCCAGAGTGCGTATAAAATGTTGATAAATATGTAAAAAACAAAATAATAATTATTAATAATACACATTTTTTATTCTTTATTTATTTATTTATTTAATTCTCACACAAACTAACTGGAATCCTTGTTATATGTAATTTTCGTATTATTTTTTATGTTTTATTTTTGTTAATTTTTAAAATTTTTGAAAAAAAAAATATTTTCTTTACTTGACATTCAATTCAAATAAATTTATGAACACAAAATCGAAAATGATAACTAAATATATAAGAAATATTACCATAGTTTTTAAGTAAAATGTTTTGCATTAATTACCAAATGGCTTAGGTGACAAATCTAAGTATCTTACTTTCATATAAAAATTAGTTACCCGAGTTGATTATGGTAATAAACCCTTGTTTATTTTTTTGTGTGTACACCACCATAGGTGGGGAGGCTATTATGCGTTTATTCCAATATTTGTAACTCCCAAAAATATTGATTTATACCAAACGGCTTAGAATCACTTTCTGAGTTCTTTTGGCACAAGGACGAAGCCTATTGAAATTGGTTATGTTCGGACACCCATACAAATGTCTTCCCTAAAAAAAGCTTAACTTTAATAAATACCCATAATTTAATCATATTTGACAAAGAAAAGCTCTATATAATTAAGTATAATTATATGTACCAAATTTCACAAAGATCGGTCCATAATTGATCACAGCTATCATAAACTTCTCTTCCAAAAAATCACTTTAACGGCTATAAATCTAATTCAATAGTTAGTATAAAGTTTATGTTCGACAGAAATAAGTTTTGTATAACTATAAATAACAGTGCCAAATTTAACAAAGATCAGTCCATAATTTTCCATAGATTCCCAATAAGGATCACTTTCGGTAATCTCTCAAAAGTGTATTAATTCATATAAATATTAGTATCAACGTATTATTCTATATTCCACAGTGAGCAGAATCGAAATTTATTGGAAATAAATCTGTAACTTCTGATCGGTTAGTTGGATTTGTATGAAATTTTGTATATGCATAGCAGAGGAGTGTACAATTAAGTTTGGAAGGGGGACCGTACAGACCCCTCAGGGCGGAGCTAAAGGGGCTCAAAGTTGGGTACCTCTAACATACAAATTTTTTAATCGCTTGCCAAAATTTTGTTTGAAAAAGACTGGACCAAGAACATGCAAAATTGGGGTACTTAAGGATTTTAGTTTTGACTAAGATTTGATTAACCGGAATAAATTATTTTCTTTTGTAATACCAGAATCATGTACTCTAATTGGTTATAATTACAGAATGTTTATTTCGACTTTAAAATATGTTATTATAAACAATTTTTATGGTTTTAATTACTAATATTTGATATTGAAAAATATGGCATTGAATTCAACTCAGTTGTCGTCAATGAAATGCTAAATTGATTTTACTAATGATATCAATCGGTACCTACAACTAATTTAATCATTGTAGAAATACTAAGTCAGAGCCCAAACACAACCAAACGGATTTCAACGTTGTTTTCCGCTCTAAGAGAGAAATGCAAATTAAATGAAGACAGAATCCAGCACCGGATTTCATATATATTTTGTTTTTGTTTCTTTATATTTTTCTGTGTTTGACAACAACAAAACTACATATATAAAAAAATATTTATCTTTCTCTCTTAAATACCATACATAAAAAATAAAAGGCAAATCTATCTATCTCTTTCTTTCTTATATAAATTTAATATAAACTTATGTGATTCATTTTGCAACAACGGCAACACTAACAGAGGGGGAGAGTAAGAAAATGAGAGCTTTTGAGAATCCGTTGTGAAATTAAAATAGATTTTAATTTCCAGCGGATTCCGCTGTGTTGTTTTAGTTGTCAAATCTTCATATAAATAAATAATCCGCTAGGTTGTGTTTGGGCTCTCAAGCAAAAGGACTATTTTTCCTTAATGAATATACAAAATATGCTTTATTTAAAATATAGCTAATATCGTAATAAGTCTATAATTTGTTTTATTAAATTTTAATGATTACAATCGAATTCCAACTAATTTGTTTTCTGTGTGCAGGAACTACAAAAGACTGGTTTTTCGCCATATCTCGAAGTTTAGATGCTAGTTTAAAATTGTTTTACAATATCCTCAAGAAGATGTATAGCCCACATTAGATAGTTTTTCGAGTGAAAATATAAAGTGTAATTTTTTAACAGCGTGTAAATAATCTTTTAAAAAGACTATATTACACAGAGAAAACAGATTCGTTGTGGAAACCGAATTTTTTGCCAATCGAATTAGTCGGTTCTGGTACCTATCTATACAATTCAGTTGTAGTCACTAATAAAATTTCGGTTGAAGCAACTGATTTGAAGACAAAAAAGACTTTATTTTTTATTATGATCTTTATTTGAGTTCGCTTTATTTTACTAAACTATAAAAAAATATTACATTAATTTCACACATTTATGCATACTTTACATAGGTAAATATTTTAAAGATCCAGTATGACTATTAAAAAAGCTTCCAAAATAAAATTTCTTGGCACCGAAACCGCAACCTGCAAGAAGTTTTATGTAAGACATTATATTATATCAAACGGACACTTATTTCCTTAAACAAACCTATCTCGTTAAATGATTATTTGCGTGCCGAGAAAACAGTTTACTGATTGAGCAGGTTGTTTTTACTTTTGCTCTTATCATTTGTCCAAGTTACTGTGTCTGCTTGTTGATCCATTAACTGTTTATTCTAATAAAAAAATACAATAAAGAGATATTAGCGAATGAAAATTTGCAAAAATATAGTCATTGATATATATATTAATCTTACTTTTTAATATTTCAATTCAGTTTCTTCTTTTAAATTTGTGTTTTTTTTTTTAATTTTTCAATAAAAATTTTAATTATAAATTATTTTATTTAATTTTGAATGTCAAATGATAAAAAAAACAGTTTGAGGTTTACTCAAATTAATTTATCAGTTGATAACACCGAATCATCTTCTTTATTGCTTGCTTATACAGTAATCGAATTAATTGCATTTTCATTATGAATAATCAGCTAACGTAATCAAAAATATTTTTATTTATACAAATATTTTAATATAAACAATTTATTATTTGTAAAGACCATATCAGTGCACTACCAAATATTATTATGATTTCAAATTAATTACCTCAATCGACATAGTAAAAATTGTTATGGGAATTGCTTCAATTGGTTAATATGATTATTTTAGGATTGTAGATAACTACATTCCTCTATAATTATGAATTTAATAGTGTTGGAATAGAAAATCTTTTAAACTTAATAATATTAAATAATAGCAATAAAAATTAGATACGTCATATGCAATTGTAATAGACACAATCGTTTTCCAACCAATCTTTTTCGGTGTGTACAAAAAAATATTGGCTATCTGTGAGTACCTTAAATCAGACTTAAAAAAATCTCTGATACGATCTCAAAATACATATTGAGTTAATTGATAAACACTATTTTATGTTGATGTTTCACTTTCCGATATTATAAAGTAGGTGACGAATTTGGAATTTCAAAGTGGGGCCTATCACAAAATAAATGGTAATAAGCAAGCTGATTTTAAATATTTTTACATTTTTAAATTTCCCTTGCAATATACATATATCTTTTGGTTTAAGAGATATTTGTCGGCAAACAAAATTATTTTTGGCCTTGATTTCTTTGCGATTTTCCTCATAAATTTTAAAATAAATTACAAATTTTTTTTAAATATGATAATTTCCAAAATTATTCTAAACCTAAAATAATGTAAAAATTCACCTTATTATGATTTTTTTTTTTATATAGTAAATAAATGTTTAAATTTTTAATAAAAAATTTCCAAATTATTAACTTTTTAACTTAATGTCCCTTTTCTAAACCGATATACTTATAATTAATTGGTAATTGTAATTGGGTTAGAATTTACTGTATAAGAAATAACAAGTAAAAGCGCTATATTCGGCTGTGCCGAATCTTATATACCCTTCACCATCGTTGAGATGGAACTAAATTTGGTTTTATCTATATATGTATATAAAAGAATAATTACTGAGTGATCGACTGACTGATTTACTTAGTTATTCATCATCGCACAGCCCAAACGATTAAGGCTAGAAAGATGAAATATGGACTGTGGATTGGTCTCCTACCGAATAGATCCACTAAAACGGTATTTTTGGAAATTCGAATATTTAGGGGGTAAAAAGAGTATGGTAAAAATATACACAGAAAAAATTATTACCGTCTTTTTTACAATTAACTCAGTTGTTTAATTTTGCATAAAAGTTTAATAAATATATTCAAGAAAAAATAAAATAAAAATAAATTTTAGTATGATAATCATTCGTATACACATTTTTAATTCATTCAATCATCCACTTGATTGATTTAATTAATTTATTAATTGGGAATTTTTTTCTGTTTTGTATTTTTTACAGTTTTTAGTAATTGATATAATTATTTTGGTGAGAGGTGCAAATTTAAACAAGTTTATAATTGAATGAATTATTTTCATATATATTTGTTAATTGGTGACTTTTTTCTGTGTATAGACCGATTTAACTGATTTAAAAACCGAAAATCGAAAAAAATATTTATGATCGATCAGTGCAAGTCCATAGGTCGAATTCGTAATAACGCTTTTTGGCCTATAACTCGGTAAATACTGGACCAACTTAGTTCACTTTTTTAACACAAAAATTACAAAAATTAAAAATCCGAATTTTCAGTTCCTTCAAAAAGTAAAAAAAAAAAACGATATTATATGCCATAGTTCATTGTTATTGTTTTTTAAATAAATAAAATAAGCAATAACTCGGTTGTTTTTTAACCGATTTGGTTGATTCAAAAAACCGAAATTCAAGAAAAATATTTTTGAAAAAATAAGATTGAAAATCGGTAAAAAAAATATATTTTGGCCAATATCTCGGTTAATAATTTACCGATTGAGTTCATTTCTTCTACACTAAAATTCAGAAGAAAATTTCTGATCTTTTGTCGTAAAAACGAAGTCAATAGCTTATATAGAGAATTCAGAAAATCGAAAACTGGTTTTTAAAACCGGTTTTTTTAAATACATCGGACATCGTTTTTTTAATTCGACAGAAAGTTTTAGAAGAAATTTCTGATCTTTTGATTCATATATCATGTATCTATGTTAGCGGAAAGCTTTAGAAACGCCATTTAAAGCATTTTTAAGCCAAAAAAAATCTTGCTGAATTTCAGTAGCAAAATTTTCGAAAGAATTTCCGATCGTTTGATATATATATATTATACATGGCAGTTGTCGGTGGGCTTCATAAATGCCATTTCAACCGGTGGACCTTATTTCAAAGTATTCTACTAAAAAACATTTCAATTACCATTACTGTCTTTGTACTAAAAATATTTAATAACCATTAATGTAATTATAATTGAAGAAATTCTAATTATCATTATTATAATTGAAATTGAAAAATTACTTGCAATTGTATCTAATTACATGCAAACTAATTTAACTTAAAATGTAATTGGCATCTACAAACCCTGTAAAATAGCAATAATACTGACATATGCGACTGTTTATTATTTTATCCATTAATGCCCACGGCGATCTAGCCAACATAGAGATTTAAAATTTTGAACATCATGTCAACTGAGGAGTATAAACCCATTGACGTGGAAAAATTGTTTATACATGGTTTAGTAAGGAAGTTATAAGCCGTTACATATACGTAACACTGGGCATTACTTACTTATTTTTGGACCTTTTATCTCCATACAAATCTCATAGGCTATATAAGCAAAACTAAAAAATGTTAAATTTTTTGAAAAAAATGCAAAATAAAATTGATATATTTAAAAAGTTTTACAACATTTGTACTAATTCATCATTAAAAAACTATTCTAAACTAATACATGAGTTCAAGTGACTACATCCGGTTACCCGAAATGCCTTCCTCTGCTTGATCTAGGATCGCATCGTCTTCATGATCTGCGTTTTCATGCTGATAGGTGGCACAAGAATAAGGATATACAAGAATAAATCTGACCTGAATGCGTGTATAATGCCTAGGACAAACCTTTTCCGTAGGCCCCCCATTTATTCATACCCATTTTTATCAAACTTCTAATTATAAACAAGGACGGTCCTATAACCACTTGTTTAAACAAATTATGATGTTTATTGCTCAAATGGTATAATTAATTTAAAAAATTTGCACCTAACCCTTTTTGTATTGAAAATAGTTGAGGCTAAAGTACTGAGAATGACCCAGTGCACAATGGGGCCAAAAGCTAAATAAATGGTAATAAGTCTGGAACTTTGTAACCACTGAACCGATTTAGATGAAACTTGGAATATAGATAGAAGAGGAGTTAGACTTTCAGAAAATTGTAAGATGGAGTCTGTAGCACGGTTGCAAACACAAAATAGTCATATTTTATATCATTTTAAAGGAAATTGTGTCTTCTTTAAAACCATGTATTATAAATTTTACTATTTTAAAATTTTTAACACATTTTTCTTGAAACAATACGAACAAATGCAAATTATGTTCATATGGACATATTTCAAAAATTTGAGACTAAATAATTCCTAAATGCTTACAGGTATCAACATAATTTTTTATAATAAATGTATAAATCAGAAAAATATATATAATTTTACTATATATTTTTAGGAGTCGAAGTTGTTATTATAGAAAATATGGGTATTTTCGGAAAATTGCCTCGTGTGACTAAGTTTACTGGTAGGCTGTAATAATTTTTTGCAGAACCTTTAAGAATATATCGATCTATATAGTTTAATTCACAGAAGTACAAAAATCAACAATAATTTTTTCTACACACTCAAAAAGTTCAACTGCTCATCCAAAATTGATCATTTTTGACCACTGCTGGATGTAGGGTGAACGTTCAGAACTTTTCAAAATTACACTTACACCTTTTCTTGGGGTCCCGTCTTTCAGAAAATGTCAAAAAATATTAAACTTTTTGAAAAAATTTTTTAAAGAAGTTAAATATATAAAGTTACTTTTTTGGCCAAAAATTGCAATTTTTGAAACCTGTTTTGAAATTTTGACTTTGAAAATTTTTTTCTTTTTATCGAATTGAGATAACAAAAAAATTGTTTTATTAGCATAATTTAGAAAATTGTGGAGAATTTCAACATATTTTTAAAAAAAATTTTAGAAATTTTAATTTAAAAATTATAGGGCAAAATCGCGAAAAAGTCAAGGCCAAAATGAGAAATTTATTTTTTGAAGTTTAATATCTTTTAAGCCATACAAGATAATTTAGGATAATACGCATATTTTTTCGTTGTATTGCTTAGGAGAATTCAAAAATGTAAAAATATTTCATATCAGTTAATATTTGTAAAAGTCATAAGCCCCGATATGTTTTTCACTCTCGAGGTAGTCAACTTTGGCCGACTGTAGCGGCGCCCATGCTGCAGCTACAGATTCCATCTAAATAGGTTTAGTGGTTTAAGTTTAAGACTTATTACCATTTATTTTGCTTTTGTTACATATACGTAACACTTTCTTTTTCCACTTTCTACTTTTCATCAGACACGCCCTATATATTTCTACACAATTAAATATTGATTTGTTTTCTTTTAGTATACACATAAAAAATTTCGTTAAAATATGTTGAATGCAAATAATAAGCCTTTTTGCTATCTTCCTGCCTTTAAAATCGAGTTTTTGCAAGCTTTCAAATAACGACCTTTACAAAATCACTTTTTGCAGCAATAACAAGAGAGAAAGTGAAGAAAAAAACATTTGAGAATGCAGGACGAATATTGATTTACATAATTCACAACAAATTTGACAACATTCCGTTTTTTGACAATATAGTTTTAAACTTAGACATTGTCGCGTTACATATACGTAACAGTGGGCATTAATGGGTTAAAATAATATATAGGTTTTAAACCCTAAAAATGGGGAACTTTAAACTTATATAACTAATATTTACTTTATATGTAAACATACTACTTACTACATCCCTCGACCTATCCGCCCTATTAAATATTTGACATGAAAATTATTTATAAAATTGTTTGCGACTCAGTAAATCACTACTTCAGATATATAAAAATTATTATTTTCTTTATATTGGGGGCTAAATTATTTACTATTGTGTCTTCTGAAGTGTATAAAACATAAATCAACCTATCATTCCTCAAAAAAAAAAAAAAACATTTAAAAATCTTTAAAAACCAATTTTTGACAATTTTTCAAAAATAAACAATATTTAATATGTAAATTTAATAAATTTTTACGAATAACCAAAACGTGCCAATACTATTGTGTGTTATGTATACGCTCATATGGAAATATTGCAAAATATAAATTAGTGAATTTAGTGATAGTAGTCAGATTTGAGACCATTATATTATCTTTTTCAAAACGACTTATATACAAGTATTATATAGTATCATTGAATTGCTAAATAAGTTCATTTTTATATTTTCTAAATATAT
Organism: Protophormia terraenovae; assembly: GCA_951394005.1. NCBI lineage: Eukaryota > Metazoa > Arthropoda > Insecta > Diptera > Calliphoridae > Protophormia > Protophormia terraenovae. Next base: position 126,327,780 of record OX596073.1, read on the forward strand.
TACAAGTTCTTGGAAAGTGGTCGGACTATTTTTTGGATTTTCACTTTTTTAAATATTATTTATTTTTGAAAAATTTCCATAAATTGGTTTGCAAAGCTTTTTAAATGATTTTCTCAGCAATGAGGGATTGATATCTATTTTATTATGCACTCTAAAAAAATACATGTAAAATCACTACTATAAAATTTGTAAGAAATCAAGTAATATCACAGAAAATGTGTAAATATAAGTACTTTTTGTGCATTAGTATAAGTTACATTATTTTATCTGCACACATAAAAAAGATTCATTGGAAAACGATTACGATAACAAAAAATTTATAATAACACTTGATATTGATTAGCAATAGCTAAAAACAACTAAATACAACTGATTTTCTATGTTTCTAATATTTTAAACTTAATTATGACAAAATAATGATCCTTAAAGTAGTAAAATTGGTTGAGACATTTCTTTGATTAATTTAGAAAATAAATTTAAAGTGGCAACCGAATTAAAATTACTGTTTCAATTTACACTACTAAATAATGGTAATTCCAATCAATTATTTATTATAATAATTAAAAAAATCTGTTTGAGTTTTAGAAAATCAAATTCAGGCTTCACAACCAATAATTAGTGATTTAATTTTTGACATATTTTAAATAAAATAATAATAAAAATTTCTTTCTGCATAAAATTGAAAAATAACAAAAGAAGTTTATAGGATTAAAAAGGTAAGCATTATATATTAGAAAACTCTCACTAGTGTTGCAGACATTACTAAATATGTAAGCAAGTTCCTACAAATGTCATAAAATGGAAACTTTTATCTAAAATAATTTAGTTCATACGATTTTAGAATTTGAAAGAATATAAAATTGGCTTCGAAAGAATTTTTTTCATGATGGTTGTTACTAGCTGTATGGATTTGTATGGATTCCTGGTGCGAAAGCAACGAAATAAAGGTAATACTATTTAGACTTACAATATTGCCAAAAAGAAAAAGAAATATATAAATGAGAATTTTTTTTAGATGCGGCATCAATCTGCTTTTGAATGCTTTGCATATATTGGATTTCTGGGTCATCAATAGTTGGATGTTGGGTCACCTTTTGTAGCACTGTCCATGTTATTTAGTTACGTAGGAGAGCTTAACAACATTGCACAAAATATCATTGTTTACCTTGTGAAAAAGTGGTCAAAATCGCTAAAATATCTGTTCATTCCATGAATATATATATATTGTATATTTTGGTTTATTTAAAATCTTGCATATTTTAAGAAATTTGTTTACCTTTTAATTATTCTACCTTTTACTTATTTGTTTTCCAATAAAGCAAGTTTCCAAACCAATTTATTTTTTCATTCACAATAGTTTAAAATTTTCTTAGTCATTGCATTGCATTAGTTTTTTAAAAGACGAATGTGTACCAATAAATTTAATAATCACAACCGAATTGTAAGATAGTACTCGTAACCGACAAAATTCGTTTGGCCAAAAATTCGGTTGTGATAACGAATCTGTTTTCTCTGTGTGTGATAATACATACAAAATATAGTATTATGAATGTTGGTAAACATGTTTCTAATATAATAAACATTATAATTTTAAAATGACCTAAATTGTATGTAAACTTTATTGTTCAAACACAAAATGTTTAATCGTATATATTTTAGATGTGTAACAGAAATTTTCAAAATTTTATTTTTTAAATAATAAATAAAAGCAAAACATTTTAATTCGTATTCATTCTTAAAAAATTGTGTGAAAAAATAACAAATAATTCTTCAAATTATAAAAACAAAAATAATGGTATTGGGCCTGAAGTTTATATACATATGTGTGATTAATAGAAGGGAACATGGAAAATCTGTTAGAGAAACTAAAATTGGGTTGGAAATCAAAAATGCTCCCATCACTAAAATCAATTATCTGGAAATTGCTGTTAGCTGTGGATTTTACATTTTACAATGCTCTGCACATCTAAATTGTCCAAATTTTATATGATTAATTACGGGTGAAAATTTATATCACATGAGAATTTGAATTTTGATTTAGTTTCTTTATGTATTATTAATTTTCTTTAGGATCAATCTCTTACCGAAAATGGGTCCAACAATTTGAAGGAGTCTAAAATAGCAACATACATAACCAATGTATATAACATTTTATGTGATAAAGTTAACGTTGTAATTGTAAACGTTGTATCATTGTAATATTTCTAAAGTAATAAAAATATGCCAAACAAATATTTCGTTCTTTCAAAAGGAATTAAATTCGAATGAGTTCTTTAATATAAAACACCTCATATGTATGTATACATATTTTACATGTAGTTATTTGCAGTTTCACTCTAATTTTACATATCATCACAGTTTATTTAAACACAAAATATGTTAATATAAATGAATTCAACATGTTGCTAAACATTTTTTAAACATAGGCATGTAATTGTACACACACTCTGGTATTATATTTTACATATTATATGTGCATATATTTTTATTTACACACAGTTTGTATTTTTACACTAATTATAGTAGGAGTCAAGTTACCTGCTATAAATGGAGTAAATTTAAATAAAAATTTATTAGAGTGTGTTAATATTATGTTAATATACTTCTTTATGCAATTAAGGAAATTTGTTTAAGAACATTTACCTTTTTCGTAAAATCTGCTCTCCTGAATTTGTTTTTGACTGGGCGGGAAGCAATTTAGTGCCAAATTGATTTCAATATATTTCTTGACTAAATACCTTGAATAAATTAAAACTACTTTCGACCAATGCTGGATGTAGGGCGCAAAACTAAATCGATTCAAAATGTCTCTGTTAACCATTTATGAAGCCTTAATTTTTTTTTTTTAAATATGTAACGAACAAATTTTTTTATTAAGACATTGAGAAAAAATGAATACCCAGGTAAAAACGTTCATATATTTTTATATATAGTCGATGTATGATAATATATGGATATATATGTTCCAATATATGAATAAGTATGTAGCAATATATGGTTATATTTACAATATATGGGTTCATATATTAATCATATATAAAAAATATGACCATATATGGAACTATATATATGCGAATTTTTATTGATAGATGGTTTCATATATGAAATAATTTTACATATATATATAGAAATATAAAAATCTTTTGAATCTTTACCCGAAATAGTCAACTTTGACACCCTGTAGCTTATCTCGTTTTATCACAGGGCGACTAAAAGATAATTTTTCTGAAAGCTTGGGTCCTTCTCTAAAAGTCTTTCATTCAATCCGGGCATTTGTTTAGGAGATACAAATTTATTACCAAAAAATTTGCGTTTGACTTCACTGTGTAGTAGAGTGTCCCGAAGAAAGCCTTTTTCGAGATTTCGATGTAGGAAGATCCCTCAAAACGATACGTTAGAATTAGCTTAATACGAAAAAATTAAAAAAAAAAAAATTTAAATTAGTATTCAGTTCCTTACTAGCGATTGAAAAATCATGGGTCTCATACATTTTGGTAAAAAAAAGTTTCGATTTTTTAATCGAAATGGGTATCAAAAAAATCGTAATTTTATGGTGGTTATGGAAAAAATACTTAAAAAATTTTTCCAATGTGATTTTTTTTTTTTCGCTAGAAGACTTTTTAAGGCATTTTAATGAAAAATTTGGAAAATTTTAAATTATAAACAGTACCTACTACAATGCAAATTTTTAATAATTTAGCCTTAAAAGGAACAAAATTATAAAACTCTTATCCATTTTTTAATAAAAATATAGATTTTTTTTTTTTTTTTTGTTGGGCATACTTATTTTAAAAGCATTTATTATGCCTTTTGGAACATATTTTCGTTTGCTCAATTTTCACTTATGAATATATTTATTTTTACATTCTCTATGCATACAATTAAATGGGACTTTAACTAGTTAAGCTTATTTTTCTTTTCTCTCTATTATGAAAATGCAAAAAGGAAATAAAAAATTTTACCACTTTTTTATAATATCATTATGTAAAAAAATAGCACTTCATTTTTATTCTATTTATTTTCTCGTCTATATAATTTTGTAGAATTTTCACTTATGTATTTCTTGGTATATTTGTTTTCTTTATTTTATTAGTGTTTTTTATGTTATTTCTATCACAAAATTACTAAATATGAAAACTATTTTATATTATAGAACACGCTCACGTAGATTACTTCCGCCGACGATTTTGAACAAATTTGCCGCTGCAAGTGTAAGCCGATGGAAGGGAGGGGTAAAAAAAATAACGTGAACTAACAAAAAATAAAAATGACAAAAAGAAAGAAGTTGATGTTGCAACACATTCCCACATTGGTACAATACCAATTGCTATTATTGCATTTGATATTCGAGGTACACCACAAGTAAATTGTGATGCCTTACCGCCGTTGTTACACTTAGGGAAAATATTTTTAATTTAAATAACAAAAAGATGAATAATTATAAAAATTATGAAAGATTTTAGTTCAATTTAAATTTAAACTACTTAGCTATGTATATTACCTATAAAAATTTTTGAGGTTGAACACATTTTTTGTCTCTAAAATGTAACAATTTTTCCAATAAACATTAAGTAAAGTTTAATTATAAATAATTGAACCTAAAAACTCCTTAAGACGATTTTAAATACGAATCAATGTTTATTTCAGTGTATGCCCCTGCTCATGTATGTGTGTATATATAAAACATACACAAATACAATAACATTCGTACACTCATCAGCATTATCAACAAAACATGGTGGTAATGTTGTTTTTGCTTTAAATGCAATACCTATTTCTGTTCGTTTACTTATACTATATATTCACACACACTTATATAAATACATAGCCACACTTATACATAAACATTTATAAAATCACACACTCATCCATGTAATATATGTATGTCTGTATGTATAAATGAAAGTGCATCATAGTAGGATACAATACAATTTTCTATGGCTGTGGCACTTGCAATCATTTTAACATGAATCACGTTTGATTCGCACGAATTACCTTTTATGTGAAATTGAAATTATAATTTTCGATGCCCTTGTATGAAATGGCAATGTATGAAAACGTTTCGTTGTGCTCTTTAATATGTATTAAAACCACATACTCACACTGAATCACACACATATATACACAATGCACAATTGAACAAACTCACACACCTACACTCGTATATACAAAGGAATATACAAACAACGATTACATCGTTGTTGCAGTTGATGTTTTTGTTGTTGTTGTAATTGTGCTGCAATATCATCATATGGGATATTAAAGATTCAATTTTGTGGTAATTTGTAAATGAAATATTTTTACTGTTAAACAGTGTTGCCAAAACCTAAGAAAAAAGTGCTAGAATTTACTAAGAAAAGTGCTAGAAAGTGCTAAAAATTAAAAAAAGGTGCTAAAACAAAAACTCTTTGTATATGTTTAAAAAAGAGATATACGATATTAATTATTTTCAGAGTTAAAGCTAAAAGAACATAAAAATAAAATGATAAAAATACATTCTGAAATTGATTCTTAAGAAATTAAACAAAATTTTTTGAGTGGATTTTTTCAAATTTCTAATTTTATTATAAGTTAACCAAGTATGCGTTATCTGAATTATGTGTTATTAGAATAAGTAATGTTTACTTTTTTTTGGTCCACCTTTGTTAAAAAATTCTACCACAATATATCTTTTATTTAATATGTGAAACACTTAAGGTACGGTCAGATTAGGCAAATGTTTCAAATTTGTTTGCCCGAAGGTAAACAAAATTTTTTCAAAGCATTATGAAACTCATTTTATGGTCACATTACCCACATTTTTTTTCCCATTTTTGTTTGTTCAAACAGACATTAAGTATAGTCAAATAGGCAAATAGGAAAACATGTTTTCTCATCGGTCACATTTGAAAAATTATTTGTTTTCAAAAATTATCTTATCAAACTGTCGAAAGCAATAAATTTTTTTTTATTAAAAATATATTAAACAAAAAGCATAAAAAAATTTTTGGATTTTATGATGTGGAGCAGCTTTTTTAGAAGGGGAAGAATATAAAAAATAAGAAAAAAATAATAATAAAGACAATGCCATATGCTGTTCACGAACAAACCCCATAACATTAAGGTCCCCCTACTGCTGCTCATTTTCAGAAATGAATCTCATCAAGACGGCCTCCTATTTTTCGTCATATTCAATCACCTTCTGTGGAAGGTCAACGATTGACTTTCAAAACACCGCCTCCATAATATCCTCCATAATGGCATTACCTGACCGACCCATCCTTCTTCTAGGGTGCCTCGTTCTAATCGTCTCCTTGGCGGCTTTGCCAGAGGAAGTAAAAGCAGTCTTTGTCCCACCTGCATCACTAGCAGCCTTAACAACGACCTCACCACCACTCATCATCGACTTAGGCGATCCCACTGGAATCACTTGCTCAAGTCCACTTCATACACATCCGAACTGGACGAATCCGCTACATAACCATAACTGACAACATAACGTAGTCATACTGCTAAAAGTTTTCTATATTTACGTTTTTGCTACACAAGTTATTCGCGGTTTAAGATACCAAAAATAATTTTTTTGCATATATATCGCTCATTATGCATCAAACGTAGAATTATTTTTAGCACCTTTAACCGCGAATAACTTCCGTAGCAAATATGAGATTATCGATGACTTTTGGCAATATGTTGAAGACACCAAGACGATGCTATGTGCAAAAATTTTGAAGTTAAGTAATTTGTTCATCTTTTTATATATATAATTACATATCCTGTTTTATTATAATATTTTTTTGCATGCTTAATGAAATTATTAAAATGATCAGCAATGTTGCTCTATATTTGCGGAATTTATTGCTGAAAAATTCTCATTTACGTATATATTTAGATTCAATAGTAAATAATATGGCTTGATACAACTATTATTTGATAGTGTTTTCTCTTACTAAAATTTTGTTGTTTGCCTTACAAAAATATTTTATGGTCACATTACGGCAAAGAAATTTTTGTGAGTTTCAGTTAAATGTTTCCCTAATGTGACCGTACCTTTAGGGTATTAAGTTAAAATTTACTTCAACTAACATTCCATATGAGTTATTCCATGTCAGAAAGGACAGCAATTGGATTTGACATCTCCGATTTAAATGAAATTTACTACAAGCATTGACCATTAAAAGTGTTTCCGAAAACATGAAATTTCAGACCCATGTTTCTTTCCGGTCCGGAAATAATTACTTCTTGAATATATATGGTATATCTTTGGTTGTAGCTGCATATTAAAGACAAAGATATTACTTTTATTTCAAGTTGGAGCCTTATTTAGTTTAGAGGTTATGGAAAAAAATAAAATCTAATTATTAATAACTACTAAGATATAGAAAAAAGTGGGTTACTTTAGATCGAAAGTTCAAAGTTCAAAATAAGGCTTACAAAAAATAAACCATTATATCTACGAAAATGATATCTTTTCAATGCCAAAAAAAGTTACATAATATTAATACAACTCTTTTTTGTACTTGTGCAAAATTTCATGTTGGACACTCCTTTAGTTTAGAAGTTATATAACAAAATATAAACTGAAGTCAAATTTTGTATATAAAATTATACTTTTTTTTAATATGTGCTCACAGAAAAAAATAATTTCAAAATAATTTTTGTAAATATTTTAAATTTTACATAGAAAAAATGTGCTTTCTACCGTATTTTGCTTCATAACTCCTAAACCAAAAGAGGCTCCAGCTTGAAATTTGGCACAAATATAGAGTAGAGTTACTTATCAATATATTATTAATAACTACTAAGCTATAGAAAAAAGTGGGTTACTTTAGATCGAAAGTTCAAAGTTCAAAATAAGGCTTACAAAAAATAAACCATTATATCTCCGAAAATGATCTTTTCAATGCCAAAGAAAAGTTACATAATATTAATACAACTCTTTTTTGTACTTGCGCAAAATTTCATGTTGGACACTCCTTTAGTTTAGAAGTTATATAACAAAATATAAACTGAAGTCAAATTTTGTATATAAAATTATACTTTTTTTAATATGTGCTCACAGAAAAAAATAATTTCAAAATAATTTTTGTAAATATTTTAAATTTTACATAGAAAAAATGTGCTTTCTACCGTATTTTGCTTCATAACTCCTAAACCAAAAGAGGCTCCAGCTTGAAATTTGGCACAAATATAGAGTAGAGTTACTTATCAATATATACATTTTTTAAGAATTTTAAAATACTGTTTTTAAGATGTTCAGTTTTGATCCTAATAATATCGATTTTAACCTTTGAACTTTCGAAATATATAAATGTTTTACTTGTCGTTTTAAAGTCAATGTGTTTTTCTATTAAATAAAATAAAAATAAAAATTGTACAATGTATATTTTAGAAGTTATTGAAACGTCATATGTTTGGACCGGGAAGGGTCTTTACTCTGAAAGTTTGTGATTTGAGCAAAATTTGCAATACGTAATATCTGTAGTGAATTTCATTGAAATCGGAGATATAAAATTCGAAAATGTTTGTTTTTTGTCCGTTAAAGTGAATTTCGGAAGAGAGGATTTATATGGGAGCTATACTCAATTATTGGACGATCTTAATGAAATTTGGCACTAAGATTAATTCTTACACACAATTCTTTGTGCTGAATTTCATTGAAATATTTCTATATGTAAGGCATTTATGACCACTAAACCCTTATTTGTATGGGGTTAGGTTAAATAATGAACCGATCATAATTAATTTCAATAGGATTCGTCCTTGTGTCAAAACAACTGTTCGTGCCAAATTTCATCAAGATATCTTTAAAATTGCGACCTGTACTTTGTTCACAAAGTTTACATGGACAGACAGCCAGACGGACGGACGAACATCGTTAAATCGACTTAGAAAGTGATTCTGAGTCGAACGGTATACTTTAAGGTGGGGATCCGATAATTTTTTCTGTGCGTTACAAACATCAGCACAAACCTATAATACCCCAACCACCTATGGTGGTGCAGGGTATAATGAAGGAACTTAATTTTCTTTCAGATTAAATTATATCATTTCTTATTGTATTTTCTAAGTTATACTATAATTTTAATAAGAAAGGACTTTTTATTGTATAATTTGCATTATAGGTTAATGGAATGTTAGGAAATGCAGTCCGGATTACCGAATAATCCATATTACTGAGTTATTATATTCATGAAATTGCTGAAAACATTTTCTCTTTAAATGCGACCCTCTAGCCTTTTTTGAAGACAATAATTTTTTATTTCCTATAATTAATTTTATCTGTACAGAATCATTCATTTAAGCATTTTTGTGTATTTATCCCCAAAATATTTGAGATTTTTTACATTTAACAGAAATTTTCCCCTGCAGCGCTTCACACTACAAATTTTATATAACTTAAAAAATTTTTTTGATTTTTGGAAATGCTTAATGATAAAGAAGTTATCGAAAATAACAAGAATCACTTTAAAACATTGGATTATTCTTCAAATAGAATATAATACAATTTTGTATGGGATTTTTTTTACGATTTTTAATTAGGCCATTTTGCTGACAGGCATTCTATATTTTGTTTATAAATTAAAAAAAAAAAAAAATATATGTTTGCTTTTTTCTGGCCATATTTTTTAGGACATTTGGGTATTTTGACATTTCTTAAGGCTCAATTCAGCTTTTTTTTCAACTCCTGGCAACACTGACCAAGAGTTAAAGTATAAAATAAATTTACATTCTTTTTACACAAACTAATCAATTTGTCTTCAATTAGGCTTTAACTTTAGATTAAAATTTGATCAGTAAACGGCCCTAATGTCTTGTTATGATGCTTTAAATTGGGTAAATTGTTTTTTAAATATGTACTTATAAATATTTTAATTTTCAAGGATATTCAAAAATTATTTAAATTCGATGTTATTTTACCATAATATTTCTTTTAACAAAAGAATTGTAGTTTACTATACTGCAAAAATTTTATTTGCTATGTTAACTATTTATAATTGTATTGGTTTTTACAAAGTTTAATTTGCTAAACACACTTACTAGAGATCGCATTAGTTACCATCGTAAAAAACATAAAATTTTTGTTGCAGTTTTAATTTTTGAAAAAGACTGATAATATTTTTATAGTACAAAACTAAAAATTAATTTTTAAAAAATGTGCAAAAAGTGCTAAAAAAGTGTCAAAAATAATTCGAAAAGTGCTAGAAAAAGTGCCAGGTGCTAGATTCCCTTTTTGGTGCTAAACGAGTTTAAAAAGTGTTAGATCTAGCACTAAAAGTGCTAAATTGGCAACACTGCTGACAACTCACATTTAATTTATGTGTGTATGTGCTATTTTTTCTATTTTAGTTTTATTTCTTATTTATTCATTTCAATTTGTTATTTGCTTATTTATTTAAAAAGTTGAAAGAACTTAAGAGATATAAAAATATATAATACTGTATATATTTACATACCGTTAAATGCTCTAAACATTTATAGAAAATTATTTTAGCTTCGAACTATATTGATATTATATTTTTCGATTTATCTGTAACTACCTTGGTGCAAAAATAGTAAAATAGTAAAGTATATAATTTTATAAACATTTTTTATTACTAACATTTAGTTGGTCACAGATCTTAAAGTAAATTGGTAAATACATATAGGAAAACATGTTAGAGTATTTAAGCGATGTCCGTCCGTCTGTCTGGCAGTCCATATTAAACTTTCAATGAAGCTTCAAACCGCAGTTTTTGAGATAATTGGATGAATTTTGGCTATATATAATGCAGACACGATTTTTGTTAAAATTAGTTGATAACAGTTACCTTTATATCCATGTCCCTACACAATTTTTCTCCAATAATGGAATTTTGACGCTTATATAAATTTTTAGTATTGCATAGTTTAGTTCATATAAAACTTTTATGGATGTTAAAAACCTTATTTAATTTTATAAAATAATTTTTATAAACGTAAAAACCAATCTATTATAATCTATTAAATTCGCACCTCAAAAATCCATATCTCCCATATATGGCCCATTTTTGAAAATCATCGTAAAGTGCATAAATCCGTATTAGTAAACATTACCTTTTTTTGTATACAAAAGATTGTAAACAGTATAAAATGTAATTTTAAACATTATAACAAAACTTGATCTATAATAAAGCAAACGCTCCATATAAACTCTCTGAGAAAATCCGTCAAGACAGACTATAATGTTCTTACAGTCCTAAAGAATGTTAGCATTGACTTCATCCACAATTAAGCATTAGGATCCATAAAATATTCTGACCGAAAATAGGTCACGTCCACAAATAACTTTTTTTACACTAAAGAATGTTGTCAGTGTTGGCATAGCATCCTATTAAGTTTGGAGCTACAATAACAAAAGTTTACGTTCCTTAGCAAAAATAATATGAAAAAAATATCAATATCTTCAGCACTTGTATGATATTTTGGTGTAGAAGTGGTCAATGTCAATGCGGTGAAGGATGTAAAAACGGCTAAAAAGTGCGCTATCATTGGCATATTTAAAACAGTGATAACTTGAAAAGTTTTTAACTTGTCACATATTATTCTTTATTACTCTTTCTGAAGTTCCTAAATAAACTAGAAATTAAAAAAAAAGCTTACTTCTGAAGCCAGTTTTTCTTCAAATCCCCACGGAGCCATTTCTTATAATTTGGCAATTTTGACTGTCATGGCCAAGCTTATTCATTAGTTTAAGCAAAGAATTAGTAAAATTTTAAGTTTATATGAATCAAAGGACAATTTTCAATAGTAAATAGTGTAAAGAAAATTTTATTGTAGTGCAAAATACAAAAATTATATGGGGGTACCCGGGTACCATACATATAGACCAAGTTAATAAAATTTAAGTTTTTTCAGTTTTTATGACGTATAAACACCTTAATCACGACGATCTGAAGCTTCGTGGCTATATCTTTATTAATAAATAAATGAGAGCACTTTAAAGTTAAAAATGGTACCCGGGTACCTGTGTATGTAAGGTAGGGTTAAATAACTGTAGCCATTAAAAGTGCAATAAGAGCATTTTTAATAAATTTCTTGTAAGTTTGGGTCTGTCAATTGAATAAAATGTATCTAAAATGAAATAAATTAAATTTTTTTTTAAATTTTCTTCCTTATAATTATATAAATATAAAATCGCCTTCATTTTTAATATTGTTCGTAACATTATCATCCGAATTTAATGAAAAATCATCCGAATTTAATGAAATTCGGCAAAAATATCAACAATGACGCTGGTAATGCAAATACCAAGTTTAAGTTTGATTATACAATTTTGGTGATACAAAATTGTATAGAATTATCAACGAAAATGGCTGTGTAGCATCCATTTCCAATCATCGTAGGAAGTTTGAAATTTGTCACGTTTGATCTAAATGACATCCCCTTTCATAATATTAGGTACGTTTAAATGTAGCTCACAAAAAAGAATTTTGAACCACCCTAGTGGACACCTATTTTATTCAAATTAGAACTATGTTCATCCTAAATATTGTTGATTTTATCCGGAAATATTACCATATAATTTATTAATTTGTATACCATATAATGTTATAGTATCTAAATACATTATGTTACATTAAAAATTATCAGATTCTAAAATCGACTCAGATATCAACAGATATTGCAAAGACTATATTGTTAAAATAGTACGAATAATATTGTACCTCATTGATTAATTCTTTAGTAATTGAACTTTTATTTCAACGCTTCAATACATGTCATATAAAATATTTAAAATGTTTATTTGTAACTTTTTAATTTAATAAAAGAAACTACTTTTCGTTGGGTTTCTTTATACAATTACAACGAGAAAAGTTGTCAGTCTATTAGCGTTAATTTAAAAGTTTTGTTATTTCCTTTCTTAATGCTTAACTCTTTAATTTTTTGTATTCGCTAGCATATTAGAAGTTTTTTTTCCCCAGAATACTTACTCACAACTTTTGCAATATCCATAATCTTATTTTGGAACATTTTAAATATTAAATTCACCAAAAACAGAGGGAAAAATGAAGAAAGGGAAAAACTTTACTTTTTTTTTTTTTTGCCAAAGATAGATTTGCCATACAATCGTAATCTGCTTTTATGAAAATAATCCCATGATGCTCATTAAAATCAACATCAAAGACAATGGATCCCTTAAGGTTTCCTATTATGTATAACATTTTATTTATGTATGTGTAGAGTTATAAGTATATTTAGACATATGTATGTGTGTTAATGTGCGAGTAAGTAGTATTTGCAAAATTACATTCACACATACATTCATATATACATATAAACTGTTACATATACAATCTTACATTTGTACACTTACTGCGATACTTTGTGTTAAACACTTTTTTTCAGTATGACCTTCAAAACAATAACCTTAACTATTACATTAGGGTAATGGATCTATGTATATGTTGGTACATATGCATGTATGTGTGTTAGATGTATAAAAGAATGTTTAGTATTGGCATTACAACATTGTTTATATTAATAGATTTGCTAAAAGAAAAGGAGTGACCAGATACCATTTCACTTTTAATGGCTACTACATGGAGTGTTTTGTAAACATGTGTTTTAGTAGTAATAGAGAAAAATGCAATAATTTTATAAAATTTTTAAAGATGTAGTTTTGTATTGAAGTTAATTGTTATAAAGTAAATCTATACGAAAAAATAGTTTTTATAAAAGTTTTCCTACAAAATTATCGGCACTCTTTGCCGATAATTTTAAAAATTTCAGCCAGCTGTCTCATTTTTCTTGCTGAAGCTGGATAAATAACCAGTATAAATTTTAATATCTCCAATGGGTATTACACCAATAATATAATCCTAACTGTGCAAAATCTTACTATCTTTAATACTAAGATTATGTAGTTTAAAACACCTGGTCATCTTTTTTATACATTCTATATACCCACTTATATTATTAACAACAATTACCACTTCCATACTCCAACCATAAATAAATAAAACGACATATTTTACTTTTAAGATACGCAATGAAATTCTTTTTACTGAAATAACTTCTATCCAAATACAATTGTCTAATTTATCGATTAGATATTTAGCCAAAAACTTAAACGGATGTTGTCACTTCTAAGAATATGTGAAATGTACATATGTATGTAATGAGATAAATACACATACATATATAAACAACTAAATGAAAGTGTGAGTTTTTTTTTAAAGCTTATAGAGTAAGAAACTTTAACATAAAATTAAAGTGTTTTTAAGGAAAATATATGTATTATATTTTTATTTATTTTCAATGAATATTTATGAAGACGTCAAACAATTTTCATACTTAGGAAAAACTTATGGGATGGTAAATTAATATTTAAGTCTTTAGAGAAAAAAAAAAAAAAAAAAACTTTAGATCTTAAGTACGAATTCGCTACTAAGTGAGCAGTATAAGACTGGGACAATTTTTTCTTTTTTAAACTTTATAATATACAGCAATAATACAGTCATAGTCATATATATTTACACATTTTCAATTTTTTCGAAAATTTGGAAAAGAAGTCAAATATTTTTGTTGTCATAAAATATTTTGAAAAAGTTCTATTGTTGTTGTAAAGCCTGAATTATATAGAGTAGATTGTGCTAATTTCTAAAAAAAATCACGGTATTTTTTTCTGATATTGAAAGAAAAATGCATACGCATTTTTTAATTGAACAGTATTTACACACATTTTTTATACTTCATAATTATTTACACAGCTTTAAAAAAGTCAATTACTTACGCTTAACTTTGCTAAAGATGATCCCAAATCTTGTCTATACGATAGTGTAAAATCTTTTGATACAAATTCAACTTTAATAAGATGCAAAAATATTAAAATAGTGGCAAAAATTGTGAAAAAATCATTTTGAGCCAAGATGACATTTAAATGAAGATCTAAAATGCTACATCGTCATTATAGTTTAGACAAGAGAATGGAAATTGTTAAAGAATAATATAATCCTTAGTTAGAAGATATAATTACATTGTTGTATATAATTATAACGATTACTTTATAACACTATAGTATTTATTGTATTGCAACTATATTAGTTATATATAGCAATATGGCAACATTGTAACAGAGAGATCCATTAAAATAAAAGAAATCAAGAAGACAGTTTCTAAATAAAACAGAACATGGTGTCAGAAGTGATTTAATTTAAAAGTTAAAAAAAAAATCAGTAAAAGAATAAAAACAAAATGCTTGGTGGAGGAAGATTCTAAAACAAAAGGTCAATTTTTTTCCACATCATTAAATCCTATAAACTTAAAGTCAACAAATTTGTCAAGAGAATGGAAAATATGGTACACACAATTTAAGCTTTTTCTTCGGGCTTCAAACTTAGAATCTCAACCAGATCAAAGAAAAGTGGCGTTACTCTTACATCACCTTGGAAGTAACTCTTTGGAAATATTCAATTCGTTTAATGAAGATGTGGACACCATAAAATATGATCAATTAGTTACAAAGTTGGAAAGTTACTTTACACCAAAAATAAATATTGCCATGGAGAGGCATAAATTTTTTACATGCCAACAACAAGATAGTCAAACAATTGATGAGTACGTCACTCTTCTGAAGAATTTAAGTTTGAGTTGTGAATTTGGCAATATTCGTGAAGACTTAGTGAGAGATATTTTTACTTGTGGCTTGTCACCAAAACTGGGACATATAAGGGAAAGGCTCCTAGGAGAAGGTGGCATCTCGTTGGATAAGGCTGTGGAAATTTCAAAAAATATGGTTATTGCGAAAGAAAACGCTACAAAACTTCATCAATTAATGGAAATGGACACAATGATAAATACAGTTAACAAAATTGGCTACAAGACATCAGCATACAAACAAATAGCAATAATTTGCAAAAAATTTGGACAAAAACACAAAAGCAAATGCCCTGCAGAAGGCGCAAAATGTTTTAAATGTGGTAAAATTAACCATTTCGCTAAAATGTGCTTTAGTACTCTAAAAATGGTTAAGCACGTGTTTATTGATGATGATGGTGTTGGTGAAGAGAGAGAAGAAGAATATTATTTATTTGTTGGTGAGCTAACGGCTACAGGGTCGGCGGAATGGAACATAGAGGTAAAAAATGAGAACATTGAGTTTATGTGTCAAGTTGATACCGGTGCTCAGGTTAATATTATTTCTAAAGACACCTCAAATTTATTAAACGTAACAAATTTTTGTAAGGAATCTAAAATAAAATTTTTTACCTTTAGTGGTGAAAGACTAGATGTAATAGGCAGTGTTTATTTGAAAATATCATACGAAAAACAAACTTATAATTTAAAATTTTTTATAATTAATATGAGTTGTAAAAATATTATAGGTTTACAAGCTGCTATCAACTTAAATTTGATTAGAAATATTAATTTACTATCTACTGAAAATTTAATGCAGCAATATGTAGACATTTTTAAAGGTCTTGGTCTTTTACAGTGTAAATGCAATTTGAAAATAAAAGAAAATGTAACTCCGATAGTGGATCCACCAAGAAAAATTCCATTTAAATTATATGATAGACTAAGAGCAGAGTTAAATAGAATGATAAATTTAAAGGTTATTGAAAGTGTCAGTGAACCAACAGAGTGGGTAAATTCGATGGTATTGGTAACGAAACCAAATGGGAACTTGAGGATTTGTTTAGACCCGCGAAATTTAAACAAAGCCATTTTAAGGCAACATTTTCCCTTCCCAAATGTGGAAGATTGCAGAGCAAAATTGAGCGGGGCCAAATATTTTACTTCACTAGACGCAAATAGCGGTTTTTGGATGGTACCTTTGGATGAATTCTCCTCCAGGCTGTGTACATTTAATACACCATTTGGACGATATCGCTTCTTAAGGTTACCATTCGGTATAAGCGCAGCACCAGAAATTTTTCATGGTGAAATGATGAAGTTGTTTGGGGATATTTCGGGTTTAATAATATATATAGACGACTTTCTTATTTATTCATCCACAAAGGAAGAACACATGAACATTTTGAAAAATGTCTTTGATAGAGCAAGAAAAGTAGGTTTAAGGTTTAATGAATCGAAATGTAAAGTACTACAAACTGAAATAAAATTTTTGGGTCATATTTTTAATGAGTCCGGTGTTCGCCCAGATGGGGATAAGATTGAATCTATTATCAAAATTCCAAGGCCTACCAATGTTAAGGAGTTACAAAGATTTCTAGGAATGGTTAATTACTTAGGATCATTCATAGAAAATTTATCTGCTAAAAATAGGAATCTTAGAGAACTCTTGCGCAATGATGAACAATGGCATTGGTTGGATATTCACACGAAAGAATTTGAAAATCTTAAGGAGGAAATAACGAAATTTCCAGTTCTTACATATTACGACCCAAACAAAGAACTGGTGTTATCAGTAGACGCTTCAAAGTTTGCGTTAGGAGCAACAATTATGCATGAAAGACACCCAATAGCATATGCATCCGTGTCTCTGACAGAGTCTCAAAGGAACTATGCTCAAATAGAGAAGGAGCTGTTTGCTATCTTATTTGGATGTACAAAATTTCATCAATATATATATGGGTCTAGGGTTATTGTGGAAACAGACCACAAACCTTTAGTTAGTTTATTTGATAAGCCACTATATAAAATACCCGCCAGGCTTCAACGTTTTATGCTGAGCTTACAACGATATGATCTTTTAGTAACATATAGACCGGGAAAATGTTTACAAATTGCAGACACCCTTTCGCGAGCACCTTTAGCTGACACTGCTTTGGAAGAAATGGATAGGGAAATTACTCTTCATTGCAATTTCATAAGGTCTAACCTTGAAATAACATTTATAAATAATGAGGAGCTGAATAGACAAACAAAGGATGATAAAACATTTCAGAAGATTTTCGAATACATTCAAAATGGGTGGCCTAAAAACAAAAAGCAAATTGAAGCAGATGTAATGCCTTATTTTAAAATAAAAGATGGGATTCACTGTTTAGGAGATATTTTATTGAAAGATCACCAAATACTTATACCGAAAAATTTACGTAGCACTATTTTAAAAAAGATTCATGAGGGTCATTTAGGTATAGAAAGGTGTAAAAATCTTGCTATTCAATCAGTTTACTGGCCTGGTATATATATAGTGAGATAGAGAATTTAGTATCTAACTGCGAAATTTGTATGCGACACCAGAATTCAAATTCTAAACCGAATATGTTATCACATGAAATTGTAGATATTCCATGGTTAAAATTAGGTTGTGATTTATTCGAGTTTAACAAGAGAATGTATTTACTAGTGGTGGATTATTATTCCAAATATATTGAGATAGAATTTTTGAACCTAGGATATAGCAGTTCTCAAGTCATAAATAAATTAAAATCGATATTTTCACGGCATGGAATTCCGGGCATTTTAGTGACTGATAAAGGCCCCCCCTTTAATTCTTCAGAATTTAAAACTTTTTGTAAGGAATGGGCTATTCAACACAGAACGTCAAGCCCCTATTTACCTAGGTCTAATGGGTTGGCAGAGCGATCAATTCAGACCATTAAGAAGTTGTTAACAAAGGCACATGAAAGTGGTTCTGATCCCTATGTGGCTTTGCTTCATTACCGAACAACACCGAAAGGAAACTTTCCGAGTCCGTCTGAATTATTAATGTCTCGTTCGCTTAGAACTAAAATCCCTTCTATTACTGATAATTTAATACCGAAAGTGGTTGATGCTGAAAGATATAAAAAGAAAGTAAATTCAAATATAGAAAAATATTCCAAGATTTACAATAGGACAGCCGTAGAATTAAAACCTATAGGTGAAGGGGATAATGTGATGTTTAAAAAGACACCTACAAGCTGTTGGTTCCCTGGTTATATTGTAGATACATGTAAAGAAGCAAGATAGTTTGTAATTAGGGATAACAATGGTACTCTTTACAGAAGGAATGAACAACATATAAAGAAATCCCCTAAAAACAAGACGACAGATACTGAATTTGAATCAAGTGAAAGAAATAACTTTAATCCAGAGTTGGTAGCAGACGGTGAAAACTATGTAACTCGAAAAGGAAGAATTGTTAAAAAACCAGAAAAACTGAATTTATAAAAATAAAAAATAAAAATAAGAAATGTTTTGTATTATATTATAAAAATTATTTAAAATGAATTTGTATTTTAAAAACTATTTTTTTTTTTTTTTTAAATAGAATAAATATTATACAAATATAAAAAATTATATTATTGAAAACTTAGTATATAATTAAAAATGAATCAAAAGATTATATAAGTTGTTCTGAATATCATATCTTTATTTTTAATTTATAATATTTGTAATTTGAAAAGGGATATGTTGTATATAATTATAACGATTACTTTATAACACTATAGTATTTATTGTATTGCAACTATATTAGTTATATATAGCAATATGGCAACATTGTAACAGAGAGATCCATTAAAATAAAAGAAGTCAAGAAGACAGTTTCTAAATAAAACAGAACATACATAAAAATAAAAACAATTTAAAGAGAATTTAGGAAAAATCTGTCCGAAAAATTTAACATCGCTTAGAAAATGTTCAAAAATTGCTGCAAACGTTGGAATGTTTGGCGAGAATTTATGATTTTAAAGTTACAAATCTTAACTTTTTTTCTTAAATTTACATTATAATTATAGATTTACCTTGAGATAATAGATTTACGATATTTTCACGATGCTTGGATGATATATTGGTATATATTGTTTTCTACAATATATAAGACATTTGTTGCTAAACTAGATTCTTATGCAGTTTTTAAGGAAATTTTGTCAAAAATTGTTTTTTTAATTGCTTTTAACTTATTTTTTTTTTTAAATAAAATCTTAATATAATTAATGTTTAGTTTGATGCAGAAAATGTAGAGCAGCAACGATAACTCTTGCGTTAGTGTGATGTTATACTGTATATTTGATCGAAAATATCAATCGCGTCCATGGTTTTATTATAGAACTCATAAGATGAAGTCGATCTATAATCATTAGCACTTAGGCTTTATTCAGTCTTCAGCGTAATTCAGTCTTCAGTATATCTTTTCTATTTTGTCACGTCATGTTGCTAAAATTATTTCTGGAAGTCACATTTTATTTATCATAAAAGGTGGTGTTCCTCAAGGTAGTGTTTTAGGCCCAACCCTTTATTCAATATTTACTTGTGATATGCCATATTCACAAAATATTACAGTTGCAACTTACGCGCTGATGGCATCAGCGGATTGTCCTATTGATGCTTCTACATTGTTACATTGTGGAAAATTAAAATAAAAGACTTCTCTCATAACTTTTTCTATTATAATAGAATGTTGCCAAACTGTTGCACTTAATGGAATGCATATTCCAATTGTAGATAGTGTTAAATATTTAGGATTGTATTTGTATAAGCGTCTTACTTGGAAAGAACACATCAAAACTAAACGGAAATTTCTAAATATTAAAACAAAAAAAGATGTATTGGCTTTTGGGTCCTAAATCTGAACTAAGTTTAAATAACAAGATTATTTTTTATAAAGCAATCCTTAAACCCATGTGGACTTATGGCATACAACTATGAGGAACAGCTAAAAACTCAAATGTAGAAACCTTACAACGATACCAATCCAAAACCCTAAGATTTATTACTTAAGCGCCTTGGCTTATAACAAATACGGCCTAAATAATGATCTAAAAATCCCTTTAGTTAAAGAAACCATAACTAAATATAGTTCTAGATATATAGCCATTGGCTTACTAAATGAGACATAAAAAGTACGAAGCCTTAAAAGATTACATATTCTAGACTTACCTTTTAGATAAGATCAATTTTGTAAATATTAAAAAAAAATAAGTTAAGGTTATATACACAGAAAAAATTATTACCTAAAATTTTCCAATTAACACAGTTGTAAGGTTTTACATTAAAATTTAATTTATAAATTAATTTATTTAATCATTTCTATAATTCGTTTTAAAAGTTTTCTAAAAAGAAAAAAAATCAGTAATCAAAATAAAAAAAAAAAAAAAAAAAACATTGAAAAAATCCATGACTTTTGTGGCAACAAATTAATACATTCATAACAATGAATTTTTCAAAAGATTTAAAACAATTCATATGTAAATATTAAAAAAAAAATATTAAATAAAAGAAAATGTCAATAAAGAAACAAAAATAAAAGGAATAGTATTTTTTTTTTTTTTCAATAACTATTTTGATTTATTCAATCATCTACTTGATTGAATTAATTAATTTATAATTTTTTTCTCAATTAACTTTTCAATTCACTTAATTAATTCGTTGTTTAAAGTTTTTAGTTTTTCTGATCACTTTTTTAATTAAAATTTTAAAAGTGTTTAATTGGAAAAAAAAATTATATTGTCAGTATTTAAAATTATTGGTAATTGATATAATTATTTTGGTGAGAGGTGCAAATTTAAATATTTATTTGATTGAATGAATTATTTTGGTAACTAAAATCATTTTTTACTTTTTTCTGTGTATATGTATGTATTTTTTTCATGTTATATAAATAATTATAAATATGTATAAATAATTTATTTTTGATTTTTGGTTTGGTTGACCGAATGATCATAGACGATATTGTCTTCGACGTTGTCTGCAGGAAATTGTATATTTTGTCGTTTATAAAATTCTATTCAAGATAAATTAAGTAACAATTGCATGCACATTGTCGTGCTTCTGCTTCAATTGAGGACTACATTAGCGACAATGTCCTGCATTTGTTCTGTTTCAATTGTGAAACGATTATTTATTTCTGAAAAAAATATTAGTTTTGTTTCAAAGGAAAAAAAATAATAATAATAAAACTCTAATTGTTTACGTGTGTTAAAATAAAAATGAACAAAAATAAATAAATATTTTTATTCAATGAATTATACACAGAAAAAAATATTTCAAATAATTTTTTAATAAAATTTTTAATTAACTTTATATTGGAATTTAATTATATAATTTATTAATATAATTAATTTTCTAATTGGTTTTCAGTTTTGTTTTTTAATAAATTGACAGCTGTTAATAAAATATAAAGAAAAATTAAATATTTGTCTATAAAAGTACAGAAATAAAATAAATTTAAGTAAATTTTCAAAAACTTTCAGCTCATTGCATCTATTTAAGGAAAAGAAGTAATAATAATATCAAATATTCTAGTTATTAATATTATCATTTTGATGATTGGAGCAAAATCAATTAAAAATTAATTAATATTACAAATTTCGTAATTGAAGTCCATTTTTAATTTTTTCTGTGTAAATTCATACAACGTTATTATTTCGTGCTGATTTTTTGTCGGTGGCAGCATTTGTGCGTATTGCTTATCAGCAGTGTTGCCAGGACTTGAGAAAAAAAGAATCTAAATTAGACTTTAAAAAAGGTCAGAAAAGGCTAAATGTCCCAAAAAATACAGCCAGAAAAAAGCTAATATATTGTTTTATTAAAAAACGCATTTATTTTTTTGTTCTTAGTAGTTTTTGGTATTTTTTAAAGGTACTTTAGTGAATTTATAAATATAACATAAATAGTTTCTATGGGTAATAAAGTTTGTTCAAAAATAATCATAATAATTTTGTGGAACCATGCGCCGCAGACGAAAATTTTCGCTAAATATAAATAATTTCGATTTTTTCTGCGAATTAAATACAAAAATGCTTAAATATATGATTCTGTTAAAATAAATTTAGTAAGCTTTTAGCCTTTTTAAAGCTATATTTAAAATCAAAAAAGACTAGAAAAAAAGCTAGAAGCTAAAACGAAAATTTTGAGGCTAAAAGCCTCATAATTCAATCCACCGCTTTATTTCACCATAATCAATCCATGCAAAATTCACGAAAATTTTAAACATTATGTTCTTTTCTTGAAGACCTTCGTGGGTCAATTCAATAAAAACAAAATTTTAAAACTTTTGCACACAGAGTTTGTTTTATTCCATTCCAATAATATATTATTGCAACCATAGTCGTTGACGTCAGATTAAACTCCATTGTCCTCCATATAATTGTCGACGACAATTTTCACCACATTGTTGCTAATAATGTCGTTAACGATTTAGCGGACATTTGTTTGAAAAAGTCGTCGACGAATTGTATGGGCTGTCATCAACATGTCGTCAGGAGTTTACTATGGGTCTTGTACGCGTCGTCGATGTTGTCTTGAAGACATGGCCAACTGGTATAATATAATTCAATAACAGCTGTTATTATTTATTTTATTTTATTTATTTTTTTATTTTTTTATTTATTTTTTTAAATATTATAAAATTTGCTTATTGTTGTATATTGTAAATAAATTGAAAAAAAAAAAAAAAAAATTTTATTTATTTTCCTCCAAAAAATATATTTCACACTATAGGAATAATTATTAATAACATTGCATAACTATATTTATTAAATTACTTTATGGCTAAAAGTTCAAAAAGTCGCACTAAAGTCTTCGTTAGTCGTTTCGACTAACAAGGTTGCTCAAAATACTAACTTCCATACCGCTCACAGCAACATACGTCTGGACACTTCAAGATCTTATTTACGGCAGGTGTTATAGCAAAATTCCCAAAAAAAAAAAAAATATGTAACGACACCCAAAATAGCATTGTTGTTAGTCAAAACGACTAACGAAATCCTTCCAGGGTTGTAAAATTATAGAATTTATTAAATTTATGATATCTTACAATTAAAGATAAAAAAATAGTTTGCTGATTAGATGGACCATTTTCAAACATTACAAATGTAAAATAATTGAAAATCTAATAATAACATGCAGATAGCCCGTTTTGCCGTAATAAAAATTGTATATTATGTAGATAGCCGAAAAATATAAATGCAATAAAAATGTGTTAGAATTATTTTTTTTTTTTTTTTTTCAAAATTAATGCCACTGATAAAGGATACAAAAACAAAGTGTTTAATATGAAAAAAAATATTTTCGGAAATCTGCAGATATCCTGTTTTGAATAAATAAGCCTTCGGTATAAATTTCCAAAAAACTTTAAAAAAATAACTCAAATAATATACTTTGTGAATTGGGTAAATATTTTAGAAAAAAGGTTAAAGTCTTAAATTATTAAAGCTACAATAATATTTTATTAATAAAAAAAAATAACTTAGCACAAAGCTAAAAACTACAATAAAAATAGAAAAAAACATGGAATATAGAAACCCCATGTCTTTTATTTTGAAAGAAACCGGATATACGTTTTATACAATTTATTCATTCACTTATTTATTGAAATTTTTATTATTATTCCTGTTTTTTGTTATTGTTTCTTTCCTTCTTGTACTCGCTATTATTTTCAATTTTCCCCCTTTTTTTTGTGTTTTTCAGGAAGCGGAAACCGCCATCACAGCCATGAATGGTCAATGGTTGGGTTCACGTTCAATACGTACCAATTGGGCAACAAGAAAACCGCCAAACACCAAACCAGATGGTTAGTATTAATGCATTTTAATTAAATTGTATCAAAAGAATAAATTGTTATTTTTTTTATATACATATAATAGAAAAAGGGTACATAATAGAAATTTAATTTTATGTTTATAATTTTTTTCGCTTTTCATTTTATATTTAATTTATGAATGTCTATAATAAATCATTGCAGCCAATAGCAAACCTTTAACATTCGATGAGGTTTACAATCAGAGCAGCCCCTCAAATTGTACTGTCTATTGTGGTGGCATGAATGGCACGTTGGCTGGCTTCCTAAGCGAGGAAATATTACAGAAAACATTTTCGCCATTTGGTACGATACAAGAGATACGTGTATTTAAGGATAAGGGTTATGCATTTGTAAGGTGAGTTTTTATTTTAATTACAAATCTGTAGGTAATTTATTTGCAATGGAATATTTAATAGGGATTATAGTTTTTGGTATAGTGCCAGAAATATTTATATATACATATACAGTTAGGGACAAAACTATTTGTACACCTCATATATTTCGTATACCTTCACGCACATTTTCAACAGATCCGCTGTTTTTATACTTGTTTACTATGTATTGTACTGTGGAATGTTGCAAATTTACTAAATTACTTATATTCCGGAGAGATTTTCCTTTTTTATGTTCATCAATAATTAAATTTTTAATATCCAAACTCAACTCTTTTCGCTTTCCCATTTTTGATGTGCTTATTATTCAAAACGTTAAAACCAACTTCTTATTTTGTAAAATAAAACTCGATTAACGAAGAAAATATAACGGTATTTAAAAAAATCATCATACAAGAGTCCAACGTACAAATAATTGTACAAAGTACTGATGTACAAATACTTTTGTCCCAAAGATTTTTACTTAAATTGTACTTTTTTTTAACAATGTGTTATATATTAATTTATTTTTTATCAAATAATTCAATAAAAATGGACCTGAATTAAAACTACATATAATATTTTTTTATTCTTTATAAATTATTGAAGATATACGAAATGCATGGGTGTACAAATAGTTTTGTCCCTAACTGTATATGGCTTACGATTTTCAAATTAAAATAAACAATTCTTTTAAGCTCTATCGTAGCAGGTTTTTTACAGTTATAAAAAATATTAAATTTATTATT
Organism: Protophormia terraenovae; assembly: GCA_951394005.1. Taxonomy (NCBI): domain Eukaryota; kingdom Metazoa; phylum Arthropoda; class Insecta; order Diptera; family Calliphoridae; genus Protophormia; species Protophormia terraenovae. The sequence goes on from OX596073.1 coordinate 126,353,315, forward strand.
ATTTAAAACCAAAAATAAATAATGAATATTTTACGCTTTTCAGAAGAAGCATATTATTTGTTGTAACATGGTTGGTTTACCATTTCATCACGTATTCAGCAGTAACCAGAGGTTACTCCGTAAATTTGATTAATTTATTAATTATAGTATAATGAAATCATTGAACAGCTTATGTGCGCTTATAATCGCCTGAATTATAGAATTTTGCAAGTTGAATAACATGTACAGTATAGTGTTCCGAGATAATGAGTTTTTACTATTTCAATATGGTGAACAGTGTTGATAGTAGGGTGATCGACGCAGTTTTCCAACCGGTTTTAAACCCGGTTTTTTCAGTCAATGTGCTGTCGGTTTTTTCAAAATGTTCATTTTTCGAATGTCGAATAGACCGGTTTTTTTAAACACAAAAAACCGGTTTTAAAAATAGCATTTTATTTCAGAAAACATTTTAAAATATTCATAAAGACTGATTTCTTATGTTTTTAAAATATAGTTTAAGTCTAAATTGGAATTTATTCTGTAATATTAAACAAATTAATAATTAATAATTATCCAGTATGACCCAATTTAATTTTTTTGTTCCAATATTTCCTTTATTTTTTAAAAGTGTTGTGTTAAAAAAGTTTCACCTGCAGAATCGTTTCAATTGAGACAGGCTTCCATATAAAGCCATGGTTTCTGTTCATGCTAACTAAAATTTAGATGATTTTTTCTACAATTTTGAAATATAATTATCTTCTAGTCATCTAGATATATAATTTGTTAAGCATTTTTTCTCTTTCCAGAGCTTTCTGAAGCTACCAAACGACGTAGAAAATTAAAATTTGGCTTAATTATAAAACTTTTTGTTCAACAAATCCTAATGGAGCCATATTTTGAAATTTTTATCAGGGAGCGAATAAAAGAGGATTTATGTGTCTTTTTCTAAGAATTTTTTCTCTTTCCAGAGCTTTCTAAAGCTCCCAGAAAACATAGAAAATTAAAATTCAGATTAATTATAACCCTATTTGTCCTACAAATCCTAACGGAGCCAGATTTTGAAATCTCTATCAGGGAGCGAAAATACGTGAATCTTTATATATGGATTTAAATATATCTTTCCTAAGCGATGTTTCCTTTCCAGAGCTTTTTGAAGCTTCCAGGCGACGTAAGAAACTAAAAATCCGCATACTTATAAAACTATTCGTTCAACAAATTGTAACAGTGCCAGATGTTTCTATCAGGGACCAAAAAGTCTGTTTTGGTATTAAGAACCTCTGAGTTGCTTTACTTATTCTTTGCTCTCCAAATCCTATAAAAAACTGATTCTGTATTTCGGCCCGGAAGCGCATTTACAACGATTTTTTATTTTGAAAGGTTTACGAATTTAAAACTTTAATCAATATAATTCCAATAAATTTGAACAGCTTCAAATAATTGACTTCGATTAGGGAGAGGAAGGTGTCTAAATGTTGTTCATATTTTTTTCTTTTAATTTTCGGATTTGTTTGTGCATATTTTCATTATATTATTTTTCCTGACATTGTTAGGCTTTTACGCTTGTATTTAATAAATTTTAACTTAATTATAAGAATTGATTTTTTTAAAGAAATATAGTCTTTTGATATAAATATTAACTTCTGCAAAAAACCGGTTAACCGGTTTTTTCTGAATTTCAAAAAGTGCAACCGGTTTTTTTAAAATACCAACTATTCGAACTATTCGAAAACCGGTTTCTCAAAAAAGTCGAATAATCGATCACCCTAGTTGATAATCTAGCCTCAAAATTTCCGTTTTAGCTTCAAGCTTTTTTCTAGCCTTTTCTTAACATAGCCTCAAAAAGGCTAAACATTTACTAATTTTATTTTTATAGAATAACCAATTTAAGCATTTTTATACACAGAAAAAAATATTTCAAATAATTCTTTAATAAAATTATTAATTAACTTTATATTGGAATTTAATTATATGATTTATTAATATAATTAATTTTTTAATTGGTTTACAGTTTTGTTTTTTTAATAAATTGACAACTGTTAATAAAATATAAAGAAAAATTAAATATTTGTCTATAAAAGTACAGAAATAAAATAAATTTAAGTAAATTTTCTAAAATGTTCAGCTCATTGCATCTATTTAAGTAAAAGAAGTAATATAAATATCAATTATTCTAGTTATTAATATTATCATTTTGATGATTCGAGCAAAATCAATTCAAAATTAATTAATATTACAAATTTCGTAACTGAAGTCCATTTTTACTTTTTTCTGTGTATATTAATTCGTACAAAAAAATCTAAATTATTTATATTTAACGAAAATTTTTGCCTGCGGCACTTCACTCTACAAGAATTCTATAATTATTTTTTAACAAACTTGATTACCCATAGAAACTGTTTCTGTTATATTTATAAATTAACTAAAATATCTTTAAGAAAAACCAAAAAACTAATGAGAACAAAAAAAAAAAATAATAAATAAATGCGTTTTTCTAATAAAACAATATATTATTGGCTTTTTTCAAGATTTATTTTTTGGGACATTTAGCCTTTTCTGACCTTTTTTAAAGTCTAATTTAGCTTATTATTTTCAAGTCCTGGCAACACTGATGGTGAATATGATCTTCAGTTCCCTAATCATAATTAAATTTGTTTGTCAAAAAATTTATTTTTAGGAAAACTTAGCATTTTTAAATAATTTTTGAAGGAATTTTGATTCTTGAGAGGACTTTTAAGTGTGATGAACAAATTTTGTTAAGATTACTCACTACTTACTTCTTTTTTACATTGAATCATATGAAAAGTTGTTAATAATTTCAAAATAAAGGAAGGGCAGTTGTGTTATGTGTTTGGAAGCAAATGATTCGTTGTCAGTGCCTTAAAAATGTATTATTCAAAATATTAAAAATTAAGCACATGGAAAAGTAATTCATATATCATTTGTCATTAAACTTCAAGAAAATTAGTTCATAAAATATTTTTAACCTGCTTTGGCATCAATCGCAATATTCAGAAAAAAACTAAAACTAGAGTTAGTGAGTACAACTGACATTTTCTACTCTAAAAATAAGTATATTTGTAGGTCATATTTAACTGCCAACTGCCATTTTTAAATTAATTAATCTCCCATATGATTTTTAGGTCAACACCTGAAATATTGGTTTAAGCTTTCAATAAATATATCGAGGGCTTATATTCAAAACAGGCCACATGCAAAACCCCAGTTGTTCGAAGAGCATAAGAACTGTTTATTTTATTCATGTTTCAACATTTTGCAATCCGTACTTCAACGAGGTTTTAATATTACGTCTACTAAACCTCACATTGACAAATAAATCTTTTAACCCCATTATTTGCGAAGTTGCGGTAGATAGCACTTTTTGTCTTTATTTTATTTATCGAAAATTAAGTTATAAATTTATGATATCTACTAACCAGGAGATAAAACGGAATTTTGTGGTCAAATATCAGGTGGGTTTACTAAAAAAACGGAAAAGTGTTCAAAATTATAAATTAAATTTTGGAAAAAAAATCAAACCAATTAAAATCGTATTAAATCGCATGTCAACAACTGAAATGTGATTAAAACCTTTAACGACGATGTTTATTGCACTTTTTATTTATTATATTTTTTTTAAGAAACTGTTTTTGGTATCTAAGATATTTTGCTTATAATTACGAATTTTATTTAAATTTTTTCATTCCTGTCTTTTAAATCCAAAAGAGGATTTGTATGTCATATTTGACTACCAATTTTGGTTAAAGTTTCCAGTAAAAATATGTAAATGTACACAGTTATTAATTGAATCGGAGCATTATGGTTCATGATTAAAACCTTTGAAAGGTTTGTGTTAGTTAGCAAGTTGTTAAAAACTTACAAAACTTTTTTCTATCTTCCTTAAAATATGAGACGAAATTTTTGCCATGTTTTCAATTGCAAAAAAAATCGTGAAGTTGTCGTTTCAGAATCAAAGTTAAACAAACTTCAGTACACTACCCGATCTCGTAAAGATAAATTAATAAAATTCGGTATGGAGTCTATTTTACTAATTTTAATCATAAAACCGAAAGATTTGTGTACCTGTATATTTTAGTATCCGATATATCGGGTGTTGCGCTTATATAAGAAGCAGACGTTTAAAAATTTTATGAGAAAATTAGTTTTAGTTGTCATATTAATTTAGTTTTATAATTATTAATAATTAATAAATATATTTATATTTACAGTGTCTCACATAAGTTAGTGAATTTTAATTTTTAAATAAAAAAATGAGTTATTTTTAGTTATTAAATTAGGTAAATAAAAAATAATATTTTTTTTATGAATGGGATTTTTTGCCTGAGTTGTCTTTTACCAAATGCTACAAAAAGTAGCACAAAATGTTGAATCGTTTCCGAGAAATTGAGAAAAATAACACGTGCAGTCATTTCAGGTACCTCACAAAAGTATTTGAATTTTTTAATTTTTTATATTTGAAGATACTCAAAATACAAAAACAGGAAAAAAAAGATATGTTTTTTAAATTAGTTGTTATTAAGTATTAGTGTTAAGCAATTACTAATTCTTTTTATAAATTTGGGGGTAAAATTTTAGGGAAATCAAGCGAAGTTTCTTTACATGTATCTTACAAAAGGGAAAATTGGAATAATCGGGTAATTTTTCCTAAATTATTTCTTAAATTTAATTTGTTTTATTTGGAAATATAAATGGACTTTGTCATGTCTTCGAAAAATAATTTTTACTTCAAAAGTTCTAAATATTGACATTCCTAGCGGAGTACAAATTTTCATTATGTTGTTAAAAATTAAAAATCTTTAACATTGAGCCTACTTTACTGAAGTATTGGTCCACATATTTTAACAAAACTTTCAGATTGTGTTTCTGTAGGTATTAGCTGTTATTAAATGGGAGATTTGGATACCGGCTACAAAAATACAAAGAAATTGGTGCCATAGTATAAAACGCGATAAGAGATATATTTTAAGTTACATAACTATATGACTTTCAAGGTATAGGGAAACTATAAATAGGTAAAAATATCCGAAAAAGTTTAGTATTCGGTTAATATTATCTATGTTGATGAAAATAAAGTTGAAAATTTTTCGCTCCAACATTTCTGGAGTGCAAGTTATTGATCCAAATGTAATTATGGCTAAGTAATTAGAAAAATAAACCCAAGTACAATTATGTCGGGGTATATTTTGGAGCTATATCATAAAGTCAGGTATTTTAGTCTCCAAATTTATAATTGGGTATATATCGGGAAGATATTCCCCAACATTTTGAAATAAATTTTTGATGCGTAGAGTACCAAAGTGGGCTTGATATTTAAGGTATTATATTTTTAATGGTGCAATGTCTCATAATTAACGACTTGGACCCTTCGTATATGGCGTTTTAATAAAAAAAACTTATAAGGAACTAAAATCTTATTATTTTTTTCACTATAATGACAAAAAAAATATTGTATTTGTCATTTATAGAAGAAAAATAGGCGTGTTCTTCCTAAATCAACCTTCTAAGTCCATTAAATATAAAATTGGACCAAAAATCCCCCAAAATTGTACTCCACATAGGGGAAATAAATTAGTAAACATTTAATTGTGATACCTATGACCTATTATTAATAAAAAATACATGAATTTCTCCAATTTTTATTTTGTTTGACATTTTTAAATGCAAAGGTGATAAAAATTCAAATACTTTTGTGAGGTAAATTCGATGAATTTTCATACTATTTCTGGAATAACTTGGATACAATGCAATATTTTTGATTTGCATTATAAAGTTAACAAATAGACAAACACAATTCAGTTAATAAATCTAGAATTACTTTTTTTAAATCACGTTTAATTACGTTTTAATTATTAATTTAAAAAATTCAAATACTTTAGTGAGACACTGTATATATATATATTATTAATATATTATTTTTTAAAGATTATAAGAAGTTATTTGGTCTTTTTATACTTGTTTTAAAACAATTGGAAAAATTTAGAAATTTCATATTTTTATTGGTTTCATTCATTAGTTTTTGGCATATTTCAGTTAACTCCTTTAATTTTGTTGACCTTATAAAGGCATATTGACTTCATACCTGAACAAATTGCACTCGTTTGGAAATTATTTTTCTTACATTTGTTCTCAACGATTGTAAAAAATAAGCACTTGTAATGTGCTAACAATTGTTTATTTTTTACTGAAAAATCATAAAAAATCTAGAATAAAATTTTTTATAAGGCAAACAGTAAAAAATTTCTATTGCACAAGTGACCTAAATTCAAAAAATTCTATATTCGTTTATCTACAATATTTTTCTTAATTATTTTCTATTTATTTTACATAATTACAACATACAGTATGTCAAGAAAATGTTTTTACAATGAACAAAAAATTAATATTTTAACTATATCTTACAATATTCGAAAATGCTTTATAACATTGCAAATGTTTATTGTTTATGTATATTTCTTTAACGGGTTTTACCAAAATAAAAAAAAATAAAAAAAATCATTATGATTGTAATTTCAAAAGTACAACAACTACAAAATAACATACCCTGTAATCTACCTGTCAAGAAAATGTTTTTACATACATATGAGTTTTGTTGCTATTTGAAATAATTCTTGGAAATTTGGACTGCATTTATCGTCACTATGGTTTATGGTAATCACTACAAGGGATAAACCCATTTGGAGTTTATTTTAACCCCCAATTCAGGAAGTGTTGAAGATATTGCATAAATCTATTCCTTATTAAGGGAAATGCGTATTAAATCGCTCGAAAAAAGACGTAACTTTGGAACTTAGATCTCTTAATAGATTAGACTCTAAGGACTGCGCACGAAAAAATCCGTGCATGTAAATCTGCTTATAAAAACTAAACCAAAGGGCGGATTTTTTAAAAGTGATATTTTTATTAATGACTGTTATGTTCAAGTTCTAAACATAAAAGAATTATTTCCTGTTGGTACTTAAGGATATTTTCTGATATTTTCCAGAATTCTTCCAATTAAAGTTTTATTGTGTTCCGGTCACTTTTTTTCTCGAATAAGTCCACTTGTTTTTAAACTCCGCTTCATTTTAAGCTGACCTTTTAATGTCCTTTAAATTATTTTTTTACTAGAGCCCAATATCTTCCAATTGCGCGGAGTTTCGGACAGTTTTCTGGATTAGCCTCTTTCGGTGAAAACTCTTACAATTTCATTTTCACAACTCAATTGTTTTGTTGTTGTAATGAGAAGAAGCGGGAATAGGTCAAAAAATAGCGGATACACTGCATTTTCTTAGGAAAGAGAGACGTCTTTTCCAAAGGCACTCATTAACGTAGATTTCTGTGTTAATGCAACCATTTTTTAAGAATGAAGTACTTCATTCCCGCATATGCATATGACTTCCCAAAACAAAAACTTTCTTGGGAATTTTTGATTTCTTTGGTACACGAAATTTTTCTGCCATAATCCCTCTAGCATCTGCGACATAGAATTCCTAACTTGGAACTTGAAAAAAGTCACCATGTACGAACGTTCCATCGGCTATTATACAGAAATAAAATTTGTGAAAAAATTCCTCTGAAGTACTTTCACGTTATTTCTTACCTCCAAATTCTTGCTTGCGTTTTTATTAGGGTCTTTTTTTTTACTTTTTACATCTTCAGGTTAGATTTCCTTTAAAACTTTATGCTAAAAATTCAAACCAATTAACATTTTGTGCCACTTTTCTTCCAGAGATGAGGTGATTTTCTCGCAAAATCCTTTCTATTTTGTATGATTCCTACAGCCTGAAGATACTATTTGTCTTCCATTATCATGTTACCATTTAGAGATCATGACTTCTTTGTATAATACTGTATTTTGCGGCACAACAGCCTTCCTTGCAATTATTTTGTATGACCAATGTAAGATTTCATGAAAAATTTGAATTATATGTTTAGGTGTTTTTTGTTAAATTTCCATTTTAAGAAAAACCAATTTTGCAATTACCATGAAACTTAGCACTTGGCTAGTGAGCATAATGGCACATACAAACCAGTTTCACCACATTAAAAGTTATAAGCCCAAGAGCATGCACGGATTTTTTTGTGCGCAGTCCTTACTTAAAATATTCGGCTGAGTGGAACGAAGAAACGTTAAGGAAACTTGGCAAATATTCACCTAGGTTCCTGATTAAGGGCTCTAAAAAGAATGGTAATGTTGTCTTCCTGGAAACAATAAAAAAAACTCTGATCGAATACAAATACAGGCTGAAAGCTACCTGAATGTTTAAAAATTATTATCATTCCTTATGATTTATATTGATAAGCTTAAAAAGTTGTGGGGTGGATTATATATTGTATAGGAGTGTTAATATTATGTCGAAGTATAATTGAATCCAGTCAGAGTACGCCGGAAACCTTTAAAAGCCTTTACAGAGCCTTAAAAAATAAAAGAATATACATATATTCATACTTTCGTATTTAAAAGTTATTGTTAAATGCAGATCAATAAAATGTATTTTATGCAAAGTAGTTGAAAATTTGATATTTTTATGAAATATTATAGATAGGCAACAACAATTTAAGGCTTTGAAAGCTTGTTTAATAAAAAGTGGTAATAAACATGAGTCTATTAAGGACCAAGAGCCAAAATTCAAATCATGACTTTGCAAAAAGGGTTGAATATACCAGCACAGAGTCTACAATTAAATCCCAAATAAAATTGTTCTCCTTATGTGAAGAAGAAAGTGGCTAAGAGGTATTACAGACCATATTGAATTAAAAAACACACTAATGGAGGAATATAACAAATTCTATGACATTCATTAATTAATTTATTTGATGAAAAAGGTTGCACAAGCAGTTATACGTGCCGGCTGTTGCCATCTTTAATTTTTAATCCCGAAATTTTGTGATTTTCTTTACCAGTTCTATAAATGTAAAAAAAAATATCTTGACACTAAAATCTGAGTGTTTCTTTAGTTTTTGCTCTTAATATGTTATGTTTTTCTACTTTATATAATAATAAATATTTTAATTAGCAAGTTCGTATTTAAACTATTAAATTAGCTAAAATTTATATACTTTTTTAAAATCAAATTTTGAAAAAATCTTATTTTCTTTCAATGTAAAAACATTTTCTTGACATACTGTGTACTACTTATATAGCTTTCGTCATGTAGCTAAATCACACTACCCCTAACTAACCATTGAAGATAGGAACATCAAGCACCAATTTTTGGGAGCTTGATGTTCCTATCTCACAAAATTATATGTGAAAAAGTGAATATTTTCTTATTTTTTAATGTCTTGGATACTATGCAAAGTTTTTCAAATGTTTCTTTTTTTAATTTTAAAAAAGGTCTATTTGAAAGACCTTTTTTTGATCCGCTCCACCGAGGGTAGAAATTCTTCGGAATTCTAATTTTTTCTCAATTTATTTAGTTATCATTCCAAACTGAATTTCCTGTATAAAACGATATCATTTATCTTAAACTAAATTACACAGAAAAAAGTAAAAATGGACTTCAATTACGAAATTTGTAATATTAATTAATTTTTTATTGATTTTGCTCCAATCATCAAAATGATAATATTAATAACTAGAATAATTGATATTATTATTACTTCTTTTCCTTAAATAGATGCAATGAGCAGAAAATTTTTGAAAATTTACTTAAATTTATATTATTTCTGTACTTTTATAGACAAATATTTAATTTTTCTTTATATTTTATTAACAGCTGTCGATTTATTAAAAAACAAAACTGAAAACCAATTAGAAAATTAATTATATTAATAAATCATATAATTAAATTTCAATATAAAGTTAATTAATAATTTTATTAAAAAATTATTTGAAATATTTTTTTCTGTGTAGATATGGTATAGGTAAAGTTGCAGCAACAGTGGTCTGAAATGGGTTGAGAAACATCTTCACCTAAAAATATTTATATTAAGTTATGTAGTTCGAAAAGTAAAACAAGTATATCGTCCCTGCGCTGACTAAATTACCTATGTAATTTTTAATAACTTTTCAGGAGAGCTCAAAAACTGTTTAGTTTAGCAGTTTCTTCGCTACTTCGCTAAATTTTTACTAATTTTCTTCGTTTATGAGTAGGCTTACTAACACTAATTATGTGTTTTATGAAAAAAAATGAAGTTTTTGTCGCGTTTTTGGAAAAATCAACGAAAACTTTACATAAGTAATTTTGTGGAGCAATTTTTTTGTTAAGATATAATTGTGCTTTTCTTTTTGCAGGTTCTTAAGTTCATTTAAATATAAGTTTGAACTATGAAAGAAGTTATTATTAGTAATATCTTGGTCAAATTTCAACTTCCTAAGATAATTGGAACATGACATTAAACGGTGATTTGTTGATGATCTCAGAAAAATCTTCAAAAAAATAAAAAAGAAAAATCACCAATATTAATATTATATGTATCAAAGGATAGCTAAAGAAAAATTAATGAACCAGTATTTCATGATTTTCAGAAAAAAGATTTTAAATAAGATAAAATTAACGATTTACTAAAAATTCCTGAACTCAATAAAGTTCCTCGATTTGTGCGAAGACAAAAAATGTTGCAAGTGTACCCTCCTAAAATTAAAGATTTATGTGTCTTAAACTAATTCCCAAAATATTAGGAATCAACTATTTTACTTTCGTGAGCTGGACCAATTTTAAAGTATCTCCAAAAATATTATTTTCGATCATCACTATACACACTTTTAATTTTTGGTTAAAAGAAATCCAACATATAATAGATAACTCTCAGATGACATTGGAAGACCATACCTCCCGAGATTTTTCCTGTTCTGATTATTAAAAAATAAATAAATTTTATAATAATCTAAAACTGAAAGACAGACAGACGGACAGACATCATCAAAGCTTTAGTTGACGTAAGTCTGTGTCACTTAATTTTGGTATAACTAGTGTTGGGATGTACACTTTCAGGCGGCATATCATAAATATACAATATTAAATATTTTATGTTTAAATTTTAGTATTACCCTTTTCTCTAAGAATATTAATAATATTAACTTGTATGAAAAATGATTTACATAAGTAATTTCGCTGGAGCATTTTATATATGGTTTTACATAGGTAATTTTGTAAATCCTAAACTATTCGAGATATCGACAAGTGCTTTGGTGGTCATATGTATAACTAGTAGGGGATCTAAATGCAGCAATAAAAAAAATTTCCAAAATTTTTACATAGGTAATTCAGTCAGCGCAGGGACGATATGCTTTTTCAATCAGACCAGTTATCTATAAAAATGTTTACTTAAGCGTTAATTTTTGAATTAAAGAAAAATAAAAGAAAAATAGATTATAATGTATTTCACATTGTTTGCAAACGTATTTTACCAGCCTTTCAATTAATATAGTCTTTACGGTGGAAATTTCTTTTTTATTTAAATTTTTAAATATCGGGAAAAGTGTAGATTATTTTATTCTTTAAACGTACCAATCTTTAAAATCTAATCAGTAGGTGCGGATGCATTTTATTACAAAATGGTATCGATTTGTAATTGCATATTTATGCATATTTTCTTAATAATGCATATTAATTTGCATATTTTGAAAATTTTCACTATTAACTTTTTCTTTTAATTTTATTTTTCTAAATTTCATTTTGAAGTAAGAAGCGTAATAACTTTGATCACATTTGTTTGTTGAAAGTTTTCATGAAAAAAACTCTAAAACAGCGATCGGCGGTCTGAACATGCTCCTAAAATGCAAATATATATGTGCACCATTTTGAAAAGAACTTCTCTAAAATAAAAAAGTCACAAACACGAAAAACACGACATAACAAAAATATATAAAAATCGAGAAAAAGATACAGTCGGTCAAGCCCGACCATATGATTTCCTACACCAATGTATATGTGCATCAAAACTCGGGGAAGGGACTTATATTACACTTGTGGCCAATTGTGGACCGATACTTTTACCAAAAATAAATAAAATATAAGAATACAAAATATTACGTTGATACTAACATTTATATTGTTTTATGCACTTTTAGGCGATTTCCGAAGTAGGCCTTATATTGGAGCTATGGTAAATTATAGACCGATCTTTATAAAATTTGGTACAAAAATTTATATACTTATATAAAACTTCTTTGAACCGAATTTCATTAAAATAATGTTAATCTTAAGGCATTTTTGAGTGTTGAAACTCTATTCCGGGGGGACATTTGTATGGAGGCTAGATGAAATAATCACAATCACATCATAATCACAATCACCGATCACAACCAATTTCAACAGGCTTCGTTCTTGTATCATAGAAGTCCCACCTGCCAAATTTCAATGTAACATCTTCAAAATTGCGACCTGTACTTTGTACATAAGGTTTACATGGTCAGCCAGCCAGACGGACGGATGAATGCACGTCGTTAGATCGATTTAAAAAGTGATTCTGAGTCGATTGGTATACTTTAAGGTGGGTGTTGGATTATTTTTTTTTATATGTTACAAACATCAGCACAAACGCATAATACCCCAACCACCTATGGTGGTGTAGGGTAAATAGTCGACCAGATGGAATTCGATATGCTAAACCTGAACTTAATTTTCACGTGTATTTGTTGTTTTTTTAGGAAACCCAGGATCTAATATTATAATATTTAGATTTGGTTAAAATATCTATTGAAGATTATTGATTTTATTAAAAGATTGCGTCAAACATTTTTCATAGATTGTCATAAGCGGGTTTCAGTAAGATTGTTATTATTTAATTTGAGAAGTTTAAATAAAGTTTTATTTACTTCATGTCGTTATAAAAGAAAAATATTTCTGGCATATGAAAAACATTTTATTATTGCTGTTTCGATGAATTTATCAAATAACAAGCAAAATAAGGAAAATCAATCAAAAAGAAAATTAAATAAATTTAAAGTTAAATTTTTTCTAATGAAAATTAAGTTTTAATGAAATCAAGTTTTACCTTGTATTTGCCCAACAGTCACTATAGCAATATGACACAACAATTTATAATGAATAAATAATTCTCACAAGAAAAATACTAAAAGAAGGTGTCTTTAATCATGAAAAATATATTTTTTTAAATAGTTAACAAATCACAGTAGGGCTACGAATTTTATTCTTTCAGAAGTATCTACTGCAAAAAATAATTAAAGTTGGTTCTATCAATTAGACTATAATTATACAAATAGTATAGGCCATAGGTAAAAAAGCACACTATATTTTCAATAATGTCAGTTTTTAATTTTATATGTAAAAAAAAAAAAAAAACTATAGAATATAACCATTTGATTTCTTACACCGTGTGACACATAAATAAATCGATATATACACAAAACTAGAGACCAGATGTAATAAAAAAAACGTAATCAGTTTTTCTCCAGGATTCGAAGGATACACATTTAAGAAAAATTTATAAAATATTTAGGAATATTATATCAACCCAATATGGGTGTCAAATTAAAGCCAAGAGTCCCCTAAGTATAAACATATTTTTTATTTAAATGTTGCCTCCAAAAAATTTAAGAAAATATCCTTTTAAAAATTTTATCTTTTACTATTTATTTTCAAATATATATCAGATTGCAAAAATCATTCTCACATGTGAAAAAAATCGTTTCATGAATAAAACTAGAAACCATATATGGATGTCAAATAAAAGCTACGAATCCCTGCAATAAAATAGTATTTAGAAAATATTTTTTGAAAATTTAACCCTGTTATATTTATGATGCATTAATATAATGTTCATAAATTTTTACAAAATTTTTTTTTAATTCTTTTTTTTTTTCGAAACTTTGAAGTCCTTTTGGGAAAATAATTTGACGTCCTTGAGAACAACTGAATACGCGGTTTTATTATGTATATGGAATAGGATTTCCAATCCCGAAAAAAATCCCCAGATTTTTCGGGATTACAGAATCCCGAATACCGGGATTTAAATTATGTTTTGCTTCTTAAAATACGAATGAATTTCTTCAATTGAAATATGTAACAAAATTTATTTATTTTTTTTTTTTATTTTTTTTTTATATTTTATTATGTTTGAAAAAATGTTTGGGAAATTATTACACAGTGTTATATTTGATGAATACGTGTTGAATCTAATAGATGAAAACATATTATGAGATTGATACCTCTTATCTTAACTAGTTGTCAGCTTGTTACCGAAATTGTCTATTTCGGAAATAGTATAATATAAAGCCAATTTAAGAGAATAATTTCATTTAATTTATCTGCAATTGATTTTTTAAACCTTGTGAAATATTTTCATGATTTTTATTTCATAAAATTCCATAGAATTAAGCATTTAAAAGAGAATTTATTTTTTTTTCTTTAAACCATTTAGTAATTTCCAATATAATACAATTGCTTAATGGTAAAGATCATTATTTTAATAAAACAGTTGCAACTGAATTATTGTACACCATCCATAAAAGCCAGCTAGGCTAATAATCATTAAATCCCACTACCATTTGAATTAATATCGTAAAAACGTCAATGAAAATAAAGTGATGACTTTTTCCTCCTACCGATTAAGGTCATTCTGTGAATTCAACAGAAAAATACTTCCTACACATAAACGTACAGTATGTACAAGTATTTAAACATACAACAATATTTCAATGATTTTTAAGTTAAATTGAATGAATAGTTATTTGTTCGTATGTACTTATGTACGTACATATGAATATTCTAGCCTGACCCATCTCATATAATACTTACAATTAAACACACACATACTCGCTGTCTCTCATTTGCAGATACTCTACTAAGGAAGCGGCAACACATGCAATTGTTGCTCTTCACAACACGGAGATAAATCAACAGTTGGTCAAGTGTGCGTGGGGCAAAGAAAGTGGCGAACCATTACATATGGCTGCCTTAGCAAGTCAAGCACTTGGACACGGATTTCCGTTTGGTACAACAGCTGCTGCAGCCTATGGACAACACGTAACCGGATATTGGTATCCTTCAGCACCAACTGCATACCAAACAGCAGCAGCTGCTGCCGCTGCGGCTGCTGCAGCACCAACACCATCAACAGCAACAAATGCATTACAACCGGGTCAATATTTACAAGGGATGCAAGGATTTACAACATTTGGACAATTTGGCGGTTATCAGCAAGGTTTTATGGGGTAAGTTAAAATCGTTTTTGTTACTTTTGCTTTCTTTTCTTTTTTTTCCGTATTATTTTGCATGAAAATTTATTACTTATTACTAGTTAATGTATTTAGAGAAAATTGCATGTGGGCGTTTTAAAAATAAAGAAAACTTTACATTTTTTGAAGTGCTTTTATATATAAAGTAAAAAATATTTGTGCTCTTTATCAATTGAAAAAGTTTTCATTAAATTATTTAATTACAAAAGTTGTACTTCTATCATTCCCCTTTTGGCCATTCATGCCAACCAAATTCTGATTAGGTTATATAAGTATCCCAAGTTATAGTTCAAAATGTTATGATGTTATGATGCTGCAAATAAAATACTAACATAGAAAATTATTAAAAATAACTAACAACTTTTAATATTGTTTTTTTTTTTTCGTTCATTAATCTTTTTTGGATTATTTACGAAATATAAGTTCTTTTATTTCTAATTAACTTTCGTATAACATCCTGTTGCAATCATGGTAGGAAGTTAAAATATGCTCAATATATAACAGTCATGTCTTCTTTCATAGTTTTGGATGCGTTTGCGGTACTCTTCGAGTTTTTCTATACTATATGTATATATTTTCACAAAGTAATGATAAGTAGGAACAGTGAAATATTTTACAGGGTCCTGCAAAGTTTGTCGCAAGCTGATACGGGTCCCGAGGGTACAAAGCCTTCAAGGGCTCTTTTTGTTTGAATTGGTATTGAAATATTCAGATTAACCGAATATGACATAGCAGCTATCAATAAACAAATTTCATGAAATAAACATTTACTAAATAGTTCATCCTGTTATTAAGAAAATGGCTTCTACAGAATGGGATAATACTTAAGATATTGGTTATCATATGTAAATATTTTGTATATGCGGCTACGACTCTCCATGGACCAACTCGTCCATACTGAAAAAAAATAGGTTTATACTTTGTCTGAATTTTGCAATTAAAGTAAAAAAATAGCTTTTGGAAAAAGTATAAATATTTTATCCGTAATAAAACCTTTGTCAGTTAAATATCTTTACGAAATTTTCAATTACCCTTTAACGTTAATAATGAGAAAGTGTAAAAAACTTTAAGATTTCTGTAGAAGTAATCCCACAATTTCAAGAAAACTGCCGAAAATCCCAAAAATTAAATTTTTCACATTTTTCCTATAAAGTCCACATTTTCCCGATGTCCCGGATATTGGGTTCCTAAACTGCATTCTGTTTGTAGATTCATGCTTTGGGATATAATAAGTATACAGTTTCTTACATAAGTTAGTGAATTTAAATTTTTAAATAAAAAATTAGTTATTTTTTATTTATAACATTAGGTAAATAGAAAATAATAATTTTCTATGAATGGGATTTTTTTGCCTAATTTGTCTTCTACCAAATGCTGCAAAAAGTAACACAAAATGTTAACTCGTTCTCGAGAAATTGAGAAAAATAACACATGCAGTCATTTCAGGTACCTCACAAAAGCATTTGAGTTTTTTTAATTTTTTATATTTTAAGATACTCAAAAAACAAAAAAAGTTAAAAAAAGATATTTTTTATAATAATTGTTAAGCATTTGCTAATTATATTTATAAATTTGAGCGTCAAATTTTGGGGAAATTAAGCGAAATTTCTTTACATGTATCTTACAAAAAAGAAAATTGGAATAATCGGGTAATTTTTAATAAATTATTTCTTTAACTTAATTTGTTTTATTTGGAAATATAAATGGACTTTGTCATGTCTTCGAAAAAATAATTTTTACTGCAAAAGTACTAAATATTGACATTCTACACCGCTTGGAATGTTCATTATTTTCTTAAAAATGAAAAATCTTCAGCATTAAGTCCATTTTACTAAAGTATTGGTCCACATATTTTAACAAAACTTGCAGATTTTGTTTCTGTAGGTATTAGCTTTTATAAAATGGATGACCTTGATACCGGCTACAAAGATACAAATCCATAGTATAAAACGTGACATGAGGTATTCATTGAGTTACATAACTATACATTTTTAAAGCCATAGGGATACTATAAAAAGGTAAAAATACCCGAAAAAGTTTACTATTCTGTTAATATCACTTGTGTTGATGAAAATGAAATTGAAAGTTTTCCGCTCCAATATATCTGGAGCGCAAGTTATTGATCCAAAAATAATATGGCTAAGTAATTAGAGAAATAAAACCAGGTACAATTATGTCGGGGTATATTTTGGAGCTATATCGTAAAGTCAGGTGTTTTTGGTCTCCAAATTTATCAATGACTATATATCGGCAAGATATTTCCCATCATTTTGAAATAAATTTTTAATACGAAGGGTACCAAAATGGGCATGATATTTAAGATATTCTATTTTTAATTGTGCAATGCCTCATAATTAACGTCTTGTATCCTTCATACACAGAAAAAAGTAAAAATGGACTTCAATTACGAAATTTGTAATATTAATTAATTTTTAATTGTTTTTGCTCCAATCATCAAAATGATAATATTAATAACTAGAATAATTGATATTATTATTACTTCTTTTTCTTAAATAGATACAATGAGCTGAAAATTTTTGAAAATTTACATAAATTTATTTTATTTCTGTACTTTTATAGACAAATATTAAATTTTTCTTTATATTTTATTAACAGCTGTCAATTTATTAAAAAACAAAACTGAAAACCAATTAGCAAATTAATTATATTAATAAATCATATAATTAAATTCCAGTATAAAGTTATTTAATCATTTTATTAAAAAATTATTTGAAATATTTTTTTCTGTATACTTATATGGTGTTTTAACCAAAAAAATTATAAGGAACTAAATACTTATTATTTTTTTACTATAACGGCAAAAAGATTATCATATTTGTCATTTATAGAAGAAAAATAGGCGTGTTCTTCCTAAATCAACCATCTAAATCCATTAAATAAAAAATTTGACTAAAAATCCCCCAAACTTTAACTCCAAATTGGAGAAATAAATCAGTAAAAATTTAATGGTGATACTTATGACCTATTATTAATAAAAATTGCAAGAATTTCTTATATTTATACCCTACACCACCATAGGTGGCGAGGGTATTATGCTGGTGTTTGTAACACCCAAAGATATTGGTCTAAGACCCACCTTATATATATAATCACTTTCTGAGTCGATTAAACGATGTCCGTCCGTCTGTCCGTCCATGTAAACCTTGTAATCAAACTACAGGACGCAATTTTGAACCAAAATTAATGAAATTTGGTACACATGTTTCTTATAGTCCAGAGACGAAGCCTATTGAAATTGCTTATGATCGGTCCATTATTTAACCTAGCCCCCCTACAAATGTCTTCCCTGAAAATGGTTTAACAATCATAAATCCCTTAAATATAGCAATATTTAAGTGAAATTTGGCACATATAAGTATAAATAAGTGTGCCGATTTTTTAAAAGATCGGTCCATAATTAATCATAGCTCCCATATAAAGCCCTTTTCAGAAAATCACTTTAACGGGCATAAATCCCATCAAAATGTCAGTATCAAGTTAATATTCGACACAAATAAGTTTTATATGAACATAAATGATAGTGCCAAATTTTACAAAGATCGGTCCATAATTTACCATAGCTCCCATATAAAGCTCTCTTTTGGGAATCACCCAAAATTTAATAAATTCACATAAATGTCAGCATCAACGTAATATTCTGTATTCGTATGTTTTATTTTACACATGAGTTTCGGTCCACATTTGACTCCAAGTCTAATAAAAGACCCCTCCCTCAAAGGTGATAAAAATTCAAATACTTTTGTAAGGTAAATTCGATGACTTTTTATACTATTTCTGGAATAACTTGGGAACAAAGTAATATTTTTTATTGCAGTTTTTGCATGATAAAGTTAACAAATAGACAAATATAATTGAGTTAATAAATCTAAGAATTATTTTTTTTTTTTTTTTAAATCACGTAATAAAACTGTTATTATTATTAATTTATGAAATTCAAATACTTTAGTGAGACACTTTATATAAAATCATCTTTGTGAAGATACCTTTCAGAACAATATAAAATTATTATCTGTTGTTAAAGAAAATTAAATTTTAAAGAAGAAATATTTGAAATCGAATGGAAAAAAAAATAAATATTTTTTATGTCAAAGATACTCTATTTTGAGACCTAATTGCTCCGATCCTGAGAGGTATGTAGGATACTCCCCTGCTACGCTTGTATGAAATTTTATCTAAATGCAACTAGCCGATTAGAAATTACAGATTTATTTCCAAAAAAGTTCGTTTCTGCCCTACTGATCACTGTGTAACTTACTTCGACAATGAACAATTTTATGGTCTGGAAGTATTATCTACTTAAGTTATACTACATTAATCACAGATTGTTAAAAATCATGTGGTGTATATAAATTAAAAAATGGCCAAATATGAGCCATTTTTTATAAATTTATCATGGAATGGACGATATATATATTTTTTTAACTTCTATTTTTTATGTACTAGAACTAAAAAGTTCCAACGAGTTCCTATTCAAAAATACAATAAGTATATAAAATATTATCTACAAAATTTGATTTGAGAATATTGGCTAAGAATTTTTGCGATGTTTTAAATATTAAAAGAAAATTTGCGGTAAAACTTATTAGCATTGTTTTAAGAATTATTTCAATATCTTAAGGTAAGGGCTAAAATTTTGTTTTTAATATATTACACCAAGATTGGTGTGATTTGTTAGATATTGTCATGCCTACCTTTAAGTTATTCTATATTTGAATAAAATTTACAAAAATGTGTACGAAATTCATACAAATAAAATAATTTTGTTCAGTAAAGGAGTGGCAGTGATTCAACCGACTATTTTTAGCGGGAATATTTATGGCCTTGCCCAATAATAGAATATAGAGTTTCAGACTAATATCTCCAAAACTGGATTTTTGTTATAAAACTGCCAAATGTGAAACTGTGAATTGTTTACTCTTTTCTCTATAAGTGTATGAAGTATTATGCGTCTATGATGATATTTCTAACACTCAAATATAAATTAGGCCAATACAAATATTTTCCTAAGGCTAGAAATCACTTTCTGCATCAGTCCGTCCATGAAAACTTTGTAATCAAACTCCAGTCGCAACTTTTAAAATAATTTAATGAAACATACACATATTATATTGTTGGTTATGATTGTTCATTAATCAGTAAATGAAATTGTAAATTTACTAATACAAAATTTTTTATCGCATAAAAATCCTTCTTCAAATCTTATTTGTATTGAACTATTTTCAACTTTAAAACTGTTTTAGTAACTGGCAAAAAATTGTATTAAATACTTTAAATACTGTACTTTTTTTTAATTTTATACAGAATGGGAGTTCAAGTGCCCGCCACTTGGCAAAGTATACCAGCCCAGGCACCATTACCCGGCACAACAGCACCACAAATTACACAAACTGTTAGCAACTCGCTACCACAAACTGCAGGAGTTGTGGCATATCCCATGCAACAGTATCAAGTTAATCCTCAGGTAAAATTATAAATCAAAAATAAATTTCCTCTTCCTTTTCCCTCTTGCAAGTTATATACCAATACATTACCAACACACTAAACACTTTTCAAATCCTTCTTATTGATATTTAATTAAACTGATTAAATGATTATGTTATAAATTCTAAATATTTTTTTTATTATAGATTGCAGAAGATGAATGGCTGGCACCGGGTCTTCTCGTGTAGCTGCCATGATGACCTCCTATAATGGGAGATGCTTGTTATGCAACATCGACATCAACGGCAAACTTAAATACGAGTTTAATGTCGTGTGCTTGTCCAAAAGCTTTATTAGCTACTAATAATTCTACAACAACTGCAACAACTAATAACTCAGCAGCGCCTTTATATGTGCAGCCAACAACAATGAAATGTCTGCCACATCAACATCATCTGCATCAGCAACAACAGCAATTACAATATGGAAATCATTATCCTTATTATGTTTATCAACAGCAGGTATTAAACAACGATTTCGCTTCTTCAACAGACGTGTACAAAGATCATCATCATCATCATAAATATTCCATAATTACAATTTAAAATCTTTACAATGTTGGCTTTTGTTGGTTAAAGAAAATCAAAATGATATTTAAAATAAAATAAGTAAATCCTTACCACTAAAGAGAAAATAAATACAGTTATATAAATTGTTAACAGAAAATATAATATATATTTATAAATAAAAGAGCAATTATTTAATACATAAGATATAATATATAGGATAATTATAAGTAATATATATTTAGAAATATTTATGCATGTGTGTATTGTATATTTAGAACTATTTTAGGTGATATTGAAATAGTTATACTAGTATTTATATTTAATATGCAAACTACCTTTTTAAGGCCCTTATTTTTTTTAATTCGGTTTAAGAGCAGAGAGTTTAGGGGTTAATTTTCATTAAGAAAAGATTATAATATTATATTAACAAAAGATTAGTTACACGGTGCTACAAAGTATAAAAAAAAAATAATATACACGTATGAACGAGTAGGTTATTACACCATTTTTTAAAATGTCTATATGTCTTAAAAATCAAGAGTTATTTATTAAAAAAACGATTTTCGAAATTTGGGGGCTTTAAAAATTTATATCTGGAATACCTGTTAAGCAATTTAAGTCATTGCGAGGACAAGACCTTACCGTTTTTAGTATATGAGTATATGGGCCATTATTCAAAATGTTTAACCCGGCTGAAATTGACCAGTGTTGCCAGGAGATGAGCAAAAAAAACTATTTTTAACTTTTTTCACTCTCCCATTAGTTTTTGTAATTTTTTAAGTATTCTAACAAATTTATAAATAAAACGTGAAACGATTGTCAGCGAAATTACCTAATAAAATATAAATAAAATTCCTGTACACATTTGGGTTATATGAAAAATTATCCAATGAACTGAAGTGATTTTTTATAATTTTTGCTTAAACCTTTCCAAATTTTTAGGTAATTTTTCTCTTTTATAAGTTTAATAAAAATATGTACTCGTATATTATAAAATAATTATAATGAATGATTAAATAAGTGCATAAACAATTTAGTATCGATTTGGAGAATGTGACACCGCTGGCGAACATTTTCGTTAAATGCTCAAATGGATGATTCTGTAAAAGTAATTTTTTAGCCTTTTCCA
Organism: Protophormia terraenovae; assembly: GCA_951394005.1. NCBI lineage: Eukaryota > Metazoa > Arthropoda > Insecta > Diptera > Calliphoridae > Protophormia > Protophormia terraenovae. The sequence goes on from OX596073.1 coordinate 126,375,576, forward strand.
AGCAATTTTAAGAAACAAAAAGAAAAAGCTGGAAGCTAAACCGAAAATTTTGATGCTAAAGGATGAAAAAGAGCTTTAAGGCTTAATCTAATAAAGAGTAAACTGGCAACAATGAAACTGATTTTAGCCCTCAATAAGTTTTGTCGTAATACAAACAGATAACAGATCTAAACTCACAAAACTTAAAGCTATTTAAAAATTTTGAAAAAAAAAAAAAATAATAAATAAATAAATAAAAAATACTTAAACATTTTCCTATTATCATTCGATTTTTATGAACTAATCGGACTTTGAAAATAAATTCTACACCTTCTTTGTTGTTCTGCAGCATTTCAACAGTGTGTATCTGTTGTAAGAAAGATAGGACTCTAGGCGGAACACTAAGAGGGAGAAAATTTTGTTCAAATGTCTTCGGTTCATAAATCAAAAAGTCATGGATAAATACTAAAAACACACTGTAACTCCAGTTTATGCTTTTCGGCGAATATATTTTACAAACGAGAAAAAGAGATATAGTCGGTCAAACCCGACCATATGATATGTGTACCAAAATTCGGGAAGGGACCAATTATGGACCTATACTTGTATTAAGTGTTAAGTAAAAAATACTAATACAGAATATTACATAGATACTAAGATTCATATGTATTTATGCACTTTTGGGTGATTTCCGAAATTGGGTCTTATAAGGGAGCTATGGAAAATTATGAACCGATCTTCATAAAATTTTGCACTGTGATTTATACTTATAAAAATGTTATTTGTGTTGAATATTAAGTTGGACCATATACTTTTATGGGATTTATGAACGTTAAAGTAATTTTCGAAAGAAGTGTTAATATGGGAGCTATGGTCAATTATGGACTGATCTTCACGAAATTTGGCGTACGGATTTATATTTACATATTTATATTTTTAAGGCATTTATGAGTATTAAAACTCTATTCCGGGAGGACATTTGTATGCTTCGTCGTTGTGAAAAAATCATATGCACTCAATTTAATTAAATTATCTTTTAAATTGCGACCTCTACTTTGCCAGCCGACCAGACGGACGGACATTGTTAAATCGACTTAGAAAGTGATTCTCAGTCGAACAATATACTTAAAGGTGGGGTCGGAAGATTTTTTCTCTACGTAACATAATTTTCTCAAACACGTAATACCCCAACCACCTATGGTGGTGTAGGGTATAAAAAGTATATACATCTACGAAATTTTGTACAAATAGTTTTAAGACCAATATAAACTTGGAAATAAAAACTCTAGCGCCCACCTCCCATATTAGGTGAAATTTTTAAAAGTTCCAGATGGTGGTTATATAGTTTCGCCCAAGCTCACCTGTTAGTATTTTATTAAGATTTTAATGCTTATTAAACACAAACAAATTGCTATAACATTTTATTAGAGCTGTGCTAATTTATTCAAAAATTGTCTTCTTTGCTCATAATAAGTATTTGAAAATTGAGAGAAATATAATATCAAATGTTGAATTACTCTTACAATTTTAGAGCAGAATCAACCTATTCTATATGACATACAGTTAAGGAAAAAACTCTACATACACCCTTTGATTTTGTCGTTTTAAGGACTTTTCAAAAACAAAAATAAAATAAAATAAAATAAAATTACTTCATTATGTAAGAAATTAATAAATAAGTTTATTTATAAAACAATAACAAAAATAACAAAAACATAAAAAATTCATAAGAAAAAAGTCAACATACAGCCAGAAAATATAAATATTAATTAAAAATTTTGTACATAAACAAATTAAAAATAAAAAAATTTGTATTTAGTTGGCCCACCTTGGGCATCAATTACTGCTTGAAATCGGCGGGCACGATTAAGAGCGGTTTCGAGAGTTTCGCGACTTCTGATGTCATATTTTCGCACCAATTTTTCAAAAATATCCCAAATGTGTTCTATGGGGTTAAGATCTGGTAACTGGGGTGGTGAATTTAGCTGTCTTTGCGCATAATATAGAAGCCAGTCGCAGTATGCTTGTGATCGTTGTCTTGCTGGAAAATCCATTGATTTCCCAGGCCCAAGCTTTCAACATACACCTTTAGATTTTGTTCCAATATGTTCTTATATTGATACCGGTCCATATTACCTTCGACAAAAACCAAATGACCCACCCCCGATGACGCCATAGCTCTCCAAACCATAACATTCCCTCCAGTCTAGGGCAGTGTTTGGTTTTCTCCAAATCTTTGATTGGCCATCATTTTCAAAAATGTTGTACTTACTTTCGTCGGTAAATATAACAGATTTCCGAAAATTCATATCCTTATTCAAATGAGCTTTAGCAAATTCAAGGCGAAGTTGACGATTTTTTGCTGAAATTAATGGCTTTTTGCGTGCCGTTCTGCTTCTAAAACCGTTGTCATGTAATACATTTATTATTGTTCTGGGTGTGACAGTAACACTAGAATGTCTTTCAAGGTATTCCGCCAATTTAGGAGCACTAATTTTGGTTCTGGGTTGACTTCTTTAAAAATACTGCTTACATCGCGTCTTGAAAGCTTCCTAGGTCCCTCCGATCGTGACTTCTTTTCGGTACTATTTGTGCCTTCATAGTTCCTAATAATGGTTTGAACAGTCGACCGACATGGTTTTCATATTTTTCCAATTCCACCATATGATTTATTTTCACTACGCATTTTTACCACTAAATTTCTAACTGAAAGCTGTATTTCTTTTCTATTTTCCATTTTGAAAGAATAAAATTCAAAGAAAGCTTGCTTTAATAATTACTTTCTGCACTTGAATGATAGTAAGGTTTGCAAAACGAAGCAATTTAGAAAAACTAACGGGTGTTTTCCTTTCTTTGTTACAATTTTTCTGTTTCATTTTAAGAGCTACCGCACTGTATGTAGACTTTTTTCGCGTTAATTATTATGTTTAATGCTAGTAACTTCTATGCTATTCATATTTTTTAGGTTTTTTTTTCTTCAGTTAGTCTTAAATATTATTTAAACTATAATTGATATATACATTTTTCTATTTTCATCAACAATGCATTTAAATTTCAAAATCATAGGGTGTATGTAGAGTTTTTTCCCTAACTGTACATACCTATTATTAGTTTTTATCTAGGAACGATAATGACTCTTAAAAAGAATTTTATTTTGCCGTTATAAAACTCTTTTGAGGAGTTTTATTTTTTTTCTCTAAAATAAAACACGTTTAGCTTATTTTAGCTTTCATTTTGTTTCATTTTCAACTTATATGGTAGGTGGGCGGTAAAGTAAGCGAACCACGCCCATTTTTGGTTTCCAAGTTTATATCAATCCTATCTATCAAGAACTATCTGTACAAAATTTCGTTATCGTACATGCTTTTGTTTAAAAGATATCAGCAGAAAAGTATGAAATGAAGCTACAACGGACAACCTGTGTTTCTAGTATTTTGCCCATAACTTTTTTGTTTATTAACAGATTTTGCTTTTTTAATACCAAACAAACCTTATATAAGATAAATATTTTAGCCAAATTTCATCTCCCTAGTTTGTTTCATTTGAGCCCTATCCTGCTTTCAACAGAGAGACAGTCGGACGGACATAGCTAAATCGACTCAGAATCTAACCAGAACTCCGTAGATATACTTTATGGGGTTTTAAATGATTTTTTTTGACATTTTATACACGGAATGACAAAATAAATATAAGTCTCATCTTTTTGATGGTGGGTATAAAAATATCAATTTTGTATGGCTTTTTTTTTTTTTTGACAACTTAGCAATTTTTCTCACCTCATGGAAACACTGGTGATTATCAATAACTTGGACTTCAACGCTGCACTGTGGTTCCAAAACTGGTTTGATTTAGTTTTGTAACTTGTAAACCGTTAGAAATATCTTAATAAAAAATTTAAATGAACAAAGGTATCCTACTGAAATTCTGCCACAATATATATATATAGTTGTCTTTAAATTAAATAATTAAAAAACTCCCGGATTCGCTTCATATACATTTGCGTTAATATTTCTTTTGAAAACATTAAAAACTAATTTTAAAAATCAATAACTATTTACATTTTTTTAGAAAAAAATAAATGAAATATTTTTAAAGTTCAAACTTAAGATTAATATAACTTTTTATTGGATATGATGGATATGATTCTTGCGGCAATATTATCTAGAATTTTGTAAGAAATATTTTAAAAAACGAGGCTAAAAATGAGATTCGATTTTATTTCTTTTAAACTAAAAGAGATAACCTACATATGTAAGTGTATTTTTTTGTAGATTTATAAGAACTATCTGTATATAAAATTTCTTTTCTGTCATATTATAAATGTATTTTTTACGATTTCTTAAAAAAAATACATACCCGGGATGACCAACTTTGGAGGGCCCTTTCTATCCTACTGATCTGCTAGGAATCTGTACTCCTCCAAATAAACTTAGAAACATCTCTTCTCTGGTCATGTGATTTTTTTTTATATTTCTAACGGTTCACAAGTTTCGGAATTATTTAAAAAAAAAAAGCATTTTAAAACCAAAGTGCATTGTGAAAATGCCCAAATTTTAAGTTATTATTTAAAATTGGGAATAGATTGGTATAAAAAATTAAATCTTCTTATATATTTACAATATATGCTATAAAATATATATTAATTATACAAACAAGAATACCCATTTCCTCATGTAAACATCACATCTATTAGCATTAATTTTATATTCACTAGCTCATTTACAAAAATAAAATATATAAAATATCAATTAAATATGGATGCTTATCCGTCCTTTACATACATAAACTTCCACTTAATTTAGCAAAATATTTTATAACTTTGCCCAGTATGAACATGTGGTCATTTTTAAATAAGCTTTATTTATTTTAAATTATTTCACAAAAACATGCAAATTTTTTGTGTATAAACCAAATTGTTTCATTATTAATACATAAACTGCATACCAAATATAAATATAATAAAATAAAAATAATAAGTAATAATAAAAAACATATATTTATATTAATAAAATAGCTTAGATGTATAGATAACAACCATTAAAATAACCAACTAAAATATAAAATTGAAATTAAAATAAAAAAATATTTAATATTTACGAAAATGTATGAAATGAAAATAAAAATAATATGTATTAGCATAAATTTTTGAAACAAAAATAGCTAGATATTAAATTGTATTTACAATAGAAATAATTGAATCATAAAAAAATATTTTGCATAACCATGGTAACAAAATAATGACCCTGGGATAAAAGAGGAAGTTTGAAAATTTAAGGAAAATGAGTTAAATATTAGATACTAATGCACCAAAGATATAATCAAAATAATAAACAGAAGAACAAATCCTAATAAAAATATTTTGTTTTCTAAAAATTTAGATTTAAGTAAAGTATGCACAAAAACACATAAATATTTATACAAATGAAAAACTAGAATTATAATAAATAAAATAATTTATTAAAATTTAAAAAAAATTAACATATATGTAGAGAATATAATCCAAAAGGATTTATGTTAAGATTATAGTAAATTAAATTTTAGCAAATGAAAATCAAATTTAAAAAATAATTAAATAATGTACATAATATAGTTATGTATTTATATGTAAGAGCTAAATCTAAATATGTATATTAATAAAATATTGTTACCTAAAATGCAAAAAGTCCTAAAAATATTTTCAAAAATACGTTTTAAAATGTGTCAATTAAATAATTTTATGATTAAAGTGCTATTCTACCAATGCACAGTGGGGCCAAAAGCAAAATAAATGGTAATAAGTCTGGAACTTTGAAACCACCGAATTGATTTAGATGAAACTTGGAACATCGATAGAGAAGGAGTTAGGCTTTCTGAATATTATTAGATATAGTCTGTAGCTACAGCACGGACGCCGCTACAGTGGGCCAAAGTTGACCACCTCGAAGTTGAAAAACATATCGGGGCTTATAACTTTTACAAATATAAACCGATTTTAAATTTTTGAGTTCTCCTAAGCAAGACAAAGAAAAAACATGCTTACTCCCAGCAAAAAAGGAACTGAAAAAAAGCTGAAAAAATCATGAATTTTACATTGTGTTGGCATTGGAAGGAAGTACTTACTTGTGCAAAAGAGCTGCAGAGGTTCTTTTTTTAACCCATGGTTGTCATTGGTAGGATGTTCTTCTTTTATGGTTCTTATTCATTTCTTTTAATGTACTTCCTTTAAAACTATGTTTATGAAATTTTTTTATAAAAATTCAGTTTTAGCCTTATAAAAAGATAATAAAAATGCATTAAAATTTATAAAATTTTAATTTTCTTAGAAATTATTAACCTTTTTTTCAGCTAAAATTTCATTTATTTTTACTTTTTTGGAAGTAATTATTTTTTGGAAGTAATTTAAAATATGCACTTTGTTCTACTTTTGAAGTGGTTCCTTTTTGGAAGCTCTTGATCGATTTTTTGCTGGGCTGTGTTAAATTATCTCGTATGGCTTAAAAGATATTTAACTTCAAAAATAAATTTCTCATTTTTGGTCTTGACTTTTTTGCAATTTTGCCCTATAACTTTTAAAATTTTAAAAATTTTTTTAAAAATATGTTGAAATTCTCTATAATATTCTAAATTATGCTAATAAAAAAATTTTTTTGTTATCTCAATTTGATAACAAGAAAAAAATTTTCAAAATCAAAATTTCAAAACAGGTCTCAAAAATTGCAATTTTTGGCCAAAAAAAAGTATCATTATATATTTAACTTTTTTAAAAAAATTACTTAGAAAAGTTTAATATTTTTTGGCATTTTCTGAAAGACGGGACCTCAAGAAAACGTGTAAGTGTAACTTTGAAAAGTTCTGAAAGTTCACCCTACATCCAGCAGTGGAAAAAAATGATCAATTTTGGATGAGACGTTGAAATTTTTGAGTTTGTAAAAAAAAATTATTGTTGATTTCGTTACTTCTGTAAATTAAACTATATAGCCCAATATGTTCTTAAAGGTTTTGTAAAAAATTATGACAGCCTACCGGTAAACGTAGTCACACGAGGCAATTTTCCGAAAATACCCATATTTTCAATAATAAAAACTTCGACATTTATATATATATTAAATTTATATATAATTTTATATTAAAATTATATATAATTTTCTGATTTGCGCATTTATCAATTCTCCATTAAATATTTTATATCATGTTCAAAATTATGTTGATACTTATAATCATTTAGAAATTATGCAGTCTCAAATTTTTGAAATATGTCCATATAAACATAATTTGCATTTGTTCGCTTTATTTTAAGAAAAGTGTGCTAAAAATTTTAAAATAGTGAAATTTATTATACATAGTTTTAAAGAAGACACAATTTCCTTTATATTTATATATAATTTGACTATTTTGAACTTATTACGTTTACAGTAAATCAATTTCAAATAAGCAAAACGCAAAAAATTTGGCCCATCGTGCTGCAGCTACAGACTATATCCAACAATATTCTGAAAGCCTAACTCCTTCTCTATCGATGTTCCAAGTTTCATCTAAATCGGTTCAGTGGTTTCAAAGTTCCAGACTTATTACCATTTATTTTGCTTTTGGCCCCACTGTGCAATGTTACTAAAATTACATTAACAAATTCTTTAAGAAATTAATTCATTGATTTCTGCAAAGTTGTTAATATTAGTTAGGGATTAATTTCAAATTTAACTTCTTAGCTTCTCCAAAATATTTTTAAGATAAATGTCCCTAGCTTTACGTGCAGTTTTTAGCAAACTCTCAGTAAAAATCAATTTTACTATTTTCTTGACAATTCACATAAAATTTGTCATAAATAAGGAATAAAAAAATATTTTATATTATAAATTTTAATCTGTATGAGTATCACCTCTTTTTCGCTCAATTTTATTATTTTCAACTGTCATAAAAATTTTTTTATATAACTAACAATGTGCTTACTAATAATCAAAACATCTCTTTTTGGAAAAGTAGGCGTGGCATCTAGTCAGTATTTTCCTCTAGCATATGCATGTATGCCAATAATTATTTTAATTTGTGAAGTAGTTTAGACATAAAATCGCGTCAATTAAAGTAAACAATATTATCACATATTTTTCTATCTATTTCGGTCAATCCCGATTATATGATACCCTACACCATAATTTTACTAAGTGTAAAATAAAATATGTAAATACAGAAATATTACATTAATACCAAAATTTTTAAGCATTTATGCGCTTTTGGCTGATTCCCGAAAGTGGGTTTATATGGGAGCTATTATTAATTATGGACCGAACCTCATAAAATTTGGCACTGTGTAAACTTATTTTTGTTGGTATAAACTTGTTACTGACATTTATTTGGGATTTATGTACGTCAAAGTGATTTTCGGAAGAGGCATTTATATGGAAGCTATGGTCAATTATGGACCGATCTAGATGAAATTTGACACTTATATAAAACTCCTTTGCACCAAATTTCATTATTATTTTGCTATATTTAAGGAATTTATCATAACCAATTTCAATAAACTTCGTCCTTGTGCCAAAATAATTGTTCGTCCAAATTTCATCAAGATACCTTTAAAATTGGGAACTGTACTTTGTTAAATGGATTCAGAAAGTGATTCTGAGTCGATTGGTATGCTTTAAGGTGGGCATCCGAAGATTTTTTCTGTGCATAACAAATATCAGCACAAGCGCATAATACCCCAACCCCTTATGGTGTTGTAGAGTATAAAAATTGGCATAAAAAAGAAGTGGCATTCAAAAAAAAAAAATTTAGTGTAATAAAGCCACTATAAAATGACATATAATTACAGGTCACAAAACCGAAATTCTTGCTTCATGCATTCACCTTGCGTTGGAATTATTGAAGCAGTTTTTTCTTGTTGCACTGCACAGTGGGGTCAAACGCAAATTTTTTGGTAATAAAAAATAATAAAACTTTCAGAAAAGACATATTGTAGTCATCCTGTGATAACACAATATAAGCTACAGGGTGTTGCCAAGCACTTTACAGGAATACAAAAAATCTTTAAAATCGGACTTCATTTGTAGAAGTTATGATTTTTTTTAAACTTTTACATACTCGAGGTAGTCAATTTTGACACCCTGTAGTTTATCTTGTGTTAACACAGGGTGACTACAATATGATTTTTTTAAAAGCTTAAGTCCTCCTCGGCAACACTTCCATACATTTCAATTTAATCCGAGCAGTAGTTTTGGAGATACAGATTTTTTACCAAAAAAATTGACCCCATTGTGCACTGTGTTATTTATAACTTTCAAAACCCCAATGAATTTGGACTTTTATTGACTTTCACCCTGTATTAAATTAAAATTTTGCCAAATATTTTTTATTTCCTTAATATTTTACGTTATTAGTCACAAATAACTAAGGAACTATATTGAAAAAAGTCTTAAGATTTCGTGGTAATAATTTTTCCTATTAAGATTCACAATTGAATCATACAAAGTTAATATTGTTTATTGCGTGTCTAACGAACTATATAGGGAAAATCTTATGATTTTGTGGAATAAATATTATTTATCGCATCAAAAGGTTATCCGAAGCACAGTGGGCTTAGCTAGCATGAAATAAAAATATAAAAATAATTTTTAAATACAAAACAAGTAATAAATCAAAAAAAAGTTTTTAAAAAGTAAACAGTTTCTTTGAATTTTTATTTTATGTTCTCTTTGGTTAGTTTAAAGGGATAAATGTTTCCCTTCTAATCAATCTATTATGTTAATCAATCTATTATCCTTTGAATAAAAATATTAAGGATTTCTATTTATACTAAAACAATTGAATTTATTATAAATTTGTATCTGATTGAACAAAATAAATTAAAAATTAAAATATTTTATTTAACCAAAAGAAAAACGAATATATTTTTATAAGAAGATAATCAAAAGTTTTTTATTTGACTATTTTAAAGTTTAATAATATTCATATGTATTTTATTTAAATAAAAAAAGTTCAACAAATTTTTCTGATTTTTATTCAAAAACTTTATATTCAAATAGAAACATTTAAAATAAATATTTTTATTATTTTATTGTACAAAAACTCCAAAAAATAAAAATATTCAGCCTCGAAAGGCTTGAATAACAAAAAGTTATAAAATTTTTTCAAATATTCAAGTATAAAAAAAATATTTTACTTATTTTTCTTTTTCAAAGTAAATTTAAAACTATTCAAACAAATTCATGTCGAATAAAAATATTCAAAAGTTTTCTATGAATAAAAAAAATTGAATGTTTTAAAACAGATATTATTTTATTTTTAAAATGGAAAATAAAATAAAGAACAATTGTATTCAAACTAAAGAAATAAAATATATTTTAAAATTAGTTAAAGACTTAAGAATTTGATTTATATTTTATAAATTTATATTCGAATACTTTTGTGGAAATATTATTTTATCTAACTTGTTAACAAATGGAATAATATTTAAATAATTTTTATTCAAATTAATTTCAAGTAACTGAAAATCATATTACAAAGAGTATAAAATAATTTTAAAGAAATTTATTTCTAAAAATATAAATAAAATATTAAAATAATTTATTTTTAACAAATATTTTGATTGAAAATATTCACAATGAACAGCTATGACCTCTGGATACATGTGTTATCGGGTAATTTCTAAAATAATATATTTATTTTCAATTGTCTTCTTGATCCAGAATTTTCATCAATATTCTTAAACTTTAATGTTCTAATATTATAATATCTCATTTTTTTTTTTTTTTTTAATTGTTTAATATATCTAGCATTAAAATGGTGGGTGGTATATTAAGTTTGTCATTTTGTCCGAAATTTCAAAAATCATTTAAATCCCCCAAAATTATATATTGTTTGGGTCCTGATAAGATTCTGAATCGATTAAGACCCCCAAAATTATATATTGTCTTGGCCCTGATAAGATTCTGAATCGATCGAGCTATGTACTTTCGTCTGTCTGTCCGTTGAAAGCAGGATAGGGCTCGGAAGGGACTACCTAGGAGGACGAAATTTGTCTTAAATATTTATCTTATACAAGATTCGTTTGATACTAGTTATGGAAAAAACCGCTAAATAAACAAAAATGTTATGGACCAGAAACACAGGGTGTCCGCTATAACTTCGGTTCATATTCATACTTTTTTGATGATATCTCCTGAACAAAAGCATGTACGACAGTAAAATTTTGTAAAGGATCGATAAAAGGTAGGAAACAAAATAAGTGGACACATCAACGAAATTTTGTACAATTATTTCAAAGATAAATGTAAACTCGGAAACAAAGAATGGGCGTTATAAGCCCACCCCTCTAAAAGGTGAAATTTTAAAAATTGCAAACGGTGGATACATAGATTCGTCCAAGCCGAATATAACATTATCAATTGTTTTTTCTCACACTTTATTTAGTTGGGCTTTTCATAGTCACAATAAAAAATTCATATAAAAAACCGGTAAGAAAGGTCGGTTAAGTCGGTCAAGACTGACCATATGATATCATACACCTTTGTGTATATGTACTAAAATATGGGTCCTTCGGCCAATACTTGCATTAAATGTAATGTAAACATATGCATTATTTTATGTTGACACTAAAATTTTTATAAGAATTAAGAACTTAAAGTGATTCCCGAACCTGGGACTTAATGAAAGCTATGACCGATTCTAAGAAATGTTGGCACCAGTGTTACCGTTTGGCGACTTTAGTCACCAATTGCCCCTTTTTCAACCACCTGGCCACTTTTTTGACCCCTTTCGTAAATGGCAACTAAATGGCGACTTTTCAAACTATATGCTAAATGACGGGAATCTTAGTTGTTTGAAATATATCAACCTATTATATATCAATTTAAACAAATAAATTTTATTATTTTGAGATTGTTTCACAGTATAGTGATATAAAAAGCCGCTGAGTATTTATAAATGAACTGAAACTGTTAGGAACTAAAAAAAAATAACAAAATTTATGAACAGCTCTTTGAATCATCATGTGCGAATATTTTGGACTGGATTGAGAAACTAAAAACAGATACGATGAATACTTATATCATTATTTATATTTTGTTTACATTGCTCATAGCAATCCCTCAGGGGAATTCACTCAGAGCACGAGTGAAGACATCATACAAAAATACAGAAGTGTATTTAATAAAAAGATAATTGTAGGTTAACTACTTTGTGAATAAGTATTTACTTTTGCAACAATAAAAATTGTTGTAAAATAATTATAAATAAATTATAACAAAATTAGATTTAGTAGTTTTTCTTAAAATAAAACATTTTTTGTTTCTGTTTTTATCAAATAAACAAATTTTAAGGAGTTTTTTGGGGTTTCAAATCAATTGGCCCCTTTTTTCAAAAAATCCCCTTTTTTGGCGACTTTTTATTTTGAAATACCCTTTTTTGGACACTTTTTAAAAATTCTCAACGGTAACGCTGCATAGTGTCACTTTTATCCAAATTAGAACGACAAAAATACGAAAATAAAAGCTTATTAATTGCAGCAATTTTTCTCGCATTTATTAGTAAACATATCATAAATAATGGAAAAAATACTTAAAGCATTTGTAAGTGTCTATAGCGCGAACTATGGACTTTCAAAGTTCCAACTTTTAAAAATATTTTAATTGCATTTACAAATTTTGTAAAGAAGTATGTTAAATTTAACTTCATATATCTCAGTAAATACTGGTGATATTGATATGATTTTTTCTGGTATGTAATAGTATAGTAAATGTATCCAAATTATTATGTTATAATTTGTTAGGTTAAAAAATAAATATTAAAAAATATAGTTTTATTTAACAGAAATTATATTATTAAAAAATATATTTTTTGGGAAAATTCCATTTTTTATGGACTGGAACAAAAAAGTTCCAACGAGTTCCAATTTAAGAAAACGATTGTTATATAAAATAATGTCTATAAAATTATATTTGAGAATTTTGGCTGCGACTTTTTGCGATATTTTAAAATATTAGAAAAAAATAAGGTACCTAATTTTTAGCAATTTTTTAAGAATTATTTAAACATCTTAGGATAATGGCTGAAAATTTTTTATGCAAGTGTTACACTATGACTAATGTGATAAGTTCTTGCTACGCCTACTTTTAAAATATCCCTTATTTTAATAAAATTTACAAAAATATGCAGAAAATTCATACAAATAAATTAATTTTTTTCAGTATGGGAGTGGCGATGATTATACCTGCCCATTTTTAGTGGGAATGTTTACGGCCTTATCATCTAACAGAATATAGAATTTCAGACCAATATCTACAAAATTGGATTTTTGTCGTTCTAAAACTGCCAAATGTGACACTGTGCGCTGGTTGGCACTGTGCTTTTTACTAATATAAAACTTTTTTTTTATCAAATATTAACTCACTAATATTTGTATAAAATATGACCATGTTAGAGCCCAAACACAACCAAAGGGATTTCAACGTTGTTTTCCGCTCTAAGAGAGAAATGCAAATTAAATGAAGACGGAATCCAGCACCGGATTTCATATATATTTTGTTTTTGTTTCTTTATATTTTTTGTGTTTGGCAACAACAAAACTACATATGTAAAAAAATATTTATCTTTCTCTCTTAAATTCCATACATAAAAAATAAAAGTCAAATCTATATATCTCTTTCTTTCTTATATAAATTTAATGTAAACTTATGTGATTCATTTTGCAACAACGGCAACACTGACAGAGAGGGAGAGTGAGAAAATGAGAGCTTTTGAGAATCCGTTGTGAAATTAAAATAGATTTTAATTTCCAGCAAATTCCGCTGTGTTGTTTTAGTTGTCAAATCTTCATACAAAAAAAATAATCCGCTAGGTTGTGTTTGGGCTCTTAAAGTGATTTTCGTAAGAGTGGTTTATATGGGAGCTATGATCAATTATGTGCCAATCTTCATAAAATTTTACACAAAGATTTTTTCTTATGTAGAATTTTCATGTGATGCACTTTATTAAAATATTGAAATACTTAAGGCATTTATGGTCGTTAAACCCATATCCCGGGAAGACATTTAAATGTTAGCTAGGAGAAATAATATGCCGGTCACAACCAGTTTTAGTAGGGTTCGTTCTTGACCCAATGTTAGGTCATGTAACAAATTTAAAAAAATTGCGACTTGTAGTTTGATTACAAGGTTAGACAGACGACAACAGATTCTGAGTCAAAATCATTGAACCACCTTTAAGTATACGTCAGCTCAAAGATTTTTTTTTACCAACATGAGTATAAAAGCATTGTAATCCTTCCACATATGGTGGTGTAGTGTAAATAATCTGATTCTTTTGAATATCTGTAACAATATTATATTTTATATTTGACACAAATTATTTTGTTTGCTTTTAGAAAACACTCAAATTTGTTGGCATAACTAAACTATATTTATAAATTGATAAACAAGTACACAATAGTAAAAAAGTAACTGTTAAATTATTGTATTAAATAAAAAAGCTTAATAACAGATTATTAAAATAGAAAATAATAACAATAAAAAATAGAAAATTATAACAATAAAAACATATAAATTATGTTAAACTTCATAGAAGCTTAATTAAAAAATAAATGTTGTGTCTGTCTGTATATAAAATCAATAGAAATAATTGCATAACTAACAATATTTAGTTATACATTCATACATAAAAACGTATATATGTATGTATACTCATACAAACTCACAAAATGATGTAGACTTACATAAATAGAAATAAATTTATACCTAATATTGTTTATGTACCATAACTTTACATCAATACAATAATAATAAAATCAAATGCAAAATTAAAAAATAATTAAATCAAATTTAACATGATGTTAGACATTAAATAAACGTGTTGTAGTGTAGGAGTTTATGTTAGCAGTTCACTCACGCATACATACATACGTTTATAGCTTTATAATCATTATTATAATTATTATTATTTAAAATGAACCAAATAACTAATTCGAATAGTAAAATTAAACACAATCTACCAATATACATACATAAATCAAACAAAATACAACAAATTTAATTTGTAGTTTTATGTTTTGAAATAAATTTTCTATTTCTCACAGTTATGAAATATCAGTTTTTTTTTTAGGTTTTTCACTTTATTTATTTTATGTTGTTTTTTAGATGACCAATAAGATATTTCTTTTATTAGGACAAAGAAAAGGACATATACTCTAGTGTATTAATCTAAATAAGTTATGTGAAAAAAAAAAAATAATAATAATTTAACTGAAATAAAATGCATCAAGAAATAGCAAAATCGAAAATAAATCAAAAAAATATTATGCAAACTATAATCAACCAAAGATATTGTCAATGCAAGTATTCATAATAAATTCATAGCAAAGAACATACATATATTCTGTAATGAACTACGAAATAAAATATGTCGTAAACTTATAAAAACTAAAATAAAAATAATGTTGAAATAAAAAATAAAATGTTTTGATTTATTTGCCGCTTAAACGGATGTAATATTTAGGTAAATTGTTTATCATTTTCGACTCATTAGTTTATTGAATGCCTAGACTATATTAATATCATGTATAAAGGTTTGTATTAAAAATAGACTGCTTTAACACGTAAAAAGGTAATTAAATTGATTGATTACACTGGTCGACAAAAAATCTTCCACCATAGATGAATAGTTGGACTTGATTTATTTTCATAGCGTAATTAGAAAGTGCTCGCACATCTACAAAAACAACAATTGCATGTATTTTGTTAGTGTAAAACTACTGCATATAATGTCAAAATTCTATGAACAGAAAATGAGAGAATGAAGGAGAGGAAGAGTAAAAAACTCGAAAAAAATTTTGCATAGGAATACAAAAACAATTTGTTAAATTTCGCGGTCGCGTACTCATAAACTATTCAGAGTCCCATCACGATACTTACAGGGAGAATTCACAATGGTTCCATCCTCTATATATATATTTTACACGAATTTAAAAATACCACGAAATTTAATTCCCGAATTATCCACCAATAAAATACATTATAAAAACATGTTTCAGAAATCATTTTAAAGGTAATTTAATTACCTTTAAATATTCGCCTCAATAAGCGTTGTAGAGTAAATATTATGGAAGATATTCGTATTTTTTAAAACACATTTTTTCTCATTTTTGAGATATTAGAAATCGCGAAATATCTCGATAATCAAACTTAAACTCGGCATTTGCGATTTTTCTATTTTGTTATAAACAAAGCGTATTGCTTTTGAATTGAAATAAATATTTCGTATTTATTATGACATTTGTTGTCATAATTCGTAAAATATTGCGAGTCTCAGAATGCCACTTATATGGTTATAGAAAACATTTTCACCATTAGCATATATTTTTTTAAAAAGACCACTTTTCGAGATATTTATCCGCGAACGAAAAATCGCGAGATATGGACAATTGTTGAGAACAAAGTCATGTTCTACGTCATACTAAAGGTAATTTTGATATCTTTAATATGACATTTCAATAAATCTTATATCATATGCAATTTAAAATCTTGATTACATACAATTGAGTAGAAATACAGTGGTGGGCAAAAACATTTTTTTTTTTATATATAACTGAATAAAAAAATTATGTAAATTCAGCTCAAAGACAATTTAAGTCGTTTAATTTATCTTAATAAGACAAACCGTTCTCGAGTCATACAAGTGTGACTGCCTAAAGGCGGGGTCATAGTAGTCATGTCCATAAAAAAAAATCAAAGTGATAGAAAAAAAGTTAAAGCCGATTCTTATTTAGCACGTTAAATTCCATCTAATGCAGCTATTTTTTATTTAAGACGAAAAAAAAATTTTCTTTTGCCCACTAGTGTATCTACACTTAATTGTAGGTATATATGGTTATCCTAACTTAACTGTTAATGCAATCATGATTTATGCATCAATTTTTATGGTGCATGGCTTTACTTACTCGTAGTTTTACCAGTTAAAAGATAAAATTGATAAACTGAAACATTGTTGATGCTTTCACTATTAAAGTTTTAGTGAAAAAAAGAAATCTTGAATTTAGCATGAACAATTTTTTTTCGGACACTTATTTTGAAATATCTCCAAAACTATTGAGTGGATAAAAATTTATTAGTAGAAGCAAATTTGGTGTATTATTTATATAAATCGTGCGTACCGTTCTCGATTTTGATTTTGCTTGCTCCACCGGCAGTTTCTGGTAGATGGGGCTAAAAAAATAATATGTGTGCAAAAATTGGGTCGATCGGTCGTAAACCGGCCAGTCGACTTTGACCTTTGTCCTAAAACAATGCTTAAAAGTAACTAATATCTCCATTGCGCTATTACTCTTTAATTCAACATTTTCCGATAAAATACTACATAAGCTTTTTTATTCAGAATAAAATGCAGAAATTTTTGACGTATAATTTTTTAGACTACTATGATTTGTTGTGATGTTATAAGCAAACAAAGTAAAAATTGTTTCATGAACTTTTTTTAAAAAAGCCCTGGTTTTAATATGGGCCTAGCCTGCTAGAAACGGTTTTTATTATTTTGTAGAGCAGGATTTGTAGTTTTTATAAATCGATAAGTTTTATCACATCTGCTTAATACATTAGGGTAGATGGACCAAAATCTGAATTTGGGGTGTCAATTTTTTACTTTTTATACAAATATTTGTACTAAATGTAGGGTGTATCATGAAATTTTAATCATTTCAGAGAGTACTTTTAAATAGTTATCGAATTAAACAGTTACTCAAAATTTAGGTGTTGCCGATTAACCAAAAATTATAAAAATTGACATGTTAATATTTTTACATATAAACAACTTTTTTTATCTCTTTTACGTTAAAAATCGGTGATATATATATTAAAAATAGATAACATTTCTCACAATAGCTTGGAAATAAATAAAAATATATTTTCAAAAGAACTAGTAAATTAACTTATATGAGTTAAATTCATAAAATAACGGAATTTAGTTTTGTTTCGATTCCATCAGAAATATTTTTGTCCGTTGTTGTTTAGTTTTCTTTCAAAAACGAACAATTGTGTAATTTATTTTGTAATTTACCTCTATTGAGGGTACATGACATAATAAATGTTAATTAAAAGTAAACCATTTTAATTCCGTAATGCATTGTCTTGAACACTTAAATTGTAATTTTTAATCTCAGTTCCAATGTATTTATCAAGAAGTACATACATGTTATTTAAATATTTACTTAAATACAAGGTTTTATAAACTAATTACTTCCATTCTACATTTAGAAATTCATCATCAACACTTGCTGTTTTAATTTTAAATTTTTACGAATAATAATGAAAATTGTTATTAATATTACACATAATTATTTACCTATTTGCGAGCTGTTGATAAAAAAGTTTATGTTTTTAATATATTTCGCCGATTTTTAAGGCAGAAGGAATAAAAAAGTGGTTTATATATAAAAATATTAACATGTCAACTTTTATAATTTTTAGTTAATCGGCAACACATAAATTTCGAGTGACTGTTTAATTCGATAGCAATTTATAAATACTCTCTGTAATTTTTCAAAATTTCATGATACACCCTACATTTAGTACAAATATTTGTATAATAAGTAAAAAATTGATACCCCAAATTCAGATTTTGGTCAACCTACCCTAATATATTAAGCAAATGTGATAAAACTTATCGATTTATAGAAACTAAAAATCCTGCTCTACAAAATAATAAAAACCGTTTCTAACAGGCTAGGCCCATATTAAAACCAGGGCTTTTTTAAAAAAAGTTCAGGAAAAAATGTCTATTTTGATTGCTTATAACATCACAACAAAACATAGTAGGCTAAAAAATTATATGTCAAAAATTTCTGCATTTTATTCTGAATAAAAAAGCTTATATAGTATTTTATCGGAAAATGTTAAATTAAAGCGCAATTGAGATATTAGTTACTTTTAAGCATTATTTTAGGACAAAGGTCAATGTCGACTGGCCGGTTTACGACCGATCGACCCAATTTTTGCTCACATATTATTTTTTTAGTCCCATCTACCAGAAACTGTCGGTGGAGCAAGTAAAGTCAAAAATTTTGTATTCTTGGGTAATCTAGTGTTCACAGTATAAAGAAGTTTGTTCGTGAAAGTCGGAAAAAATAATAATATACTTAAAAAAATTGTAAGTAAAATTATTATATTTTTTAAAATAACTATTTATAATAACAAAATAAAATTATTATTAAATTACACTGGTCGACAAACAAATTTTTTTCGTGCTCCTTTAAAAAAAAAAAAAAAAATATGTGGACTAGATGGAATTGGCTTTAAGTCGTTCTACTATCAAATTTTTATCCGCTCAACAGTTTAGGAGATATTTTGAAATAAGTATCCGAAAAAAAAAATGTTCATGATAAATTCAAGTTTTCTTTTTTTTTTACTAAAATATCTTTTTAAAAGTGAAAACATCAAAAATGTTCCAGTTTATCATCTTTATCTCAAAGCTGGTAAAGCTACTAGTAAATAAAGCCATAAAGATTGATGCAACTGTATTTCTACTCAATTTTATGTAACATTATTATTTTTACTTAACTGTGAATAAAATCAAGATTTGTGCATCAATTTTGAAGATACATGCCTTATTTTATTCTCAGCATTACCAGCTTTAAAATGATAAGCTGAAACATTTTTGATGTTTTCATTTATCAAAAGAAATTTTTTTAACAAAAAAATCTGAAATTTTGCATGAAAAAGTTTTTTTCGGATACTTATTTCAAAATGACTTCGAAACTATTGAGCACATATAAAATTTGAAGATAATTTTAGTACGCATCTTTTGGTGTATCACTTATGTCAATCGTACACACCGTTATTGAGTTATAAGGAAATATACTAGAGTAATGGTCTTACTATGAGCGAAATATTAGACACGTCCATAAAAAGGAATCGAGACCTGATGAAAATAAACTGAAAGCAGATTCGTGTTTAGCACATCAAAATGCAGTTCAACTATTCGTCTTTGGAGGAGGATTTTTTTTGTCGACCAGTGTTATTAAAGCTTCAAATATATTGTTTTTCATTTTCATTATAGTGTACACTTATTTTGTGTTTTATTATTTTTAATTTTCAGTTTGACTTGTTTTGAAAAAATTTTGTGTTTTTGTTTTGATGAGAGAAAAAAAATAAAAAAAAATAAAAAAAATGAAAAAAGATTCGGCTGTGCCGAATCTTTGATACCCTTCACCATACTACCATATTACCATCTTAGTATCTTATCGACATCATATTACCATATTACCGACAAATAATAAAATTTTCGCCTTAACGTATGCTTTCATATTTTCACATATATAAATCTAAATTTTATTCAAACTACGAAAATTTGAATATATAAAAAAACAATCATAGCAGGCTTTGCTTTTAAAAAATAAACAACAACAAAAATTCCATATTTATTTATTTTTTTATGTATGTATATACAAACTGGCTGCATATACAAAGAACAACAACAACACTGTTATTCATTATATGACTGCTGTTTCTAACTAAACTACTTGTCTATACAAAAAACAAAAAACGTCACTAATAGTCATTACAATGCTTAATATACATGTTTGTGTGTGTATTTATATTCTTAACAGATTTGTTTTTGGGCCATAACTCTGTTGATTATGAACGAATTTGGTTTATTAAAAAAACCGAAATTTTATAAAAATATTTATGACTGATCTATATAAAAATAAAAATCTATAGCTTGAACAAGGGCTTCAAAAATAAAAAAATCGTTTTCCCCGATATCTCAGTTACTACTGAACCGATTTATTTCATTTTTTCAGAACAAAAATTCAGAAAATAATTTCCGAGCCCCCTTTAAAAATTCGAAGTACCTGGAATATGTGGAGGCTTCAGAAACTGAAAAACCGGTTCCAAAAACCGGGTTTTAAAGCATATCTCCGCCATTTATAAACCGATCCTGCTGATTCAAAAAACCGAAATTTTATAAAAATATTTGTGACCGATCTGTATAAAAATAAAAATCTATAGCTTAAACCAGGGCTTCAAAAAATAAAAAATGCGTTTTGTCCGATATCTCAGTTATTATTGAACCGATTTATTTAGTTTTTTCAGAACAAAAATTCAGAAAAAATGTCCGAGACTTCTTTGTAAAAACAAAGTCTCTAGAATATACAGAGGCTTCAGAAACTGGAAAACCAGTTCTAAAAACCGGTTTTTTTAACATATCTCCGCATTGTATGAACCGATCTTGCTGAATTCCAATAGCAAAATTTTCGAAAGCATTTCCGATCGTTTGACATATATATTATATATGTCAGTTATCGGTGGGCTTCATAAACGCCATTTCAACCGACTCACGGACGGACGGTCGGACGGACGGACGGACATGCTCCAATCGTCATCGCTTCTTACAAGGATTCCGAAAACATAAACTTTTTTGCTCTCCGACGAAAATTGTGGAAATTACAAACGGAATGACAAACTTATATATACCCTTTACACCTGTGGTGAAGGGTATAACAAGGGGTTATTTATGGGTTAACCACAATTTCTATTTATAATGTACGGTACGAATAACATACTCCATGTTTTTTGTGTTAATTTTTCTTTTTTCTATTAAGTAAAATAAAATTTTTATTTACTTTATTTTTTTATTTTATTTTTTTTTTTTTGCTAGATTAGAAAATTAAGAATTACCCCAATAAAATTGGCCATTTGATTCAAATAAATTTAGTTGAT
Organism: Protophormia terraenovae; assembly: GCA_951394005.1. Lineage (NCBI taxonomy): Eukaryota > Metazoa > Arthropoda > Insecta > Diptera > Calliphoridae > Protophormia > Protophormia terraenovae. The sequence goes on from OX596073.1 coordinate 126,397,232, forward strand.
GAACTGATTTAAAAAAAAATATAAAATAAATCAAATAAATTTAATACAAAATTCCTATAAATGCATTATTAAATTAAATTCATTTTTTAAATTCAAGGCATGATTGCACAGCTTCTGATATCTAAAATATTCACATAAAAGAGGCATGATATCATCAAATCTACGATGTATTAATAATGTGCATAATACAGGCATTTATGAACCTAATACGTAGAGCAGCAAAGAGGCCTTCCAAGTGGGACATCATAAACAAAAATCATACCTTCTTGAGAGTTGGTAATAGGGTGATCGATTATTCGACTTTTTTGAGAAACCGGTTTTCGAACAGTTTGAATAGTTGGTATTTTAAAAAAACCGGTTGCACTTTTTGAAATTCAGAAAAGACCGGTTAACCGTTTTTTTGCAGAAGTTAATATTTATATCAAAAGACTACATTTCTTTAAAAAAATCAATAATTCTTATAATCAAGTTAAAATTTATTAAATACAAGCGGAAAAATAATATAATAATGAAAATATGCACAAACAAATCCGAAAATTAAAAGAAAAAAATATGAACAACATTTAGACACCTTCCTCTCCCTAATCGAAATCAATAATTTGAAGCCGTTAGAATTTATTGGGATAATATTGATTAAAGTTTTAAATTCGTAAACCTTTCAAAATAAAAAAAATCGTCGTAAATGCCCTCCCTGGCCGAAATACAGAATCAGTTTTTGATAGGATTTGGAGAGCAAACAATAAGTATAGCATCTCAGAAGTTCTTAATACCAAAACAGACTTTTCGGTCCCTGACATCTGGCTCTGTTAGAATTTGTAGAACGAATACTTTTATAAGTAAACCGATTTTTAGTTTCTTACGTCGTCTGGGAGCTTCAGAAAGCTCTGGAGAGGAAACAATGCTTTAGAAAGATATATATAAATCTATATATATACATCCACGTATTTTCGCTCCCTGATAGAGATTTCAAAATCTGGCTCCGTTAGGATTTGTAGGACGAATAGGTTTATAAGTAAGCCTATACGTCTTCTGGGAGCTTTAGAAAGCTCTGGAAAGAGAACAAATTCTTAGAAAAAGACACATAAATCCACTTATATCCGCTATATATCAGAAAAAGACACATAAATCCACTTATATCCGCTCCCTGATAAAAATTTCAAAATATGGCTCAATTAGGATTTGTTGGACGAAAAGTTTTATAATTAAGCCAAATTTTAATTTTCTACATCGTTTGGGAGCTTCAGAAAGCTCTGGAAAAAGAAAAAATGCTAAGCAAATTATATATCTAGATAACTAGAAGATAATTATGTTTCAAAATTTTTGAAAAAAGTCATCTAAATTTTAGTTAGCATAAACATAATCCATGGCTTAATATGGAAGCTTGTCTCAATTGAAACTATTCTGCAGGTGAACTTTTTTAACACAAAACCTTTAAAAAATAAAGGAAATATTGGATAAAAAAAATTAAATTGGGTGTAAAAATATTACAGATATTACAATAGATTAAAAAATTCATAAAGGATAATTATTAATTATTTATTTGTTTAATATTACAGAATAAATTCAATTTAGACTTAAACTATATTTTTAAAACATAAGAAATCAGTCTTTATGAATATTTAAAAAATTATTCCTAAATTTCGACTCAAATATCACTATTTAGTACATGTTTTCTGAAATAAAATGCTATTTTTAAAACCGGTTTTTTGTGTTTAAAAAAACCGGTCTATTCGACATTCGAAAAATGAACATTTTGAAAAAACCGACAGCACATTGACTGAAAAAACTGGTTTTAAAACCGGTTGGAAAACCGCGTCGATCACCCTAGTTAGTAAGGAAGACTTCTTTTATCTCTCCCTTACAAACCTGCTTCTAGGTATGCAGCAATTTTTGCTGGGCACCTATAGTGGTGCAGGTCATATTTATACAACATATACACTCAAAAACTAACTCCATTATTGGAAGAAATGACAAAAAAAATCCGCAAACATTTAAAACTGATTACGTTTCAGTTTTTAGATATAATTTTGAACCGAAGTACGCTTGAAAACTCTGCTCAGCAGAAAAAAACCTTCCTTAAAAAAATCGACTAAATGGAATTTTTTAAGCACGGGTCTGATCCAGCTTTTTAATTTTAAAATATTGTAAATATGTAAATAAATATATAATAACATCATGTATTTGAAGTGAAACTGTGCTTTTAATTGAAGAAGAGAGTTGCAGAGTAAAAGCAACAAAACTAGAAGTGGGCGAAGTATTTATCAAAGGCTACATATATTTCATGAAGATCGGACTATAATTGACCATAGCTCTCCTAAGTATTCCAACAATCACTTTAACGCGAATAAATTATCTAAAAATGTTAATATTTGACACAAATAAAATTTAAATAAGTAGTAATCACGGTGCGAAAATTTATAACAATCGTTTTATAATTAACCAGAGGGGCTATATAAGGCCGACTTTTTAATTGCTTTTTTTCACTTAAGCGTTAACGATATATATCGTGTATTTAATTTAAGTCTTTTTGGAGTGATTATATTATTTTTGCTTAATTTTTCTATGAAGTTGTGAAATGATAAAAAAAAAAAATGACAAAACTACCCCTCAAATTGGTAAAACAACACGTCTGTCTATGGTCACTAAAAATGTTAAAAAAAATCGTAATCTACACATAATTAAGATATTAAAAGAGAAAATCGTTTAAAAAAATTTGAAAGTTATTATGAATTCCCCAGACCATTAAAGTGTTTTAGAACACTTGTGTAAGGTGTGTACAACAAAATTTTTATTTTAAATTTTTAAATAAAAAAAGAATAATAATACATAAGGAGTGCTTTAGAAAAAATTCTAACATATATAATATTCAATAACTTTGAAACATTTGATCTTAGAGTTTTCATTCTTTTTTAATTTAATTGATAATTTATTACAGATCACAGAAAAATATAACTCTTATAGTTCTTACTAGTACTTATGAACTTGTGGACCATTTTTGGCAACCGTTCCGTTAGAGATTTGATAGTTGCTTCAGTCACTTTTTTGGGCCAGTGTGCACATCTTCTTCTAAAATCTTCAGTACATTGGAACACCATTTTTGTGCTCTCCAATTCACTTTCACAAGAACTCAATATCTCTCCACTGGTCTAAGCCATGGACAAATTGGAAAATTTACCTCTCTATGTTATTGTTTTGGTACCACTCCAGAGCTTTCCTACCGTAGCGACATGATACCAATTCAGGCCAATAATGTGTGGACACATTGCGCTCTCTTACGAAAGGAAGAAGTCTTTTTTGCAAATATTCCTTTATGCATATTTTGGTATTTATAGATCCAAATTTATCAAATGACTTTCCTGTTTTGCCGCAACTCCAAAAAGCTTGTTATACCAGGAATTTTTTTGGAAATTTTTTCTGCTTTTGGGTCCTAAACTTATCTTTAATATTGCCTCGAGCATTAACAATTAAAAGTTTTAACATAGAAGCTGCGAAAATTCTGCCAGCACATACGTTTATTCGTCAATTATACAATATGAGTATTTTTGTATGAAATTTGGTTTTAATTTCCGTGTCCTATTCTTGTCTTCTTATTTTTTTGCAGCATTCCTGTTTGGAACTTTTTGGACTTTATATGTTATCAACTGCATTTGCTATAAATTTTCGCACCAAATAGTCAAAGCACTGAGATAAATGAGCTGATTTTCTATCAGATGTGTTTGGAGTTCCTTTCAATATGCTTTCAATTTTCTGGCCTTCCCAATATCATGTGGTCTTTTTTTCTTTCCGAACCAGGTTTCATATCTCCTGATACTGTTTAATGACATAAGAAACAGTTTGACGACAGAAATTTAATTCTGTGGCCAATTATTTGTAGAACCTATTTGGACTTTTTTTTTTTGTAATTTTTTAATAATTTGTAGTACGTACATCTTTTTGTCACTCATTTTGATGAAAATCACGACAAATCAACATGGTTGTCATTAAAAATAATAATTGACGTATTTTTCCATGATAACTAGATCAAAAAAAAAAAATTTAGTACTGATTCCAAAAAAAAGTAATGAGGCAAAACGTGTGTTAAGATTTTTTCGATGACACTCTTTATATTTTAATGCATTTTATATATCAAAAAACTAAAACATACTAAACACTTTCAAATCTATAGAGCTGCCATGGTTATTAAAATAAAAATTAATAAAATGAATTTTTACAGGCTTGATTGAATTTTCCACACATATACCAAATTTTATCCAAATCCAGTTACCAAGGATGACATTTTTTATTTTAAAGTAGAATTACTCAATAACTAAAATTGTACCTTAGCTTTGGTCCGCATACGTACATCAAAATTTCTTAATATATTAAACATAAAATTAAAAATAGTTTAACTATCGTACAGCATTCTAAATGCTGACTACAATAATTAATGAAAATACCAACGGAAGCTGATAAAATTAAAACTGATATCAACAAGCATATTAAAGGAAATATTTTCCTTTTTTTCATTCCATTTTCGTTTTTGTCTGCTAAATATTTTCCAAAAGATTTTTGTTTATTTTCTAGTATAGTCGAACACGGTTATAACGAACAATGGTTATAATGAGCTATAGCGAACACTTTTTTCGGTCCCATTGATTTTACCTACATTTTTTCATATAAATAACTACGTTTATAACGAACACGGTTATAGCAAACTTTTTTCATAACGAACTCATTTGTATGGTCCCAAGAAGAATATTTCATACAAAAAACTACATTTATAACGAATTTAAATTATCGGACAAATAAAGGAAATTTATTTTTATAGTTGTTTAAAATAACTCATACATATTAACGAAAATAGCTAAAAATAGAACAGAAAAATAGAACAGACAATGACTGATGAATGCAAAAAAATATTCTTCCTGATATACATATATACATTAAGATCATTGATATTTAAAACATAAATACATCCAATTTTAAAAAGGAAAGAAATACGATTTAATTACAAATATTAGTATCGTAATCAAATAATAAAATATAATTCCATTATAATATATCTATATATATAAAAATTTATGTGTGTTTGTTTGTTTGTATGTATGTATGTATGTATGTATGTATGTATGTATGTATGTATGTATGTATGTATGTATGTATGTATGTATGTATGTATGTATGTATGTATGTATGTATGTATGTATGTATGTATGTATGTATGTATGTATGTATGTATGTATGTATGTATGTATGTATGTATGTATGTATGTATGTATGTATGTATGTATGTATGTATGTATGTATGTATGTATGTATGTATGTATGTATGTATGTATGTATGTATGTATGTATGTATGTATGTATGTATGTATGTATGTATGTATGTATGTATGTATGTATGTATGTATGTATGTATGTATGTATGTATGTATGTATGTATGTATGTATGTATGTATGTATGTATGTATGTATGTATGTATGTATGTATGTATGTATGTATGTATGTATGTATGTATGTTTGAAGTCTATAGCCGCCTAAACGGCTAAACCGATTTTCTTGAATTTTTTCACAGTGTGTTCCTATATGCCTGGAAGGAAAAATAAGCTACTTTTTATTTTGAAATTCCATGTGGGCGAGATGCCACGCCCACTTACTAAATAACTATTAAAAGTAGTATATCTCGGAAATTGGTAATACTAGAGTCCTCAAATTTTGCACGAACAACTTTGACACCTATCTGAACATTCTGGAAAAATATAGGAGAACTAGCAATAAGGGGTGTGGCACATCCCACGCCTAATATTACTTGCCAATACCAAATGCCGTAAATTTAGGAAACTATAACACTTACATTTCCTAAATTTTGTACAATAAACTTAAGTGTCAATGTGAACATTTTGTGCAAAAATGGGCGGAAAAGAAATAGTGAGCGTGTCATCTCCCATATTAAGTTAATACCAAAATTTTTATATCTGGGAAACTATAAAAATTAGAGAGCTCAAATTTTGTACGACTAGCATTAGCTTCAATATAAATATTTTGGACAAAAATTGGTACACTAGCAATAGTGGACGTGCCACCTCCCATATAAAGAAAATATTAAATTATCATATCTGAGAAAATATAACAGTTAGAGTTTTGTCGGAGCCACTTTGGTATCAATATTAATATTTAAGAAAAATATGGGCGGACTAGAAGTAGGGCGGACTTAGAGTTTTGTCGGAGCCACTTTGGTATCAATATTAATATTTAAGAAAAATATGGGCGGACTAGAAGTAGGGGCATGGTACCTCCCATATGAATTAAATGGGAAACTATTGGAGTTGGAATGCTCAAATTTTGCACAAAGAATTTTGACATCCATGAAAACATTTGTCTAATAAATTAGCGGATTATGGGGGTATGGTCCCTCCCATAAAAATTAAATACAAAAATTAGTATATTTTTGTAATCTTTTAATTACTATGTATTTCATTTCGGGGATTGGCGAAGCACACCGGATATTAGCTAGTAATATATAAAATATAAAACCATGTTTTAGTATTTATATTAATTTGTACCATACTGAATATAAACAAACCTTGTCAATGTATATTTCTTGATATCTAAACTAAATGAGAATTAATATACTAACAAACTACTGGACTGATACACAAAAGTGTGTAAGGAGTGCAATCGAAAAAATCTTAACACACGTTTTGCCTCATAACTTTTTTCGGAAGCAATATTGAAACAATTTTTTGATCTAGTTATCATTGAAAGATACGTCAGTTATTATTTTTAATAACGACCATGTTGATTTGTCATAATTTTGATCAAAATGAGTGATGAAAAAGATGTGCTACAAATTATTAAAAAAATTTCAAAAAAATCCACATACAGTAGCGAGCATAAAAAATGCAACGCTAGGCTATATGATTTTTGATCATATTGATTAGGGCTAGAACATCATTAAATTAGCCAATTCGGTTGTGAATTTATTCTTTGCGGTCTTAGCCAACTATTCTATGTCATTTTGTTCCAAATTGTTAGGCATACGAACAGTTAATAATTTTTTTTTTAAAAAGTTGTAAATTTAAGGCAGCAAAAATAAAGCAACTCCTAAAAAATCATCGGATTTTTTTAAATTTTGATAAAAATAATTATTGAAAAATGCTGAAAACTATAATTTGGTAGTATTACCACTAATTACTACTAATACATATAAATTTAAGGTAATTTTAACTACAAAGGATATTAATAATATCAAAAAAACACTATTTTCTCCATACTTTTTAAGAATTTTCGAATATTTTTGAATAACATTCTGATAATGGCAGTGAAATAATATTAATACGTAGTTCTAATATGAAGATTCTTAAAAATCATCTTAAAGAAACAATATTGAAACGATCATGCCTGTAACAATTGATACAAGTCATTTAACAGTAGATATTTTATATTATCTGAATGACCACATTTGGATATTTAAAGCTACTATTGCCAGCAATCGTTGATTTAATGATGTAAATATGGAAACTAAATATAATTCTAACATAACACATATTTTTACTAAAATCAAATGACCACCTTTACTTTTAGAGGCAGGTCCTTTATTATTTTTACGAGTACTATATAATGGAAATAAGAGCCTATTACGATAACTTGAATTAATTTGACTCTAAACCCATATATTTCAATTTTAGACGGTTTAGGTAGACATTTTTACTCAAATATTAATTTTCAATAGTAAACAAGTCCAATAGTCCAATCATCACGAATGATGTACTTTTAATTTTTCAGGATATGAAGAGCTCGAAATAGGTATATTTCTTAGCTGTTTTTCCTTGTGTTAGAATTTGTTCCAGAACCAAAATTAAGGGCTATTTGAACATTATAGCGATACCGGGCTTTCGATAATGTCATATCATTGCGAAAAAAATATTTTAAGCTGTTGATTCCATCTCAATAACAATCGAAAGTGGTTGCGTTATTTCGGTCGAAAGGTCATATTCAATTATAAACTATTAAGTTAAGCTAAACTAAATATTTGATCGCTTATTTATAGAAAATGTTTGTTGGTTTTAAAACAACTAACAAAATAAATAATAATTCCAAAAATATCAATATCTATTGAAAAATATCCAAAACAGTTCAGACAAATATCAAAATTTAATAAAATAGGAATTTATTGCTAATATTTATATTATTTATAGATTTCATGTATCTTATACAATATGCAACGATAGAAAATCATGTTTTTTAATAACACTATAGTTTCCAACCATTTCCAATAAAATTTTTTAACAAAATTTTAAAAATCATGTTTATTTGTTTAGAGTTGCATTTTTTTTTTTTTTTTTTTTTTTGCTCGCTTACATTTTCAACTGCTTTTACTAAACGTTCAATAATTTTAGTTACGCACAAAAATATTCAACAAAATTATATGCAACAGGTATCTATTATCACAAATAATAAAATCACATTAGTACAGTTACATTAGGACATGCTGTAAGCAAATATATGCGTACAAATATCATATCACATAGCGTTGCATTTTTAATGCTCGCTACTGTAGGTCCTACCAATAATTGGCCACAAAATTAAATTTCTGCCGTCAAACTGTTTCTAATGTTACTAAACAGTATCAGGAGAATTTGACCATCGATAGGAAAGAAAAAAAAGTCCACATGATATTGGGAAGGCCAGGAAATTGAAAGCATATTGAAAATAACTCCAAACTCATCTGGTGGAAAAGCAGCCCGGTTAGCTCAGTGCTTTGACTATTTCGTCAAACTGTTTCTAATGTTACTAAACAGTATCAGGAGAATTTGACCATTGATAGGAAAGAAAAAAAAGTCCACATGATATTGGGAAGGCCAGGAAATTGAAAGCATATTGAAAATAACTCCAAACTCATCTGGTGGAAAAGCAGCCCGGTTAGCTCAGTGCTTTGACTATTTGGTGCGAAAATTTAAAGCTAATGCAGAGTTGATAACATATAAAGTCCAAAAAGTTCCAAACAGGAATGCTGCAAAAAATTAAGAAGACAAGAATAGGACACGGAAATTAAAACCAAATTTCATACAAAAATACTTATGATGTATAACTAACGAAGAAACGTATGTGCTGGCAGAATTTTCGCAGCTTATGTGTGAAAACTTTTATATTGTTATTGCTCGAGACTACACAGAAAAAAATATCAAAAGTTATGAAGTAATTAAAAAGTATTGTTGACTCACTTCCAAAAATGTTAACAATATCTTTTATTACTTTGATTGTACGTTGTCATATTTACAAATTTATGAGTTGATTCTCAACTATTTCAGTTGTTAAAATTTTGATTAAAATTTCGTGTTGAAAAAACAAAAAATGTGTCAAAAAATTAAAAATTACAAAATATTTTTATAATATTGTTTTAAAATTTTTGTACATTTTTGGAGGGGGAATAAATTAGCTATAGCAGATGATGCAGTGGTATATTAATAGTTAAAAAATTAAGCCTATCTTCATGAAATGTAAGTATTAAAATGTGAAGTTACTGCAAAATTTGTACATACATATAATTTGTTATTTAATTTTTAACAGTTCGCCTATAAACAGAAACGAGAACAAATTTGTGCAACTGGGTTGAACCTTTGGGATCTGTTGTAGAACTTAGGAATGATTTATTGCAAATATTCCGGAACATCGTGTGAAAAATAAATCATTAGACACAAAGAAAACGAACCACCTCATATCTGGAATTTATTTTTAATCTTGTAATACATATTTTGTAATCTAACACTTATTTTAATTTTGTAATTTTTGCAAAATAAATGATTATGAAAAAATTGATAAATATTGACAACATAATTCTTTAATAGGAGTAACCCGTTGTTGAAATATAATTTTTAATTGCTAACAACAATTTTATTTAATATTACAAATTCGTTGTTGAAAAAATTGTTGACTGTTGACAATTTTAAATAACAAAAGTTGTTTTTAAATTTACAAAAACGATTGTTGGTGCCTTTTTAATTAAGAAAATAATTGTATTAACAAATTTGGTAATTAATAAAACAATTGGATTGTCGTAATTTTTTTCTGTGTATGTTGAAGATAAGTTTAGAACCCAAAAGCAGAAAAAATTTCAAAAAAAAAAAATCCTGGTATAACAAGCTTTTTGCAGTTGAGGCAAAACAGGAAAATAATTTGTTATATTCAGCTCTATAAATACCAAAATATACATCAAAGAACATTTGCAAAAAAGACTTCTTCCTTTCATAAGAGAGCACAACGTGCCCACACATTTTTAGTATCATGTCACTACGGTAAGAAAGCTCTGAAGTAGTACCAAAACAGTAACATGGTTTTTCTACCAAGAAAGGTAAATTTTCCAATTTATCCATATCTTAGACCAGTGGAGAGATATTGAGTTCTTGTGAAAAGTGAATTGAAGAGCACAAAAAAAGGTGTCCCAAAATACCGAAGTGTGCAAAATACCGAACAGTGTGCACACTATTCCAAAAAAGTGACTGAAGCAACTATCAAATCTCTAACGCAACGGTTGCCAAAAATGGTCCACAAGTTCATAAGTAGTAGTTGAAACTATAAAAGTTATATTTTTCTGTGATCTATAATACATTATCAATTAAATAAAAACAAAATTAAAACTCTAAGATCAACCGTTTCCAAGTTATTAAATAATTTATATATTAAGATTTTTTCGAACGCACTCCTTATTCAAAAGTTATTAAAAGCAAATAAAAATATTAGCTTATTGGTTGTAGAATTAAAAAGATTTTTAAAATTAACTGAATGGTAGTATAATTAACTAGAATGATAGTAGAATTGACTAAATGTTTGGAATTTTTATAAATATGGTTTCATATAAAAATATTTATATACATATTATAATTGCAGTCAAAAATATTAAAATTTTGATTGTGGGTAATCATTAAATTATCAAACAGAAACATAAACGTTGCTTCATAAACACGGTATTATTCAAATCAATGAAAAATAGCTATACAAACATTGAAAAGTTGTAGTGATCATGCTGTAACCATATTTTTTCTCTTCGTGTACCTAAATTTTGTTAACAAATATTTTTTTATGGAATTTTACGGATATAAAAAACTTAAATTGTCGGTTCCTTCGAGTTCGTTATAACCGTGTTCTACTGTATAAAAAAATAAAGCGACATTTATTTATTTATTTATTTTAGTATGTGATGCATTTGCAAAAATGCTACTCCAGGTGAAGGTGGTGAAGGGATAGCAAATGTAACATAGTAAAAAATTTTAATGAAAAACCATTTAATATAAGATATTAATAAACCTTTATTACAATAATCGAATATTTTCATTTAATAATTAACAATTTAATTTTAATTAATGGCTGTGAAAGATTGGCAAATATATGACAAATATCACAAAAATTCCAGAAAAATATATTTACAGTTAAATTAATTATAATTGTTAATATAATTTTTTTTATTTTTTATTTTTTTTTTTGTTACTATAAGAATTCTAAATAAATATTATTAGAGCTTTTATATTTTCGGCCTCTACCACCAATTTCCTAACAATGCATTACATTTCATTTGACTTTTTTGTTCTCAAATGCGATGTATTTTGTTTTTCATAGTTCGATATTTACCAAACACAGCAGAATATTAAACATACTGTGCAAAGTGCAAAATGCAGTCTACATACAAATCTGCAATTGGTCTAAAAAATTTTCTAGAAAAAAAATATAACAATACTGCTATGCTGAGCAAGAAATAAAAAATTAAGAAAAAACAAAAAAACTGAGAAAAAAAAAAGTAAACATAAAAGCTTTAAACTATTTAAGTGCACTATGCTCAAATATTACGTGACTTGAATAACCGTAAGACAATTGTTTAAAATACTTTTTTTATGTCTCTAAAAGAAGGGACGTAAATGAAAAAATAAAAACAAATATAAACAAACGGTATGGTAAAAGGTATACGTAAAACTTGAAAGAAGGATTTTTTTGCAGTAATTATAAGGAAAAATAAATTAAAAAAATTTTAACAATTAACTATGTTATATGTTAAAATTTATGTTAACAACTAAAAAACTATACATATTCACAAAACTAACATACCTGTGTATGTCAGCTTCGGAAGGCTCTGGAATGGCTGCTTTTAAGAATTTGAAACAGTTTTTTTTTTTAACATAAATTGATCTTTGTAAAGCAATCTTTCATTATGACATTACGGAATTTTTTCTAATTAGAAGAGAATAAGTGGTGATGTTATAATAACTTGAAATCAAAAGATGCAATTTATAATTAAGCACATATTTCGAAAAATCATATCATCTAAAATATCGCGTAAATTGGATTTATTATTAAATGACACAGTGACTCGTTTCATTGGCAACAATGTAGAAGGTTATAATTTTAAAAAAGTATTCATTTTTCTGATAGCAAATAATATAAGCTTTTTAACGTAAAAATGTCAGTATCAAGTAAATATTCGACACAAATAAGTTTTGTTTAAGTAGGAATTACAATGCCAAATTTTATGACCTAAGGTTCATAGCTCCCATATAAACACATTTTAAAAAGTCGGTAAATTTTGGTGCAGTCTAGTGTAACATCCCATTCCACTCATCGTAGGCAACCTTCAATTTCGTTAAGTTATTTTTTTTTTTTTATTTTTTTTTTTTTGGATTTTCTGCAGTGGCCAAATATATAAATAAAAATTCAAATAATACATAATTAATAATCAGTGTATTTTAAAAATCTATTAATGATTTTTGTTATTAATTAAATTTATGTATACACTAGAGTGTCTATATGTGCAATGAAAATATAGATTTAGTAATTACTAGGGTATCTAATCGATTAACCGTCATTCGGATATCCGGTTAATTTTTGTCCATTAACTGTCCGAATAATTTAAAATTGTCTATTTTCGAATAACGAATAAATCGAATAATTTGTGTCGAATAACCGGTTAACCGAAATGTAGTTTTCCTGAGTTATAAATTAGAAAATTTTGTATTTTTATGATAAATTTATGTAAACTACATCTCTTTAAGAGGTCTGTTACATTTCAGTAAAAATAAATAATAATTTTTAGTGAGGTACTTTTTCTTTTGCTTTAGAAGTAATAAAACAGGATCCAATATATAGATTTAAATGAATTGTTTTGCTATAAGACATTGATGTTCGGATGTTATCTTTACAAAAAAGAAAACACTGAAACAAATGAAAAACAATGTTATGCATAATTTTCTTTACTAAAATAATAATAAAAATTAATGCCTTGAGGCGTTAAAAAAAAATTGGATGTTCATTGCAATTTTGAATAAAATCGTGAACATGACATGACATAACAAAGGTATCAAAAAATTCAATTCATTGAAAATTATACGAATTTGTACATTTTCTGGATCACAAGTTCAGTATCTTACTGACTTCTTTTTATGCTTTTTTGTTGGGATAGAATATTTTGTAAAAAGCGACAATAATAATATTATATCTTCATAAATAATTAAACATATATCAATAGAAATTCTTAAAATATTGCTTTGAGTAAATTCGAAGTAACACAAGTCAAAATTCTTTCAATTATCATCTAAGTGTACCCAAAAAATATTAATTTAGACTCGTTTAACAAATTATTTTCCTTACACGGAAAATATACTTGCATGAAAAATGTATTAAATAAAGCGATATTAGGAGAATATTTTATAAAAAATTAGCTAAAAATTTAAAATTGTTCATACAAATAGGAGAAAATAATTACGAAATGATCCCCTATGACGCTATAATTTGTGTAATTTATATGTTTTACATGCAAAACTAAGGTTATTCGGTTAATCGAATAATTTGTCAATAATCGGTTATTAACCGATCAACTTTTAACCTCGAATAATTATTTGTCGAATAAACCGATTAATATGAACACCCGAATAATTGCGACGTTTAGAAGGGAAAGCTGAGTCGGTCTAACATTAATTGTAATAGTAAATCGGTTATTACCACACTGAACCAAATCTCGTAGGTAATATTGACGAACATTTTTCGTAGAATTTTAACGAAAACTAATATTTAAATTAACAGATTTTTTCTTCAAATCAATAGAATTTTTCTTCAAATCAGCAAATTTTTTTCAAATCTACTAAAAAATTTTTGTCAAAAATAGTTTTTTGTAAAATATGTTGATTTGAATAAAACTTTGTTAAATTGACAGTAACTATTAAACAATTGGCAGTAAGAAGAACAACACACAATTTTAATCAATTTAACATCCCAAAAAGATGTTAATTTGAATAAATTATCTGTTAAATTAACTAATATTTTTCGTAAATTTTAAAATTGACTAATTTTTTTAGTCAATTTGAATGAAATTCTTCAACTTGACTAAAAATTTATAAATCTACTAAAAGCATACACATTTTAAGAAACTAAATAATTTTTTTTATTCAAATTGAATAAAATTCTTCAAATTGAAGAAATTTCTTCAAATTTACTAAAGACATGTAGAATTGAAGAAAATTCTTCAAAATAAGTTTGAACGTCTTTACATACAATAACAGTTTTTGATAATATGTAAAAAATATAAAAATATATATTTCTTATAATTGTATTATTTATTTAGTTTTTACTACAAATTATTGACTGTATTGTATATGTATATGAACGATATTTAAAAAAATTTTATAAAATATACTAGCAAATAAACTAATTTACATTTAATAAAATTAAATAAAATGAAGTAGTAAAAATAAATAAAAATTCTTCAATATGATTAAAAGATTTAGTAAATTTTTCTAAAGACATGTAAAATTGAAGAAATTTTGTTAAAATTAACAATTTTATTTTAGTCAAATTAAATAATATTCTTCAATTTGACTAAATATCTTCAAATTTACTAAAGGCATGTAGAATTGAATAATTTAAATAATTTCTTTTAGTCAAATTGAAGAAACATGTGCAGAACTGAAGAAATTTCTTCAATACAGAAAACACATAGTGAAAAAGATCAGTTGAATGACAAACAATAAAGCTTGCGCACGTGTTTTTGTGTCAATAGATTTAAATTTTTTTTATACAAATACAAAAATTCTTGAAAAAAATAAAACAAAATGAAAAGTAAGTGTGAATTTGTGTTAAATCAAATATACTTCAAGAACAAGCAATTTTCGATCAATAAATATATAATTCTCCTGCAAAAAATGTAAATTTATGTGCAAACTGATGGATGGCACAAAATGCAACCAACTAAAGCACTATTAAGCGTAAGGACTTTTGGAGGACTTGTTCATACTTTTCATGGTATGTTAAACATTTAAATGTTATGGTATGTTAAAATTTTTAATATTTTAGGTATATTTACTTATTTTATAAATTATTTCTATAGAAAATATAAAAAAATTAAATTAATCAACTGTCAGACCATGGTCATCATTATCTCAAGGAGCCGTATTGGATTATTTAGAACTGCACGACAAAAATTTCCTTGGAAAACCTAAAAATAAACCTACTACAAGTAAGCACAAATGATTTGCAAATGTAGGTAAACATTTTTTTTTACTTCGTATATAAACTTTTCTATTTATATTTTCGGTTTCTTTACATTTTTTATATGTTGCTATAGATCATCCAGAAATAAATTTTAAAAATATTAAGTTATCAATCTGTATGGACTGAAATTTAATGCAGTGCACTGGTTGTTGATTACTGAGTGAGTGCACATTTAATGTACTTAATAAATGGTACAAAAATAGTTTTTTACGTTATATAAAACTTTTAATAAATATTTATTTTTTTATTTTCTCAGGTCGATTTCGATTAAACACTTGTTCAAGGATCCAGCAAACAAATTTTTGTAACATAATATACCTGAAGGTAATATATTACAATTTAATTATAAAATAACAACATTTCTTATTTCTCAAATATATTTTTATATTTCAGACTGTAGTAAATTTGTTTTTTTTTACATTTTTTGAAAGGGTCAAATCTTTATCATAAAATTACTTTAATTAAAACTTTCGCTACGTAAGTTTATATTAAATTTAATTAAATAATTTTCTTTATATATTTTAAAATGCTTATTTTTAACATGAATTATATTTTTTTTTTTTTTTGCACAATAAATATTAATAAAGTGTTTAAAATTTCTTATTTGTTTTATTTTTAGGATTTTAATTTATATTAAATTTTCCTACAGAGGTTAAATTGACAAAATTTTGTCGATTTGAATAAAATTGAAATGTTAAATTGAATAAACATTCTTGAAATTAAAGAAAAAAATTGATTAATTTGAATACATTTTTTATTCAATTTAACTAAAATTTAGTAGAATTAAATAAAATAATTTATTTGAATTGAATAAAAATTCTTCAATATGAATAACATTTTTAGTTAATATGAATAATATTTTCTTCAAATTGACTAAAAATTTGTCAAATTAACTACCTTTTAATTAACTAATTGAATTAGTCATATTGACGAATTTTCGTCGATTTAACTAACTTACGAAAAATTAACAAAAAATTTTGTTGAATTGAATAACGGTTTTGTTGGTTGATATTTAACCTACTTTTCTTCAATTCTACACCCCATTTTACCATATTTACTGCTCATTTTTGGTTCAGTGCAGGGCAAGTTTAAATATGCACGAACAAAATTAAAATATGCGGTTGAAAAAGCACGAAAAAAAGGAATAATATGCACAGAAATATGCAAAAATAGCATGAATATGCATAGAAAAACAGACGTATTTATGCGTTTTTATATATTGATGTATAAAAAACATGCACAAATATGCATTTTTCAACTTTCAATTTTTATTTTGATAAAAATATATTAATTTTAAAAGACATATTTGACGCGTCTGAATTTTTTTTCTTTACAATTTTTACAATGTACTCAAAATACTCACATTAAAAAATTTTAGAAATCATTTGATCAAAAAAATTATTAAAAAATGGAGTTTTTGTTAAGAAAACAAATTTTTATTTCCATTATATGCAAATTTATGCCAATATTTAAAAAACAGGCATTTTTGTGAAATACTTTCGAAATATGCAAATGCTTACTTTCCAAGCGAAAAGCTTGAAAAACTTACCCTGGTAATTACGCATGTTTTTTATATAGAATATCTCAAAGACACTTCCTCAAATATTTCTTTAATACAAAAATTAAAAAAAGTATATATATTTAGATCCCCAAAACAACCATCAACACTTGAACTTTTAAGTACATCTTAATTAAAAATCTTACTCTTCCCCTAAAACCAGAAAATTTCTTGGTGATTCATAGTGAGAAAAAAGGAAGCCAAAAAAAAAAAAAAAAACTGGCATTAGAATTAAATAATTTATGTTAAAACTTAAAATCTCTATAAACTTCTTTATCTTGTTGTGTTTTATGATTCTTATATTTTATGGTTTTCGAAGAACAACAAAAGAAAAAAGCGAAAGACTCTAATTTTTAAAATATTTTCTAACGTATACAAGACAATTACAAACACATGCATACACCAATAAAAGCATGCAACAAACCAGCAAACAAAAAGTTAAACGTTAAAAAAAAATTCTTTGATATGAATACTTGTATTTTTACATTAACTAGAAATTAGAAGTTTAAATGAAATATTAATTTTAAAATCATTTCTAACTTGAGTTATAATGCTTGCGTTTGCTGGGACTTTTTAATTTTGCTGCATATTTAGTGGCATTTATATGCTGCGTATGTATTTATAGTGTTTGAAAATTTATTAAATGTGTTAAAAGTTTTATCGAGTTTTTCTTTTCAGTTTACGTGTACATTTTGTTTTTGTTTTTTACTGTTCTATGAAAATTCGTATACAGCCATAAAAATGCTTAGAATAGTTGAAAACTTGTTTCATTTTTATTATTTTTCGTCTTATGTTTTCTTTACCTGTGAAAAAAGTGCAATCGTAAATATATAGAATTTTCATACCGCAGCTAAAGTGTAGAAAATAAAAAATATTTGCTAACGAAAAGTACGTTTCTTAAAACAACAAAACTTTATGGAGAAAGCGAAAAAGATTGAAGATGTGGAAGGATATTGATAGAGAAATTAGGTCGACAGTTAAAGTTCACCTACTGTAAGATTAAGAAATATTTTTTACAAAATATCACAATATCTAAAAATAAATACCATACCATTCCTAAATTAATGAAAAACAGCAAATGAAAAAATATCAATTTCTAATTGTAGTAGGTTTATTTTAGGGTTTAAAAATAATTATTTTCATCTGGTATAACATACGATATAATTTAACTGTTTATAACCAATATTACCTGCTGTACAGCTAAAAAGAATAAGAAATCGTATATACACATGACATAATAAAACGAAGAACAACAACAGCAAGAAAAATTGCAACAAGGACGCTTAAAACACAACAACAATAGCAAGATGCAAAAAGAAGAAAAACAACAGCCTGAACACTAAACCATAATGTATGCAACACAAATAACCCAAAAGTCAAATTGGAGGCTGGCTACTACAACTACAAACATGCATGACATATAAGAAGCTTCATATGTAAGTAAGTGTTTGCATGTATGTATGTGTTATGAATAATGAAATACAAACAAAAAAATTTATAAACATACAAATACACTTTAGTTTGCAAAATAAGAAAAAAAAGAAACTTCATAACTATCACAGAAAAAAAACAAGAAATGTTAGTATCGGAAGGATAATAAAACAAGAAAGCACTATAAGTGAAGCTATAAAAATATCTATCGGATATAACGTATAAAGTCATATATAAATATATGCATATTCAACTCTAAACTGGCTGTATTTTTCAAGTGTTGAAGCATTTATAAAGAAAAACTCAAACTAAATTATTTTTAAATTCACTTGTAGATTTTAGTACAAATTTTCAAGAATGATCTTGACATATTTTGGCTGATTTAAAATGAGTTTATCAAGATTGTTTCTTTATGAATGTGAAATGACAAAAATGTAGGAATATTTTATGGAATATTATTGTTTTTATTATTATTTTTAGCAGTTAAAATATATTAAAAAATAATAATAAAATGCCAGTTTTTTCATTTAGCTTTAGATTAAAAGGGTGGCTCAACATTGAGAATACAATCGGAGACCATAAGGACCATTGTTACACCCTAGAAAAAAGAATCTAAGGACTCTGCACGAAAAAATCCGTGCATACAAATCTGCTTATAGAAACTAAACCAATGCACAGTGTCACATTTATTCAAATTAGAACGACCAAAATAGGCAAATAAAAGCTTATTAATTGAAGTAATTCTTTTCGCATTTATTAGTGAACATGTCATATATCATGGAAAAATACTTAGAATATTGAAATGTGTCCATAGCGCGAATTATGGATCGTCAAAGTTGGAACTTATAAAAACATTTTAATTTTATTTAATACTTTTGTGAAGAAGTATGTTAACTTTAACTGCAGATATCTCAGTAAATACTGCTGATATTGGTATGAGTTTTTTGGCATGTAATATTAAATGTATCCAAATTATTATATTATAGTTTGCTGTGTTAAAAACTCAATACTGAAAATATTGTTTTTTATTTACAGGAAATCATAACATTAAAGAATATATTTTTTGGGAAATTCTATTTTTAATGGACCGGAACTAAAAAGTTCCAACGAATTCCAATTTAAAAATACGATTGTTATATAAAAGAATATCTATAAAATTATATTTGAGAATATTGGCTGCGACTTTTTGCGATCTTTTAAAATATGAAAAAAATGTGCAGTACCTCATATTAGCAATTTTTTTGCAATTATTTAAACATTTTAGGGTAATAGCTGAAAACTTGTTATGCAAATATTGCACTTATTGGTGTAATTAGATATTGCCACGCCTACTTTTCAAATATTCTTTATTTTAATAAAATTTACAAAAATATGTCTGAAATTCATACGAATAAAATAATTTTTTTCTATGGAAGTGGCAGTCATTCTACCCTCCCATTTTTAGTGGGTATGTTTATGGCCTTATCTACTAACAGAATATACAATTTCAGACCAATCTCTCCAAAACTGGATTTTTGTCGTCCTAAAACTGCCAAATGTGACACTGTGCAATGGATGAATTTTTTAAATTATATTTTTATTAATGACTGTTATGTTCAAGTTCTAAACATAAAAGAATAAATTGTTTCTTGTTGGTTTTTAAGGAAATATCCTATATACTGAGCTTTTAATGTCTTTTAAGTTATTTTTTATTAGAGCCCAATACTGTTCAATTGCACAGAGTTCCGGACAAGTTGATGAAATAGACTATTTTTGTAAAAACACTAACAATTTTTTGTTACCACTCCATTGCTTTGTTGCTGTAATGAGAAGAAGCAAGAACAGGCCTTAAAAAAGCTAATACACTGAATTTTCTGTGAAAGGGAGATGTCTTTCTGATTTAATGGGACCATTTTTTATAATAAAGTGCTTCTTTCCTCCATAGGCATATAGCTTCTAAAATCAAAAACTTTCTTGTGAATTTTGATTTCTTTGATACACGATAATTTTCTGTCACATTACTTCTAACATCTATAACATAGAATTCAAGGATGTTGAAAAAAGTCAATTAACTCTTTGTACCACTTTTCTTCCAGAGCTGAGATTTTGTCTAAATCCTACAGCCTGAAGAAACTATTTTTCTTTTTTTTTTCTTTCACTACCAGGTTTCCATTCAGTGACTATGACTTTTTTGTATAATATTATGATTCAAGAAAATGTATTTTGTGACATAACTGTATTCCTAAGAATTGTTTTATATGACCGATGTAAGATCTCATGAAAAGTTTGAATTATGTGTTTAGGTGTTTTTGTTCAATTTCCATTTTAAGAAAAATTAATTTTGCTATTACCATGAAACTTAGCACACGGCTAGTGAGCGTATTGTTAAATGTAAAGCAGTTAACAGAATTATTTAGTTTTCACCACATCAAAAGTTATAAGCCCAAAATTATGCACGGATTTTTTCGTGCGCAGTCCCCCACCTACTACCAGTGATGCCAGATAAAATATAAGAAAAATCTATTTGTTTAGTTGAAGAATTTCCTTTTTTCCCTTTTTTTAGACAAAATTTTACCTCAATTTTTCCCTCCTCCTTAAAATCACTATTTTTTAACAAAAACTAAAAAATTTTAATAAAAAAATGCGTTGAAAATTACATAAACATAGTTTTTGTTTGTAGTTCAATAAAAAGTATACAACCAATATTTTAAACAAAGAACAAGAATACTGAAAATATCCATTTGGCATCTAACATTTGTATTTTTAAATGAGTATGTATGATCAGATTGCATTTTTTGCTTATAAGGAGTGCGATCGAAAAAATCTTAACACACGTTTTGCCTCATAACTTTTTTCGGAAGCAATATTCAAAAATTTTTTGATCTGGTTATCATTGAAAAATACGTCAGTTATTATTTTTATTAACAATCATGTTGATTTGTCATGATTTTGATCAAAATGAGTGACAAAATAGATCTACCTGCAACAAATTATTAAAAAATTTCAAAAAAATCCACATACATAAGTCCTACAAATAATTGGCCACAGAATTAAATTTTTGCCGTCAAACTGCTTTTAATGTTACTAAACAGTAACAGGAAAAGTTGGCCATTGATAAGAAACCTGGTTCGGAAAGAAAAAAAGGTCCAAATGATATTGAGAAGGCCAGGAATTTGAAAGCATATTGAAAAGAACTCCAAACTCATATGGTGGAAAAGCAGCCCGGTTAGCACAGTGCTTTGACTATTTTGAGCGAAAATTTAAAGATAATGCAGAGTTGATAACATATAAAGAAATGCTGCAAAAAATTTAGAAGCCAAGAATAGGACACGGAAATTAAAACCAAATTTCATACAAAAATAATTATGTTGTATAATTGACGAAGAAACTTATGTGCTGGCAGAATCTTCACAGCTTATGTGTGAAGACTTTAATATTGTTAATGCTCGAGGCAATGTTGAAGATAAGTTTAGGACCGAAAAGCAGACAAAATTTAGTAAAAGAATTCCTGGTATAACAAGCTTTTTGCTATTGCGGAAAAACAGGAAAGTCATTTGTTACATTCAGCTCTATAAATACCAAAATATACTTCAAAGAATATTTGCAAAAAAGTCTTCTTCCTTTCATAAGAGAGCACAACGTGGGTCGATTTGTTATCATGTCACTACGGTAAGAAATCTCTGGAGTGGTACCATAACAATAACATAGTTTTTGTACCAGGAGAGGTCAATTTTAAAAATTCTCCATAGCTTAGACCTGTGGAAAGATAATGAACTCTTGTGAAAATTGAATTGAAGAGCACAAAAAAGGTGTCCCAAAATACCGAAGATTTTAAAAGAAGTGACTGAAGCAACTATCAAATCTCTAACGGAAGGGTTACCAAAAATGGTCCACAAGTTCATAAGTGGTGATTAGAACTATAAAAGTTATATTTTTCTGTGATCTGTATTAAATTATCAATTAAAAAAAAAAAAAAATTGACAAAAATTTTAAACATAAGAGGGCTTGTCAAAAGCCCCTCCTTATGTTTAAAATTTTTGTCGTATCTTTTTTTTTTTTTTTGGAGATGAATTTATACGTATTAATAATTCCCTTTATTTTGACATAAATTAATAAACCATCCTTTTTTCCCTTCGACAAAAATTTGCGTTAAAAATTCCGTTCATTTGACATCACTCCCTACTACCAACAATTCACTAATCAATTTGTTCTCGTTTAAAACAAACCGTACTCCTAACAAACCTAATCAGGTTTTTCAGTGGCATGTTATTGAGACAATCAAGATCGTAAGAGAGGTATCGACCGAGTCTACGCTCAGTCTACGCTCTTATAGTGCTGGTATCAAGTAATCGGTTCCCCGTGTTGATATGCCTATTATCTTTAAAATAGTTTCATGGCTAACCCGGTCGCCTGACTCTTTGGGACGTAGTACGGACTTAGCGGAGATATTTCTAATGAAAATATCAAGAGGAGAAATATCTAACATTGTCTCCAGACTAACTTGAGGTGTAAAACGCAGTGATTAAGAAACAAGCCTAATGTATATATCCTTATTCAAGACCAATCCTAAGGATTATAATCATTTCGTTTGCTCTATTGAATTCTGACAACCATATACATTTACATAAAACCATTAATAATACCAGAAATTTATTTAAAAAAGCTGATAGATTCAAAAGGAACTGTAACTGAATATTTATACCCTACACCGCCATATGTGGCTGGTGTATTATTGGTTTGTGCTGATGTTTGTAATGTTGAAAAAAAAATTTCGACGTTCAATTCAGAATCGATTAAGAGATGTTCGACCATCCGTCTAGTCGGCTGTCTGTCCACATAAACCATGTATACAAAGTACAGGTTGCAATTTTAAAGATAAAAGACAAAATTTGGCACTAATAATTATTTTGGCACAAGGTCTAAATTGATGATGGATGTAAATATAAGATGTACTATTCAAGAACATTTAGAATTTGGCTACAAAAGGTTATTTAGATTTATTTCTCTTCGAAAGGAATAATGAGATCATATCTTAAAAAATACTTCTAAGGTGCCCGGCAAAACTATAAGGTCACTTTTCATTGCACCGTGTATTAAAAAGTACAAGGGGTATTTAATATTACTTCTAGCTAAAATATTTATTACTAAAAGGTGTTCCTTTATAAACCTTTTGGTATCATTTATTTGACATTTGATATTTTAATAGACACAAGTGTTGAAAATGTGAACTTTCCAGTGAGTCAAAATGATAAGGTCAGTTCATTTCTTTTCCACTAAAAGCATATGTTTTGCAATTTATTCCTTGACTATCTTTATTAATTGATTTATAGAAGTGTTTAAAAAGTGAATTATTTAAATTCCAGAAGTCTTCCTAGGAATTCATCCCGCCCAACTTTAAACATTTTCACTGCTAAAGAAATATATAAACTTTAAGTTTAAATCATATATATTATTGGGGGTTAAAGGTTAGCTTTTGCTCTTTTGTACTTTGCTAGTGATATATTATATGATATTTTTACCATTTTTTTACCAAAGTATTGCTAGAAATAATTCTTTTTTAATAAAAATATTTAATAAATATTTTATTGTAAATTAGCTTTTCCCGCTACACTTCGCTACGACATTTTAGGCCATAACAAATATTTACTACTCCCCCTATTCGAAATTTGATAAGAATATTACTGCTAGAACTTTTAAGACTGTAATGCTCCCTGAACCTATCCTTGATATTTCCATTTTATTAATGAGATATGATAATTTTGATGTTCGTACGAAGTTTTAGGACTATTAGTATATTAGATTTTTAAAAAACCATAACGAATGTTTACTTTATATGGGGAGCACCACACTCCCTAATCTTTCATATTTGAATGTACGGACACACAGCATGTACACTACTGTGTGTCAAATTGCATGTAAATAGCTACGTTCATATTGGACAAAATTTATTTATTTTTTTTTTTTAAAGAAGGCGTAAAATGTGGGCGTGCAAAATCAAAAAAAAAATTATAATAATATATTTCTTTTTAAAAGCAGGCGAGGCATCCAATCGAGATCTTATACAGACTATAACCACCTCCGGCACAAACAAACTTAAACTTCATTTTTATAATAGGGTCATTCCATTTAAAATGTAAATCAAAATAAATTTAAGTATATCGATAGAGCTTCCTTCAAACAAAAAAAATTATAAAAATAATGAAAATTAACTTTTTAAGACAAAAGTCTTTAGATAGTTTTTTATAAAAAAAAAAAAAAATAAATAAAATATTTATTAAATTTTCATATGACATCTTAAAATATAAGCTTGGACAAATTTATTACAAAAAAAATATTTTGATATCTTTTATACACCAAAAACTTTTGCCATTAAAAAAAAATCGATTAATCACCCTTAAAGCTATAAAGTTGCATTGTTTTCAAAATAAAAAAGAATAATATTAATTTTACATGATTATGAATCTTCCTCTAGATATGCACCTAATATTATACAAATCGGTAATCAATGTTCAAAATTTTTAAAATTTATAATGGAATTACTCAATATAAATATATGAAAAACTCTCATTTCAAGTTTATCTTTATGAAACCAACTTTCAACCTCAAATATTTTTATAACTTATGATTTTTTAAATAAGTTTTGATGCAATTATAATAACAACACTTGAAGGGGTAACAGAACAAAAATTTCATGTGGTGCCGGCAAGTACTCAAAGTCAAAAAATCTAAAAAAAGTTTTTAAAACTAATAAGTTTTTTTCTTTTATTTTGATTGCTGTAATCGAGGATTTTAGCATAAGTGTCCAATTATTTTAATGTAGACTACAAACACTTGCAGAAAAAGAACAACATAGATTTAATTAGCGTGCCATTGTGTTGTGCGAAAATCGTGAAACCAAATTTATGCACTTCCGGGTATAGCAAAATTCAAAATGGAGCCTAATAACTTTTGAAATTATGCATCGTTTAACGTATATCTCGTTAATGTGCCCTCAACAGAAATGCTGTTCAACGCACCCAAACTTGGAGAGAAAAAACGTAAATGGTTCCAAGAGGTGGCTTTTTCGCGAGACACACTCGAAACATTATTTTAGTGAAGCTGGAGTATATCGTCATGAAAGAAAGTTTCCAAATTAAATTTTAAAATCATTGTGGCATTTTAAAGTATTAATTTTGTAAAAAATGTATAGTTATTCAAAAAAAAAAAAAAAAAAAAAAATATCTGAAATTTTGCATATTTGGTTATAGCGGATTTTGGCGTTATAAGTAAATTTTAATCTGAAATAAGTTCTTGTGATAATATTTACTTACACAAAAAATATGATTTCACTGAAAATATTCAACAACGGTTTTCATGAGCTAAGAACGCGATGTTTTTTATTTAACATTAATCGTCGAGGCTCACCTAAGGCTCTATTTAAAATTGGCTATGATATATGTCAATCTGTAACTGCTTTAATATCCTATATTAAAATCTATGGCCTTCTGAAAAAAGTACGATTTTGTATTTAGTGCAACTTTAGAGATTTAGTTGATACTGTCTTATGAATAATTTAAAAGAAAAAAGACAGATTTTGTTAATATATCCACACATACTTAACATATCGTAATATTTTTAATTTTTTTGTATTTAAAATACTCCATTGTAAAATACATAAATGCAATAGTTTTTGATTTAGGACTTTAAATAGAATTTTGGCAATTTTTTTTAAATTTTGTATCTTAAACCTACATAACATTGACGCCGTACGGTAAAAGTCATTCACGCGAACAGTTCTGTGTTTCAATAGAGCCAAAGAATATTGGTATTTAATAGCGTTGATGTGCCATCAAACAATTTTCGAAATTTTTTTAACCCTAAAAGTAAACAAGTTTGGAGAATTTCCTATATAAGGATTAGAAAAAAAGCATATATCTTTTCTACAAATCGAAATACTTAGTTAATAAAAGCATAGACTTTAAACATCAACAATTTCTGTGTTCTACACACAATATGTTTATTTTGCCATAAAAAACAGAGGCCAATAAAATAAAAAATGTGCATTATATGTTCCCTTCTTTCATAAAATCTTACCTTATCTGCGTTCTTTGCCAAAAACATAATTTCATCTAGTTTTGTATTTTTTGAATAACGTTACTAAGTAAATAAGTACTATAAAAACTTGTCATTACAAATGGTCTGTAAGTTTCATGTAGAACTGTTAAAAACTTCAATTTAAAGTTAACTTATTAAGGGTACTGAATTTTTTTAGTCTTTCTGCATAATTCTTTTTATACCCTACAACACCATATGCATTTGTGCTGATGTTTGTAATACCCAAAAATATTGGTCTAGGACCCAACCTAATTTATACCAATCGGCTTAGAATCACTTTCTGAGTCGATTCAACATTGTCCGTCCGTCTGTCCTTCCATGTAAACCTTGTATTCAAACTACAGGTCGCAATTTTAAATGAAAATTAATGAAATTAATGATTTCTTATGGTCCTAGGACGAAGCCTACTGAAATTGATTATGATCGGTCCATTATTTCACCTAGCCACCATACAAATGTCCTCCCGGAAAGGGATAAAGCAATATTTTAATGAAAGTTGGCAGATATAAGTTTTGTGTAAGTTTAAATCTGTGTGCCGAATTTCAAGAAGATCGGTCCAAATTTGACCATTTATATTTAAATATTCGACATATTTAAATATAAATGTTTGTGCAAAAAAATTCGAAGTCCATTTTTTACCATAGCTGCCATATAAGGTCCTCTTTCGGGAATCACCCAAAAATGAATAAATTCATATAATATCGACGTATAACTATAGACGTAATATTCTGTATTCATATGTTTTATTTTACAATTAATATGAGTATCGGTCCACAAATTTCCCCAAGTCTAGTTAAAGATCCCTCTCCGAATTTTGATATACACAATGGTGTAGCGTATAATTTTTAACTTTATCTTTATGCTTTTTGTGTTTAAAAAAAACCGGTCTATTTGACATTCGAAAAATGAACATTTTGAAAAAACTGACAGCACTTTAACTGAAAAAAAAAAACGATTTTAAAACCGGTTGAAAAACCGAGTCGATCACACTAGTAAACAAATAAAAACAAACAAACAAACATTCTATTAGTCAAACTGATATTTGAAACAACAACAAAATTAATTTCTCGATACGGTGCATATCCAAATAAATACCAAACATGATTGAGGAAACCAAAAATGAGAATATTATGATTAGGGGGCGGAATTATATGCATTTATTTTTGGAAAATATGCGCCTATAAAATGCACTTGAAAATTCAAAATATACCCTAAAAAATTAAAAAATATGCATTTATTTTTATAATATTTGTTAAATAAAAAGAAAAAAAAAGTTAGTCTATAAGAAAAAGCAAAAATCAGTCTATCTTAAGCTAAGAAATGCAGTAAATTTTGTATTTTTAATGGTTGAAGCTACGTTTTAAAAGATCAATACTAATTATTTGTTTTTTTAAATTTGTACTCCTTAAGATCACATCTTTATTAGTGAAATTGAGTTTAATACAACCTTAATTAGATGAGTTTTAATTTATATATACAAATATATATTTTACTAAGTTGTCAAATGTAAATGATTATCTATTTCGGCGGACATACATAGAATATGATCCTTCAACGTCAACAGAAGTGATAGGAGCGTATTTGAATAAGTTTAGTTAAGAAGAAGGGTATTCTTCTAAACACGTAATGTTTTTTTATTCATTTTCTCAAATCATTTTTTTTTTTTATATAACAGCTTGTAACTTTAATTCAGCAACGGGGCCTTCTGCAACTTCGATTTTTGCAATATCACTATCTACTAAGTTGATTTGAGCACTTAATGAATCGAAACCCTCTAATTTAGTATTAGTTTCAGAAAAAAAAAATCTAAACAAGAATTTCATTGAATGAAAAGAATGTTTGAAACAAAAAAAAAAGTATGAATAAAATATTTTTACCCTTCTGAGGGCTTCGTTTGTCGAAACGACTAACACTAACTTTTATTAAAAATATTTTAAGACGAATCATTAACATGAAAAATAAAACAATTGATTTTTGGTTAATGAATTAATTTAAATAAAATAATAGCAAAAATTCCTAAATAATTTCCATTGTTTTTAAAATATTAAGCAAAAACTGAAAAGATCTCAATATTTGTACTTTTTCAGGGATGGTGTTACATAAGTACCCTTTGTGTTAGTTGTGAACAAAATTTTAAATAGGCAACATACGTTTTTTTAAATGTGTACACCCTATAATTGTTCTAACCAAAATAAAAAGTAAAAAAATAAATTTTTTTGCATACTCTGTGAATATTTCAAATTTGTGATACTTTTTTGCATCTTTTTACAGTAGTACAGTTTTTTTTTTTTAATGTACACCATTGTTGTAAATTTACCTGGATATAGGATATTTTCGACATTTTTACGAGTTTTGGCTGTTATATTAGGAGTAGAACACAGTCGATAAGACATTTGTCGCTAAATTAGATCCTTACCCTGTTTTTAAGGGAATTTTATAAAAAATGTTTCTTTAATTATTTTTAACATATTTTTTAATAAACTATTAATATAATTAATGTTAAGTTTGATGAAGAAAATGTTGAGCAGCGCCGATAAGTCTTGATTTAGTGTGACATTTTACTGCATATTTGGTCGAAAATATCGATCGTGTCCTTAGGTTTTATTATAGAACTCATATGATGAAGACGATCTGTAATCGTTAGTACTTTATAATATGGCTTTATTCAGTCTTCAGAATACCTTTTCTATTTGATATAGAAAATAGAGCTTAATCATCATCATTGTCTAATGTGACAAAAAAATATACTTATGTGTTGTTAAAATTATTTCTGGAAGTCATATTGTATTTATTTTCCCCCCAAAAAAATATATTCCACACTATAGCAACAAATATTAAAAACACTATATTTATATTTATTTATATTTACTACATTACTTTATTGATAAAAGTTCAAAAAGTCACACTAAGTGCTTCGTTAGTCGTTTCGACTAACAAGGCTGCTTAAAATACTAACTTCCAGACCGCTCACAGCAACCAAAACTCTCAAAAAATATGCAACGAATGAAAAATTATTTTTTGAACAGTAAAGATATTTATATTGTTTGAAAAATAAAAAGTTTTCGGTTGCTTGCATTTTACCTCAAAATAAGAAAAGTAAGATTGTAACAAAAAAAAAATCTTAAAAACCAAAAAAAGAAAAATAGAAAAAAAAATGCAAAATATGCAATATTAGGCAAAATATGCAAAAATATGCATTTTCACTAAAAAAAAAAAAACAAAAATATGCACTAACAAATCGATGCCATTTTTTAGTAAAATGTCTGATTCGGATAGATAACAACACAAGATCATTTTTAAATGCTCCAAAAAAAAAAAAAACATGCATTTGCATATAAATCCCAGCCCTAATTATGATTGTTTATTAAAACTGTATGTTACGTTTTTTGACATTAAAAAACTTGTCATTTGTCTTAACTCGATTTAAGTAATTGTATCGAAAGTCCTTACAGATATAATGATAAAGTTTTTTCACTCTTTTATCTAACTCTGATTTTTTCCCTAGAATATTATTTGAATTCCTTTTTTTTCTAATGACAATTGTATTGCAATATAAATTGCACAAGTGCACAATATTTGTTTAATTTTTTTTATAACTTTTGTGAACTCGACTTCTAGGAACATCACGCTTTGTCTTTCAGTAAAAGCAATTAGTTATGGGAAGAAATATAGCACTGTTGCCGTATAACTAAAATATTGTTTTTGTAAGTTTAATAACAATGCTATATATTAAAACATTCTCCAATTTTTTTTTTTAAGATATGTATAGCTACACGTATCGTACGACACACCGTACTCGTAGAACTTCTTTTGTACTTTTATTTCTTTCTCATACATAGAAAATTATTTTTGTTTATTACGTTTATTGTGTTTATACAGTTTTTTCTTCTTTTTTCTTTTATTTGTTAAATTTTCTTTCTAAAAGCCTTCGAGTTATGCCTTTGTATTGCTTGGTTTTTGTTTTTTTGTAGTTTCGTAGTTTTTGTTTCGTTTTCCAAGGAATGCATCTACACAAGTCTATAGCAGCAGTTGCTGTAAATGGTTTTTATACTTTTCGTGATATTTGCTTAAATTAAATGACAGTAGTTATGAAATTAGATTTCAAAGTTTTTGTTTTTATTTTGTCCTCTCTTGCTGTAGAAACAAACGTTTTTTATTACCGTTAATGTATTCTTTATATACGATACGGCATAGAGGAAATTTTTAGAATGGCAGTATTGTGTTTTGAGGATGCCTAACTATTTAGAAATTAGTTTTTAATATATGTGTACTCGTAAAAAAAGCTAATATTTTTGTTAAATTAAAAGCCAGATGCTGTTTAAATGGATAAGGGCATAAACATTATTAAGAAACATAGATACATATTTGTAAAAGGATAGGATAAAAAAGTAATACAAAATATATTAAAATGGAGCAGAGTGTTCAATAGATATTAAAACTTCAATTAACTAAATGAAGATTTATGAATTTAAAATAATAAAGACTCTTCTTACAACGACAGAGTGTCTAATTCAGTGAAATAAGCCAATTTTTGAATGATGTTTTTACCGGATTGAGATTTAACTCCCATATATTGTGACCTAAAAAAATAATTTACTACGCGAATAATGGCCAGAATTCCACCAAAATTTGAGATTGTCAATTTTTATTTGAATCTGAAGAATAAAGCCCCTACCTACCATATATCCTGAAATGAGAAAAATAAATTTCTGGCTAACATACAGTTTTTAGTTTTATAAAAATAGAAGGAGGTGTCACAGAATATTCAAACTTGCACATATGGGCAATTATCAAAAAATTTTTGATTTTAGCCCTTCAAAAAAAATATTATTTTTTTTTTTTGACGGCACATTAAAATCCTTTTGTATACATATAAAGTGACTCGAATGGATGTAGAATCAGTTCACGTTAATCATTTCATGTGAGGGGCGCGAAAGTTTTGACGGTTTAAAGTTGAACATATAACAATTTTTACAAACTAGAAGTTTATGTATAACTCTGGTCAAAATAACACATAATATCAAAACCGACTGAGTTATTCAAATAAAATGTATGATATTTTTAATGTTTGATGGTATTAGTGCAGCATATTTTAGGGTTTCCTAGTAAAATTTAAAAAATTTTCTTTTCAATAAAAATCTGGATTTTTTAAAATTTTATGAAAAATTTGGATCGAATCTAAGTTATTTCTCCATTTATTGATTGAAAATATATTTTGTTAGAGTTTATTACATAGAATTGCTTTTTAATATTGTGATCGTTTTTTAACACAAGTAAATATTTTTTGGTCAATAAAACGTTTATCCCTCAAAATTTTTTGATGCGCCTCCGAATTTTTATTAAGCATAACAAACACCTACTAAATAATTATGTCAATTATAGTTAATTTCATGCTGTCCACACGATGTGCCTTAGCGAAATGTGTTTTGACAAAAGTGTCCCGTTTTCAATTATCAACGACATTTGACTTAAATTTATGATCCCAATCAATTTTATTTATCGCCACTTTTATATCTTAATATCTAATATTTGTTTAAATTGCAATTTTCCATATAAAAATACAAAAACAAAAAGTGCAATTTTTGCATAATTTTCAAAAAGTCCATAAAATTCTTGTATTAAATTTATTTTTAATGCTCCTCCGATTTTGTTATGTAAAATATCAAAAAACTAAGTTCACGCAGTAATCCAAGCAATTCCATATGAAAATGTGAATGTGCCTCGCGAAAAACTGACTTTTTGAAAAATTTTCTCACTGTTTTCCAAACTTTGAGACACGCACAATTACAACATGTATCAATCTCTAACCCAAATTTTGTATTCGGTTGAGGGGAGCACAGACCCCGCCCAAAAAAACTGAAAAATTTAAAAAACCAAAAAATTTCGTCATCAAAACTTGACTACCCAGTATTTAGTTGTCGAAAGTCTGCACAACAACAAAGACGGTGCAGAGTTTATGTACAAAGTCCGGTTAGTATACTTATGATAGAATGAGATCAAAAAGTATAAACGAGCGAACAAAAATTGTAGAAGAATGGTAAAAACTTAAGTAGTTTTAATCAGTTTTTCTATATTCTTGAACTTTGAACAACAATCATGGTTGGAAAAAGAAAAAAATTGTGCTAAAATTTTGCACTGTATTAGTCTCAAGTATTGTGAGTTCAGATCTGTAACCAATTTGTTCAAAATGTCATTACCACAAAACTTATTAAGGATTTAAGTCAGTTTCAGCCAGGTTAAAAATTTTTGATAATTGCCCATATATTACTTTAGACCCAAAGTAAATATATGAAAAATCGGAGCAAGAACACGCCTACCTCCCATAAATCCTGAAATATGAAAAACGCACTTTCTTCTAAAATATGTGATAGCCATTGGAAATAGGGTTTTTATGGGTCAGACAATATTTGATTTAGAGCCTATTTACATTGGGGATTATCGCAGGGTATTTTTATGATATTTTGTTTTCAAGTTGCTTCGAAATCCTTTTCATATTTACACATATAAATTTGTATTGTGAAATTTTTAAATTTTTTAAAATTTTTAAAAATTTTCCCAGGGAAAATCCCCAATGTAAATGAGCTCTTAATAGGAGCAAGGGCATACCCACCTTCATATCATTTTGTAACGCACAGAAAACTTTATCGGACCCCCATCTTAAAGTATACCGTTCGACTCAGAATCACTTTCTGAGACGATTTAACGATGTCCGTCCGTCTGGCTGGCTGTCTGTCCATTAGAGTGTCCCGTAAACAAAAATTTTGTAGGAACACCCCTCAAACGATGCGTAAAAATTAGCTGAATATGGGAAAAATATAAAAAAAATTTTTAAATTGATCTTCAGTTCCCTACCAGCCAATTATATAAAAAATATTTTAAAAAATGTTCGCAAAAATGTTGGTTCATAAACCGTCATTTTAGTACATCATGCAAAAAAATTTCGATATTTTTCTTCAAAAATAGATAAGAATTTTATAATTTTGTTCCTTTTAAGGCTAAAATTTTAAAAAAATTTCATTGTAGTAAGAATTGTTGATAATAATTTTCCAGATTTAAAAAAAAAAAAAAAAATGTTCATCAAAATAACTTAAAAAGCATAAAATTACGAACTTTTTGATACCCATTTCGATTTAAAAATCTAAACTTTTTTTTTTACCAAAATGTATGGGACCCATGATTTTAAAATCGCTGGTAGGGAACTGAAGACCAATTTTAAACATTTTTTTAATATTTTTTCCCATATTCAGCTAATTTTTAC
Organism: Protophormia terraenovae; assembly: GCA_951394005.1. Classification (NCBI taxonomy): domain Eukaryota; kingdom Metazoa; phylum Arthropoda; class Insecta; order Diptera; family Calliphoridae; genus Protophormia; species Protophormia terraenovae. Next base: position 126,431,060 of record OX596073.1, read on the forward strand.
GCATCGTTTGAGTGGTGTTCCTACATCGAAATCTCAAAAAACCCTATTCTCGGGACACACTACTGTCCATGTAAACATTGTGAACAAAGTACAGGTCGCAATTTTAAAGATATCTTGATGAAATTTTGCACGAATAATTATTTTGACATAAGAACGAAGCCTATTGAAATTTGTTATGATCGGTCTATTATTTCACTTCTGTATTTGCATAATTTATTTTACATTTAGTAAAAGTTTTGCTCACAGGTCTAATTTTTAGCTCATACACAATGGTGTAGGGTATTATATGATCGGTCTTGAGTTTCTCTCTCGTTTAATATTATTTTAATTTCTTCAGTAACTTATTAAATTTCCTATTTTCACCCAATTTCTGTTCCAACATTTTTTTCTTTTAGTTTACAATATTGCACAGTGGTTCCAAAACGAAATATAAATATTTCAATAAAAAATGAGGTGTTTTCAAGTTAATTTTTATACAAGTATTTAGTATCTAAGAAAACGTTAGAATTTGGAGATTAATAATTTATGAAAAAAGTTAGTGGAATGTAATTTGATTGCAGATTTTTTCAAAGGACTTACAATTTAGCATTTTTTTTTAACATAAATTAATATTTAATAAAAATTAAACGAATAGTGATATTTTATTGAAATTTCAGTATAATGTGTACAAAATTGTCATAAAAATTAAAAAAAAAAAAAAAAATTAAAAATATTCCCACTTTTTTACGTAAAAATACACAAAATCCCAATCCGTATAAAATGTGTTAAAAAAATAAACTTTTTTCATTGAAATGGTCACCCTGGCATTACAAGGGGCCTCCTTATATATAGTTATAAAATTAAAATAATTTTAAGTCAATCCCACCTTTGCAAACAAAAAAAGAAAAACAAATTTTCCAAAATTTACAAAATTTGGATAGGGCTTGTGGGCAGTTCTTTGCCCCAAACTCTTCTGTATTTACTTTGCACGCATTTACATTAAGATTTCTTTTGAAAACATTAAAAAAATGATAAAGCCCAAAACAAAAAACAGATTTTATCAGTAAATAAATATTGTCACCTTTTTGGAAAAAAACCCAAATAATTTAAAATTTGTATAAAATTCCAATTTCAGATTAATGTAACTTTCAACGAATTCATATATTTATATGATTCTTGCAACAATATTATTTAGAAATTTGTCAGGAGACCGGCGAATATTAAGTCCGCTAAGTTAAAAAATAAAAAAAAAAACACGCTAAAATGAGGTAAAAATTTATTTCGACCCGAATATCTCTTAAACTAAGAGAGATAATCTACACATGTAAGCGTATTTTTATAGAGATTTGCTTGAAATATACCCAGCAAAAAAGGAACTGAAAAAGTCATGAATTTAACATTGTGTTGGCATTGGAAGGAAGTAGTTACTGGTGCAAAAGAGCTGCAGAAGTTCTTTTTTTAACCCATGGTTGTCATTGGTAGGATGTTCCTCTTTTATGCTTCTTATTCATTTCTTTTGAAGTACTTCCTTTAAAACTATGTTTATGAAATTTTTTACAAAAAATTCAGTTTTAGCCTTATTAAAAGATAATAAAAATGCATTAAAATTTACATACCCGAGATAGCAAACTCTGAAGGGCCACCTACTTCCCCCCTAGGAACCTGTGCTCCTCCAAATCATCTCGAAAACATCTCAACCCTGACCATGTGAAATTTTATTGAGTTATCTGTAACGGTTCAATAGTTACAGAATTATTAAAAAAAACAAGCGAGAATGTCATATTCGGCTTGGTCGAATCTACATAACCACCATCGACTTCTTCAAATTTTACGTTACATGGGAAGAACTACTTGTATAAAATTTCGTTGAAGTTTCACCTTATATGGAAGGTGGGCGATAAAGTGGGTGGACCATGCCCATTTTTGGTTTCCAAGTTTGTATCGACCCTTGAAATATTTACCCTTGAACTTTCTGTACAAAATTTCGTTGTCAAAAATGTCAAACAAAACTTTGACGCATTTCAGAAAAAAAAATAATAATTTTTGACAATTTTTTTTTCCAGGGTTTAATTGTATGATATGTATTTTCACCTTTATATAAATGTATATTTCGTTCCGTTCTAAATTTGTCTTACGAGGATTTGAAAGACTGGAGTGCGAGTGAAGAACTTCTTCAAAAGTACAGAAATTAAATTAATTAAAAGAATTATGTTAACTATGTTTGTGAATAAATCCTTATTTTTGCAATAATAACTAGACAGGAAAATGTAGTCGGTCAAGCCCGACCAAACGATACCCTAGACCAACGGTTCTCAAATGGGGGTCCGCGACCCACAAGGGGTCCGTAAGGACATTCGTGGGGGGTCGCGAAGAGTTCCTGAAACATATTCTTAAACATACAATTTTTTAATATAATTATTATTTACAAGTTAAAATGAAAATTCCAATAAAAACATGTAACTATTTAAAAATGGAAATACATCTTTTTACAAAATATATCCAAATTAAAGACAAGCGTAAAGTTTTTTCTAAAATGAGTTCTTTTTAGAAACTAGTAATGAAGAAACCTTTAATTGAAAATATTATGCTTCAAAAATACAACTATAATCAAACCAATAGAGTGTCGATATAGGAACACCCCTCGAACGTTGCGTAAAAATTTACTTGGTTCATGGGTCCTATACATTTTAGTCAAAAAATTTTTTTAATCGAAATAGGTATGAACAAATTTGTAATTTTATGCTGGTTATGGAAAAAAATATTTTAAATTTTTTTCTGTGGGATTTTGTTTCGCTAGAAGACGTTTTAAGACATTTGATGAACAATTTTTTGGACAAATTTAGAAAACCATATATTATCAATAGTACTTATTACTACAATGCTAATTTTTAATATTTTTTAACCATAAAGGGAACAAAATTATAAAATTCTTATTAATTAAAAAAAAAAAAAAATTTTGCGAAAATTTGTTAAAATATTTTTTTTATAATTGGCAAATGATACCCATTTCAAGATCCAACTCTATACTATTTTTATACGAAATTCTCTAGACCCGTGACTTTCAATCGATAATAGGGAACTAAATATCAATTTTAAACATTTTTTAATAATTTTCCCATATTAAGTAAATTTTTACGCATCGTTTGATAAATCTTCCTACAAAATTTTTGTCTATGGGACACTTCTGTCCAATGACACAGTATAAAGAAAACTTTACGATGTGGCAGGGAAAACAAGTAATTAAAAAGATAAATATGTAGTTCACTTAAATTTGATGAAACTATATTTTTTTTCACATGAAATTCTACTTTTATTTTATCTTTTTATACAATTTTTTTTCAGTACACAAAAATTTTATTTCATCGATAAGTTTCCCGGCTATATGAAGAAAAATTGCTTAAGCAACTTTATGATTTAAAAACAGAAAGTACTATCAATGTTAGTATTAAGAAAGCACCAGGTTCATTTTAAAAAAGAGTTGAAGTTCGTTGAATTTAAGTTTGAATCAACAGATTTGAAAGCATCTTAAATAGTTGAAATATATCAAAGTATATTCGCTTGTTGGCTCCGAAGCCCTAAAAATATTATACAAATTTTCTTCAACATACATTTTTATGTAAAAATATCTTTTTTACTCTTTTGTCCCTCAAAACTGAGATTTGATCTTTTGTGAACGCAGAGAATATTAGATATATTATACGAAAAAGTCTCTTAATATTAAAGGAAAACAATGTAAAAATTATTAATATTATTTTTTAAAATTACTTTATTACTTTAGTTGTAGTGGGTCGCGCTTCCATTACAATGTCAAAAGGGGGTCGCGAAGCGAGGTCTTGTGAGAACCCCTGCCCTAGACCATTATGTTCATTAAAATTTGGGCAGAGGTCTTTTATTAGACTTGAGGTCAATTGTGGACCGATATTCTTATTAAGTGTAAAATAAAACATACGAATACAGATTATTACGTCGGTACTAACGTTTATATGAATTTATTCACTTTTATATGGGAGCTATTGTAAATTATGAACCGATAAAAGTAAAATTTGCCACTATCATTTACATTTAAATAAAACTTATTTCTGTCGAATATTAACTTGATACTAACATTTTAATGGGATTTATGCCCTTTAAAGTGATTTTCGGAAGAGGGGTTTATATGGAAGCTATCGTCAATTATAAACCGATCTTCCTGAAATTTAGTACACGGATTTAGACTTATATGGAACTTATATGTGCCAAATTTCATTAAACTATATCTATATTTATTGGGTTTATGATCGTTAAACCCTTTTCCGGGAGGACATTTGTATGGGGGCTAGGTGAAATAATGAACCGATCATAACCAGCTTCAACAGGGTTTGTCCCTGACCTAATAGAAGATCGTGTGCTAAGTTTCATTGTCTTATCTTTAAAATTGCGACCTGTAGTTTGATTACAAGGTTTACATGGACGGACAGACGGACATCGTTAAATCGACTCAGGAAGTGATTCTGAGTCGAATGGTATATAAATTGGTGGTCTGATGGTATTTTCTATGCGTTACAAAGATCAGCACAAAAGCATAATACCCCAAAAGCATAATACCTATGGTGGTGTAGGGTATAAAAATTTTTGTAAAATAATTACAAATTATTTTGTTATTAATAAAACTGAATTTTTTAGTTTTTCTTAAAATATAAAACTGTTTGCTTTTGTTGTTATCAAATAAACAAATTTTAAGGAGTTTTGTAGGTTTTAAAGCAATTGACACCTTTTTTAAAAATATTCCCTTTTTGGGAGACTGTTTTGAAATCCCCTTTTTTGAACACTTTTTAAAAATTTTCAACGGTAACTCTAGTCTGTGTAACTATATTGTCTGTGCGATTTTTAAATCTCATGTATGTATGTACATTAGGGATATAACCAAATTTTGGCCCTAGCACCATGCGATGGCGAATGTTGTTTTATTTACGAAAACTATTTTTTCGGGTCATTTTGGAATAAAAACCTCAACCGTGAAAAAGTAATAATAATAAATTTTTTTTTTTTAATAATTTTCAATGGCCTATTCAACCATGCTAGGGCCATTTTGATATTTTCGAAAAATTTGAAATAGTTATAGCCCTAATGTACATGTTTGTGTATGATTTAATTAATTTTTTTTTTTTTTATTTGAATTATATACATTTGACAACTTTTTTTAATATATACACATGTATGTAGTTTTATTAATACACAATTTATCATCAAAACACCTTCTAAAATGCTGCTACATGTAAACACTACATTTTTAATCAATTTTCTAATTATCCAAATTTTACCTCCTAAATAAATTTGTGTGTGTGTTATTTTGCAACAATGCTAACGGCACAAACATTATTAAATTGCATTCTTTTTGCGTAACACACTATACCAACAAATCTGCGAAATTATTTCATAAAAGTTTTATTAAAACAACACACAACAAAAAGTCAAAAGCGCGTTGTGCAGGTGATTAACAAATTCCATTTCTACAAAGCAAAAAAAATCTGCGGCCACATAATAAATAAGCATGCCACAAACTTATAATTTTTGGACAAAAGTACCAAAAATAATAGCAAAAAAAGAGAGAGTACAACAAACAATGTGAATATAAATTAATACATAGTAGTTGAGTAGAATCGTAGCATACAGGATACATGCTTTCATACCTATGGAAGATTGTTTTTTTTTTTTTTTTTCAGATGATAGTGTCAGTGCCAGATACAACATTTTGCATTCATTACATAACTTTGCACATAAACACACATGCCAAAAAAAGTGAATAAATGTACAGATACATTCACATATTTAAACATTCATTCATATACATATGTATATAAACTCGTTGTATTGTGGCATCACACAGAGTTATTGTTTCTAAATGCAAGTTAAACTGCGTTTGTCGCATTAAACGTATAAAACACTAATACTCGTACATAACTGATCATACAATTGCGGGTACACGTACATGTGTATATGTATGCCATATAAATGTACTCAGTTTGGCAATGTATTATAGTGTTTTAGCATCACCTGAAATATCCTTAATATGACCTCAACTAAGTTTTATACAAAATAAAAATTAAAAAGCAAACAAAAAAAAAAAAAAGATAAATAAAAAATATGTAGGTGTGGGAGTGAAAAAATTCTTTATGTTGTATGGTGTATGTGACATTATTACCACCTCCTAACACTTCATCATCTAGTTGAGGAAACACAAAAAACACAAACATATGAAGAATGTATGAGAACAATGGTAGCTACATAAAAAAAAAAAAAAAAACAAAAACGCAGAAAGAATTAAACACAACATGAAAACGCAATTTTCGCGAATAAATGAATTCTAATCCGCATAAAAGATGACATGGATGCACCCATGGTTCCTTACTAAGTAAGTATGTATATTTATGTGTATATGTGTATTTACACTGTGTGTTGAGGACATTTACCAAATGTAGAATAAAAACAAAACACAACAAACGTTTATGTTCGTTTTTCAACATTCACACTTTTATAGTTGCAAAATAACACTTTACGAAATTTAAATAGTGTGTAATTTTTCATTTATTTATTGGACCATATAAAAGCTTTATGGATTACTCTTTTGCTTAAAAATCTAAATTCATTATACCCTTCACCACAGGTGTAAAGTGTATATATAAGTTTGTCATTCCGTTTGTAATTTCCACAATTTTATATTTTCGGGATCCTTGTAAGAAGCGATGACGATAGGACCATGTCAGTCCGTGTGTCGGTTGAAATGGCGTTTATGAAGCCCACCGATTACCGACATATATAATATATATATATCAGACGATCGAAAATCCTTTCGAGAATTTTGTTATTGAAATTCAGCAAGATCGGTTTATAAATGGCGGAAATATGCTTAAAAAACCTGTTTTTAGAACCGGTTTTCCAGTTTCTGAAGCCTCTGTATATACTAGGGACTTCATTTTTATAAAGAAGGCTCGGACATTTTTTTCTGAATTTTTGTTCTGAAGAAATTAACTAAATCGGTTCAATAATAACTGAGATATCGGGCAAAACGCATTTTTTATTTTTTTAAGTCTTTATTTAAGCTAGAGATTTATACAGATCGGACATAAATATTTTTGTAAAATTTCGGTTTTTTGAATCAAGGAAATTTGTTCATAAACAACAGAGTTATGGGCCAAAAACTAAAACATATTTGTTAAGAATATAAATACACACTAGTCTCCTGCGCAAGATGATTTGAAAAGCAAACACACTTGAATTTCAAGTGTGCGTTCAAATCATTTATCGTAAACAAGTGGTGCAAGTGGTGTGGCAAAAAAAAGCAAATCATACAAGACGTTGAGAAATGATTTAAAGATTTCAAGTGGGCTTAATGATTTGTTTGTTTTTTGTAATACGTAGTTGCTGTGTGTGGCAAAAAATCTTCATAATGTGTAAAAAGTGGTTGTTTATAAATATTCTTGCATACACACACATATATACAGTATGTCTATATTTTATTGTTGGTTCTTCTTTTCTAAATAAATGTAAAAGGGTGAATTCATAAAGTTATTAAAAAATACTCTTTATTAAGAGTTAAAAAAGTAAAAAAATTAAAGTTGACATTTGAAACTGTCAGTTACATATGTAAGTTAGAAAATTTTTATCTTTAGTATTTATTTATATTTTAAATAAAGTTAGTCTTATAATTAATTGTATGTTTATAAAAAAATTTTAAAATTGTACTTATTTATATTATGATAGATTTTATTGCATTTAATTTATATTTACTAAGTAATCATTCTATTTTAAAACTAAAAGGAAATAATATAGAACAATGTCTTTTCATTTTTCAAATTCGTTTCCATATACAGTGTCTCACTAAAGTATTTGAATTTTTTAAATTAATAATTAAAACGGTTTAATTAAGTGATTTAAAATAAATAATTCTAGATTTATTAACTGAATTGTATTTGTCTATTTGTTAACTTTATAATGCGAAAAACTGCAATAAAAAATATTGCATTGTATCCAAGTTATTACAGAAATAGTATGAAAATTCGTCGAATTTACCTCACAAAAGTATTTGAATTTTTATCACCTTTGTATTTAAAAATGTCAAACAAAATAAAAATTGGAGAAATTCATGTATTTTTTTTATTAATAATAGGTCATAATAATAGGCATGTTTCTTTAAATTGTTATAACTAGTAACATTAATAATTTATTTGATCGTAAATAACAATAAGTTTATAAACAATACTTTTAAACGACTGTTTTACTTACGAAATTACTTTATACAGTCATGAACGCACACACACACATATAATTTTAATAAAAAAGAAAACACAATTTTTTTCCTTATTGAAGCAAACAAGTGGTCAAAAGGCTTGTATTTTTTTATACAAGCCTTTGAGAGGCTTGTTTGGTCGCTATCATAGCACACTCATGATTTGTTCATAAAGTTGAAGCACACACGCAGTATTTGTATGGTTTTAAGTGCCTGCAGAACAGTATTTATTACTCCGCACACACACTGATAACAACACTTGAAAAATATCAAGTGGCTTGTACAGCCTTATAAGACACAGTTTGCAGGGCTCTAATACACACACGAACATGTATATTAAGCATAGTAATGACTATTAGTGACGTTTTTGCCTATAAGACAAGTAGTTTAGTTAGCAACACAGTAATATAATGAATAACAGTGTTGTTGTTATTCTTTGTATATGCAATCAGTTATAAATAAATATGGAATTGTTGTTGTTGTTTATTTTTTAAAAGCAAAGGTTGCTATGATTGTTTTCTTTCATATTAAAATTTTCGTAGTTTGAAAAAAATTTAGATTTATAAATGTGAAATAATGAAAGCATACGTTGAGGCGAAAATTTAATTATTTGTCGGTAAGATGGTGAAGGGCTGTGCCGAATCTTTTTTTAATTTCATTTAATTTCCAATTTGTATTCCATATTGCGATGCAATTTAAAAATACTTGAGTAAAGTAAAAATATTACATATAAGTGAAATGGATGAGAGTTCTTAGTAGTTATTTTACACATTACCGTGGAATGAATGGTATTTATTTATCCTTGTTCATAGTTCAAATAAACAAAATAGTCATTAATTAAAAAGAGTCATGACAACCACTTATATTTCAACTGCTAGTATATAGTTTCGTAACTATTTATCTGCTTAGTGTCTTAAGTCCTTTAGTAATGGACGTTCTATAATTCTTGGAAATTGCAATATGAAGGTTATGAGATTTTTACCCGATTTTCAACCATATTTAAGCAATTTAATTGTTTAACTTACTAATCTAGTAAGATAAAGTTTTTGTTGAGTTCAGATAAAATATAGTAAAAATATTTCCTGTTTATTCAAAATAAAAGGTATCTAGTTTTTCTCATTAAAAAGTGAGTAATTTTTTTTTTTTTTCGAATTATGCATATTCCAAAAAGTTATAAAAATTTAAACAAGTTTGAGTTCCTATACCAATGTATATCAAAAAGTTTTTCGAAAAGGATCTTAAATTGTGACCAAATATGGACCGATTGTTGTAATAAGTGTGAATTACATTTCCGTTAAACATAAATATGCAAAAATTCAGTTAAAGTTTGCTACTTTTATCTACCGGTATTCTTTTATGAGCCTTTAAACCTTGTTCCGGTAGGACATTTGTAAGAGAGATAGGTGAAATAATGAACCAATAATAACCGATTTTAACAAGCTTGGTCCAAATTATGTATTAACAAATTTCATTAAGATATGAATATTTTAAACTTAGGATGGATATCTACTCAATTAGTAATTTTGAGATAGGGTATAAATAAAAAAAAGTGAGAATTTTACATTCGGCTTTGTCATCTGCAGATTTTTATTAAAATTGCACCTTATACAGAAGGTGGGCCAGTTTTGATGGCCGAGTTTTATATCCATCATTAAACTATCTGTAGAAAATTTCGTTGCCATACATGCTTTTGTTAAAGAGTAATTAACAGAAAAATATGAACAGAAGTTACAACGGACACCCTGTGTTTCTAGGATGCATTTTAGAAATTACAGAATATTTAAATAAAATTTCCCTCATATATCTTAGGACTTATTGACGAAAAACGAAGAAAAGTCGTAGCATAAAATAAAAAAAAACAAAATTCAGTCGTAAACATCATTTTAACTGTAAGAAAAACACCTGCTCAAAATAATAGATACACCTTATATTATGTTCACATATAAGGGTTTTTTGAAAAACGAGTCGTTTTCTTAAAAAACACAAACAAATTGATTTGTTTTTTCATATATTTCAAAGCCAGAAAACATCTCGATGCGAGTTTAATTATTTAACACAATAAAAACAAACTAAATTTCCATACAGGGAAGCAATTTTTAGTATATAGAAATTTGTTAAAAAAAGAATTTGTAAAAATTGTCACAGTTTAAAAACAAAAAATTATGAATGAAATTTATATTTCTTTATAAATTTTTTTTTGCTTAAAAATTTTATTTTTTAAATTAGAAAGTGTTTGTATGTGAAATTTTTATTTAAATACAAAATTTGTGAAAATATTTTGGCAGGCGAAAAATAGACCAAAAGGAAAAACAAATTAAAATGATATGTGAACAGTGATGTTTAATTTCATTGTGTTTTCCAAAAAACGAGCCAAAAACTTGTGTATGTGAACATAATATAAGTTCGCTTTGTGCACACAGAGAAATTCATTGTGGCAATCGAATTTTCACGTAATATCAAACAAATTGGTTGTAATATTCAATTACTTTTTTCCTAATAACATCTTTTTGGTATCCATACAAAAAAAATTATTCATTGTGATTACACAGAAAAAGTTATTACCATTTATTTTCCAATTAACACAGTTGTTTAATTTTGCATCAAAATTTAATAAATATATTCAAATGAAACTTTAATAAGAATCAAATTTAAGTAAGATTTTATTTCTCATTTAAATTTTTAATTCATTCAATCATCCACTTAATTGATTTAATTAATTTTTTAATTAGAAATTTTTTTTCTGTTTTTCATTTTTTACAGTTTTTAGTAATTGATATAATCATTTTGGTGAGAGGTGCATATTTAAAAAAGCTGTTAATTGAATGAATTATTTACTAACATATTTGATAATTGATTTTATTTTTTGCTTTTTTCTGTTTACGTACAATTCAGTATTTAATATACAAAATGTATTTTAATCAAAAACATATATGAATATTTCTAATCTGCTTGCAATTTCGTTATTTATCTGTAAATTTACATTCTTAATGCAGGTATTAGAGATTTCCGAGAATTCCTGGATGAGGTCTGTAATATTAATACTAATCAATGGGATGATTTCTATATGAAATGGAATGGAAGCTGAGGAATCTTGTGTGAGGAATCTTGTGATGTATTTTTGTTTTTCCATGATGAAATATTTAAAAGGAAAGTTGAGAATCTTTTGGTTATTAAATTCCGTATGAGTGATATTTATTTCTAAAAAAACATGAAAATGGTTAAATGTTAGCCAAACACAACGCCAGAAGTGACTTAACATATCCCATACGTGTTATTACATGCACTTATTTAAATAAACCTACCATTTTTCCGCCAACCAATGATTATTTTTTTTTTTTTTTTTTTTTATTATATATAGAGGATACATGATATCGATAGTTGGATATAGAAGCAGTAATTTTCAACAAATCGAGGAACCAACTTAAAGTTATTGTAACAGATGAACGAGGCTGAAACGCATTCGATGAAGCCCTATGCTCCTTATAGTAACTAAACGAATTTATATATATTGTTACGTATACCCGTCACTTCATCATATTGATACCCAGTTATTTTATACAGTGCACGAAAAAACCTAAGCATACAAAGTAAAACTTTACATATTTTGCTACCTATAAATATAATTAAAATATGAATTATGTTTTAGAAACTGCAATCTAAGTCCATTAAAGGGTTTATGGAAAATGTAATATTTTATATGGTTTATTTGGAAAAATATAAGCATTTTTAAAAACTCCGAACGAAATAACCTAAGTATATAAAATAAAGTTTTGAGATAATCATGATTCATTAGTCAGCGTTTAAATAAAATAACACATTTTGGTATTAATGTTTCCCTAGTAATTGAGCCCTGTGTGATTTAAAATGTTTTAATGTAGCAGTAATTAACGAATTGTCCCATTGAATCTATTGAATTAAATAACGGTCCGCCAGGTTGACAGCATACAGAGAATTTGGCTGGATTTTTTGTCAAATATCTGAAAACTAATCCGAAATAAAGGTTTTCATATTTATGTGTCCAAACAATTGCGAAAGTTACCGAAAAAACAGTTTTGAAAAAAGAAATAACAAAATTAAAATAAATAATTATGGACATAAAATAAATTCGCACTAAAAAAGAAGTATCGCCTCGCTAAATATGAACCATTTTTAAACTGATATTATCTTTGAGTTGTATTCATACATTTAAAAATTATATCCCAACAAAGCACCAAGACTTCCGTTCACCGTAAATAAAAAGTTTTGGGCCAGAATTGGAGTAAAAATGTTTTGAGTGACAAAAAAATGTTTAATTTGTATTACTAGATGGTTCTTTCGTGTATTGATACAAAATAAACGGCGGGATGAGAAAATCAGATACTTACCAAATTACTGGAAGGATTTATTATAGAATATCATGCAAATCAAAACATTACTAAAGGGTTTTATAAGTACAGAAAATAATGATAAAAGTCCCTTTTCTTATAAAAAGGACTATTGGAACTTGGTCCATACATTTCAGCGAGAGATCGCCACATCAAATAATAAAAGTCAACAAAAAAAAAAAAAAAAATTTTTTTGGCGGAAAAAAATTGTTCTAATAGGGCATGAGCCAGTTGTTCCATAGAGCTGAATTATTCCGAGAGTATGCGAGCAGTTATATGCCAAACAGTTTTTGCTGAAAGGAGACACTTTAACACTATAAAGTCCCTAACAAAATGCAAGGACAATAATAATGCTATGTTGACGTATATTTTGCCTACAGACTTCTTTATCAATGCCGTTATGATTGGAATATGTTATAAGGAATGCAATTAGGCATAAAGACTGTTAAACCGCTATATCATTGTATTTAATTTTAAAAAAATCTTACTAATATAATTTGTATGCTTAGGTTATTTCGTTCTACTTTTTTCAATTGCATCATATTTCTTAAAAGTGGTCTTAAGTTTTGTAATTTCAGTGTCAAAATATGTAACTGCAAATAGTTCAAAATAAAATGTAGAACATACTTTTTCGCTATAAAATAAATAAAGAGGTTTTTCTTATATTTTTATTGTATATGCTTAGGTTATTTCGCACACTCTATATATTTAAATTGGCTCCATTTTGAAAAAAGTTACCATTTTTCATTTATCACTTATATAACTTTGTGAACAACCGTTAAGCCAATTGTTATTGTGTATTTTTATTTAATGAGTATTGTATATTATAAACCTATTCGGAAACGAGTATGAGGACAATTGTCATTTTACAATCCCCAAGAAGTCAAAAGTGCACAAAAAAGTTAAGAAAAGCGATAGTAAAGTATATTCACCACCTCATCGAAATTGCACTTTTATTTATCGATAAAAGGTATTTACATGTGTAAATTAAATGTTGAAATAATATCACACTTATAAAACACAAATCACCTTATGCCCAAATGCATAGGTTACTGTTCAAGTTTAAATAGAGGTTGCCGGCACTACCATCTTTTGCTCGATCTGGTGACTGTATTATCATTTTATGTGATACCAGCATTGATATCCAGAGGGCGCTATTTTTGTAATATATTTGACTTATGTCAACTTTTGACGTCAATTTTGAAGTTTGGTTGTTGTTGGCGGGCAAATATATACATCAAATATAAATCGTGGAGGGTTCGTTGATTTCTTGTCGTGGATAAAGTCGTTTTTTATTGAATTTAATTAGTATTTTGTAAATAAATTAAATAATTTCTTAATTTATAATTGAAATAAAATATATTATTTTGTGAATTCCCATCGAAAAGAAATAAAGGAAAGTTTTGTTTTTATTTAAAAATTTTTCACCCTATATAAACTTGTGTTCTCTTTTTTTGTGTTATTTTTTGGTAGCCCCAGGTTGACTCGCAACCTGCTACAGTACACATATTTTTGGCTCCACATTTCTGGACACCCATGCCACAGTCGGTGGCAAACATTTTGGTCCTTCGAACCGGATACGTTGGTGGAGCATCCCTAGTGGACACAAGGATTGCTCAGGTGATAAATTCTCATTTTATTTTGTATTTTCTTGCAACATTTTGACAATATTTCAAGAAACTTTTCGATAATACAGTGTTGTTAGTGATTACGATATTATCATTTTTTATTTTTTTGATAATATAGTTACCAAAAAGTTTGTGGTATTTACTTACATTGATTCACAATTAACAAAATTGTTGAACTGTAGTATCGCAAAGTTTGTGGATTTAATAAACAAAATACACATTTTTGTATTAATTTTCATTTGGCTAACACAAGAGTTTGTGAATTTGCTACTTCTAAATCACAATCGTTTTATATTTTAAATTGCACTAATTCAAAGGTGTGTTAATTTGGTAATCAGTACATTCTTTACTGATTTTTGCAAAGTGTGAGAATTAACTAACACTTGAAATTAGGCACCACTTAAGGTCTGTGAATTTGCTAACAGACATTTGATCGATTGTGGGTTTTGAACTAGCTAAGTTTAGCAAGATCGACAACTATTAGAGATCACTTTAAGTTGGCAGCACTCAAACAAGTAAAGTAGTGCTGAAATCTATCTGCTAAATTAGCAGAATCGCCACCCAAATGCTTACGTTACACAGCAAACATTTTATTTGAGTTTTTTCAAATATAAAAAATTTTATATAATTTGTTTAAATTGCTCTTTATTTGAAAACATTTTTGAGTTAACTCGTTAGAATTTGAAATTTGTAGACATTCTTTTTATTTTATTGGAATTTTAGAAAATAAAACTTGTTTGCAGTTAAAAAAAAAAGAAATAATAAAAAATTGGTTTTGAGAGTCTTGAATATAATTTTATTACTTTTAGTCTCGTATATATTTTTTATTTAATTTTAAAAAATTATAGAATATTTTGGTCATTTTGGAAGTTTTTGTTGTTGATAGTTTGAGTTTTTAAATAATTTAAAATTAATAAATCTGGAAAACTTTTTATTTTTGAAAAGCTAGCTAAAATACTATTAGATTTCGAAGAGAGATTTGCCACAGGAAACTCTTAACTCGTATTTGATCGACATTCAAAAAGAAGAATTAAAATCGTATTGGGATAAGGTTAATAATGCCTTTGAGGATTTTGCTACTTGCAATACTGGGGAAGTTTCTGAAGAAAAATGTCAGAAAGCAAAATCTCTCTTTGCAAAATGTCGACTAGGATATATTTCCTGTGCCGCTCAGATGGGTGAGTTATCGGACTCATTTTCTAATAAAAATGGACCATCGTCCTCTCAACGCGGTAGTAGTACAGGTGGTACCAATAGTGGTCAAAGACACAATTTAAATTTGCCACCCTGTATCACCGAAGTTTTTAAAGGTGACTACCAATCATGGCCGTCCTTTCGGGACAGGTTTCATGCCGTATATATCGATGGAGCTGATTTGTCAGGCGTTGAACGTCTTTGCTATTTGCGCCAATTTACTGAGGGTGACGCATTATTGATCGTCAAAGAATCTCCTCAAACAAATGAAGGTTTTCAAAATGCTTGGGATAACCTGAGAGATAGATTTGAGAACAAGCGAATTTTAGTTCACGGTCAATTGAAAGTTTTATTTAATTTGGTAGCAGTAGAATCTGAGTGCGGCGAATCTATTAAACGATTGCAAAGGGACATAAATAATTGTATTTCGGCACTTAAAGTGCATAGAATTGAAATTTCTAATTAGGATCCTATTTTTGTTTATGCTTGTTTAACCAAGCTTCCATTATTAACTTTGTCGCTTTGGGAACAAAATGTTCAAAATAAAATGGAAATTCCTTCTTGGAAGGAATTAGATAGTTTTTTGACTAGTCGTTTTCAGTCATTAGAAACCATTGCCAATATTCGTGGGTCCAAAAAACCTAATAGTGAAGACGAGTTTAGGACTAGAAATTTTAGTCAAATTCAGAATGGTCAAAATATAAGAAATTTCCAAATGCAAGTTTCTGGAAAAACTTGTATAATTTGTTCGGGAAATCATTTGGTAAAAGATTGTCAACTTTTTTTGGAAAAAGACCAGCCGGAAAGATTTTTGTTAGTAAAATCCAACAATATTTGTATAAATTGTTTGAACGTTGGTCACAGGGTTAGTGACTGTCGAAGCAGTTTTAGTTGCTCAAAGTGTCAACAAAGACATCACTTTTTGCTTCATAGAGAGGTTTCATTAAAACCGTCTGGAAATAGAATTCAGATTGCAGAAAATAACGACAATTCTGTTTTAGATGTTGGTCCATCAACTAGTGCGCTGGCTCAAAATAGATCTGTGCAAAGCTGTTTTGCTACAACAACGAATCAGATTTTATTAGGCACAGCTGTTGTAAATATTGTTTCTCGACGCAATGTTTTTTCAGCATGGGCTATTATAGACCCAGGCTCACAGACAAGTTTCATATCGGAGAAACTTCAACAGAAATTGAATTTGCCAACACGACCAACCAATATGTGGATTTCGGCACTTAATGATGCAGTTCCTGGCCAAGCTTTAAAAGAATGTGAGCTTACTTTGTGCTCTTCCTTAAATAAAGATTTTAGATTAGATATGTCAGCTCTTGTTCTTCCCAAACTGACAGGTCATTTACCAGATGAAACATCCGATGCATCTAATTTACGAAGTTTGTTGAATTTTAAACTGGCTGATCCTAATTTTTCGAAAAGTGGACCTATTGATATTTTGATCGGAGCAGATTTCTATCCAAAAATAATGGTAAATGGTACCCACAAAAGGTAATAGGCGACATAATAGCTCAAGAGAGCTACTTTGGATATATTTTGTTCGGTCCTATATCTGAAAGGAATAAATTGCCAGCTCGCACCATTTTTGCGAAAATTCGTTCGAGTTCAGAGAATAAAAATACTCCGAAAATAGTAAAACCAATGATACCAAAAGGTTCACCTGCAAAATATTTACAAAAATCAGCAAAGCCAAAAGCAGAATCTTTTGATGAAAAATCTGTATGGAAAGCAAAATTTTTAAACATAAAATATTTGAATAATTTAAAATTTGTCCATCAGAATATTGAAATTGGTGATACTGTTGTTATACGTAACAACGATTGGCTTTTGGGGCTTGTTTTAAAAATTCATTGGAACAACAATCGAATTGAAATGGTCGAATTGGAAACGGAACATGGACTTATAATAGCATCAGTGGATAAGCTTGTGGTTCTTCCCACTAACTAATATTTTCGTTGTAGTATCATGATCTTTCGTTGACGTACAAGATGGTTTGGGATTGAAAATGGATTCGTAAGCTACTAAATCAATGACCATATCTGGTGTACAATGGCAAAGTCAAACGACGTTGTGATATGGATCACATAATGTTATGTCAACCTCGTTCGTTGACAGAAATATAAATTATCGTTAGTAAAGGACCTAGTACGTCCATTTGCCAAATGAGCCAAGTTCGCTCCAATTTTCGTCTAATGGTCTAGTACGTTAGAGACCTCGTTCGTCTTAAACATTAACTCAAATATAATAGAAGGAGACGTTGGTGAATAAACAGATCATGATACATCGACTAAATTGGTGAAATTTTGTTATCAATTTTGTAACTTTGGAGAATATTTGAAGCACAATTTTAGTTTATATATTTGCTAAACATATTTTTTATGAAAAATTTTATTTAAATTTTTTTTTCTTTTGTTTTATTTTTTATTTTTGCAGCTATTACCCATATTTTTTTTGTTGCAGTACTGCAAGGGGGCCGGGATGTTCAAGTTTGAATAGAGGTTGCCGGCACTACCATCTTTTGCTCGATCTGGTGACTGTATTATCATTTCATGTGATACCAGCATTGATATCCAGAGGGCGCTATTTTTGTAATATATTTGACTTATGTCAACTTTTGACGTCAATTTTGAAGTTTGGTTGTTGTTGGCGGGCAAATATATAAATCAAATATAAATCGTGGAGGGTTCGTTGATTTCTTGTCGTGGATAAAGTCGTTTTTTATTGAATTTAATTAGTATTTTTTAAATAAATTAAATAATTTCTTAATTTATAATTGAAATAAAATATATTATTTTGTGAATTCCCATCGAAAAGAAATAAAGGAAAGTTTTGTTTTTATTTAAAAATTTTTCACCCTATATAAACTTGTGTTCTCTTTTTTTGTGTTATTTTTTGGTAGCCCCAGGTTGACTCGCAACCTGCTACAGTACACATATTTTTGGCTCCACATTTCTGGACACCCGTGCCACAGTCGGTGGCAAACAGTTACCATATATGATACATTGTAAAATATGTAAAAAAAGGATTTCAGTAAATAAAATTCTAATCTAATTTCATTATAATTGATCAAAATACAGCATAATGCATTCAACAATATACATTACTACACTAATAATAACTATTATACCTATGATTTTTGCTACTGAAATTCAATTTTGAAATTTTGTTCAAAAAGTGCATACAACAACTTTGGAAGCTTACTGGCAACTAAAGCAAATCACAAGAAAATTAAAATTAAATCATAAAGAAGAGTACTTTTGGGAAATTTAATTTTAATTATACTACACTGTTTAAGATTACAACTAAATGGAACTAATGTACCATATATGGTACGTTATGCATTTAAGGGTTAGGTAGGCGGATACTTCTTTGATAATCGTTTCCAATCAAACTAGCTCTCGTTTGAACCGAAAATAATATGTCTCTCCATTTTTTCCGCGTTCACAGTCGGACTAAAGTGAATATAATATATTAATAAATTTTAACAATATTTTAAAATTTAGAATACGCATTGATTGAGTTTTTCTGGCAATTTTTTCCAGAAATTTATTTTGCGCAAGACAAAGCCAAACTGCTTTGCGGACCTATTTCATTAATAATTGTAGTGGAAATAGCCTTCAAAGTAATGAAGTGGTTCTTTTTGCCAAAACAATAATCCTCCTTTCCGTTTCTGGGGTTCTCTTATGAGGTCTAATGCGCGTCTATCGTTTTCTTTTTTTTTATGCAGATCATTTTGTATATAAATATCTTTCTAGTCCCTATTTGCCATTTCAAGCAACGACTTTCCAGTTTTCTCTTGTTTTGAACCATTTTTATTACATAAAAACAATAAAGAAAGTACAATAGATTTCGACTTAATATAAAAAATACAAACCATCTAGCTGTATCAATAATTTTGAGCAAAAATTTTTGGCATTTAAATTGAAAACGTATTTGTAAATCAATTTGCATGCTTATACTTGCCACATTTTTCATTAATGTGGTATTGCCATTTGAAATTGATTACAAAAAATCTGGAGTATTTCTGAAGAATTTTTTGAAGTTATCGTCACTCTAGTATTATCCTATAAGATGTATATATTATTTTAAGCAGATGTGTACATATAACTTAGACGAGTAGGCTAATGATTTCTTTATTTTACAAAAATATTAAAATCTTTGAAATCATACTAGATGTGGTCAATTTTGATACTCTGCTTTTTATATCGTGTTATCACAGGGTGATTACAAAATGAGTTTTCTGAAAGACTAAGTCCTTCTCTACAACTCTTTTATATATTTCAAATCGATCCAAATACTATTTTAGGAGATACAGATCTATTACTAAAAATGTTTGCGTTTGGCCCCACTGTGATCTACAGGCAAATAATATGTATTTTGTTTCCTATTCAAATCAACAGTAGTATAAAATATTTAAACAAATCTAGAAGATGAACAAGACAAACTAAAACATAACACATATGCTGTTAACGATAATAGTTTTCTGGGTAATTTGTATACAAATTTTTTAAAAAGCTTCTACATAAAAGAAAATCATACATACACACAGTGTTTTTAACACACACAAACATTCTAAGCGTTATGTGTACACTAGTATGTGTTAGGCGAGTAAATATAATTAAATATGTACTTGTAGTTTCCAACAGTGAAAAATACCACAATATTCTAAAAAAAAAAGTTCGAATGAACTCAGCACAAACAATAGTTCGAGTTAGAGCTAAATAATGCTGCAATTAAACACTTTTCACTACCAAATTTTATTTTACGCTATAGTAGGCATATGCATAATATTTTTAAAACTATTTTAATATATAAATAAAATAACAAAGGTGATGATGTAACTTATTGTGTTAAAATGTTACATAACACAAACATCCTATAGAAACTTCAAATAAATCAATACAAATTGTATTCTAGAATTCCACAATTAGTAGACTAGTTTGAAACTTTAATATCGATAAAAATAGTTTAGAGTAACTCTTGAAACTGTTAATTGTTTTATAAGTACATAAGTAAATTTTTTATATTAAACGTATGTGGCACACGACCGACAATAGTTAGCATCATATAAATAAATTCTTGTACATTCATAGGTACTCTATATGTTCGAACTTCGAATATTTGAATCTTTATGGCATTTTATATGTTTAAAATTTCATTCATTCGTATTAAATAAAATCCACTTCAGTGTATCTATGCACTTTATATATGCGTGTGCATTCTTTGTTTTTCCACATTATTGAGCGCTTATTTTATGGACTTTAGAAAAGGATTTTGTTGTCGTACAAACAATTTTTAATATTGTGGTTATTCGCAAAATTAATGGATGTCCTCATTTTTATATATAGTGTGGTTTACTTTGTATACGCATTCAATATACTTTAAATATCGAAAAGTTATTTGCAATGAATACAAAATGCACTAGGAAGAGAAAAACTATAAGCTGTTCTCAATAAAAATATGTCAAAGCACTTAAAAATTTGGCAATTTTGTTATTAAGTTAAACAGCCAAAAACACGTTCAAAGTTGTTGAGGTAAGTGTATGATTAAATTGATTTGCATAAGTTTAAGTAAAATTATGATTAATATAATGGTTATAAAGATATACATATTTTGAATGCAGATTAAATATATTTTTAATTGCATTTGCATTTTAGAACAATTTATTATATTACAGTTATATTTTGGATTTGAAATATATTCTGACAAAAAATGGGTCTATAAAAAGGGTGAACTAAAAGTTGGATTTTATATATAAATTTGTATATGGTTTGTGGATAATTTTATATTCATAGTTGTCAAGATGAAAAAGTTTTTTATTTATTTACTGCAGAAAAGGATATATTCATCTAATAAACAATATATAAATACCGTATATGAGGAAAATAAAAAAATTTCGTAATTGTTTGAAACCTATTTTGAGTGGGTGGTATTGCCAGTTTGTTTTAATATTAGAAAAGTGTTTATGGCTTCTTGTAGATCTTACAAGATAAATAAGAAAACCTAAATTTTAAATCATTCACGTAAAAATTCATGGAAATACAGGCATTTAAAACTAAAAAAATTTAAAAAAACTGGGTTGAAACTTTCGAGGATTTTTAGATTCATTGTAGTTTTTCGCTGACAATTTGAAAATTTTTGATTTAAGTCACTAACCAGACGAAAGATATGTCTTTTGAAATTCTTTTGGTGTATAAAAAATATTCTGTTAATAATCCGTTGAAAAGTTATGCGGTGATAAAAAATGAAACAAAAAAATTTACGATTTTTTAAATTTTGCAGTTTCTTGATAGAAAGTTTGTGCTATTCAGTTAATTTAAATTTATAAGGCAGAATTTTAAAAACGAAGAGATTACATATAGTTTAATATATATCTCGTTGATGGAAACCAAATGTGGAGGCATCTTCACAAACTTTCATATAATTGGCGTAAGTATTTATAAAAGTATATTTTTTGCTACTGACAAATTCCGTTTTTATGGAAATTGTCTAAAATATCGCGTAAACAAGATTTATTAACAAATGACATGTCCGAGTCAAAATAGCGTTAACAAATTTTTGAAATGCAAAAATTTTATGCAATTTCGAAAATTTTCACCAAATTTTAAAATTTTGTTCTTAAATTTTTCAGTGTAAGTTATGACTCTAGATCATCGATAAATATCTGTAAAAAATCTCCTTAATGATTAAAATTTATATTATGATAAAAAGTAAAAAAAACTTCATTTATATCTGCTACTAATGTAAATGTCAAGTAAAGGCATTTTATTTGCTTAATACTAAAATTTAGATGGCGTCGAAATATCTTAAGGACTTATAACTGTATGAACCAAAAACATGTTCTTAAACTCAAAAATCAACCCTACATATTTCGTATTATTGTTCATAATGAAATCAATTTTCAATTTTAAATTTATTGTCAAATAAGAAACAACTTAAAAATTTTGCTAAAATTCACTTTAAAAAAAAAAAAATACTACCAAGAGTAGTAATGTTTAAACGACTATATTTTTCAAACTAAAACTGATATACACTTAATTTTTTCAGCAAACGATCTTAAGATATGTCTTTTACTTCTCATAATTTTGCAAAATTTTAAACCAATATTGTTTTTTTTTTTCTATTTATGAAATTGTGCAAAAAATAAATTAAAAATTTTTCTTTTGAGAGTATTTCGATAAATATTGAACTGATTCTGTAATAATTTTGACATGTGCTGATAGTATTTTATATATTCTATAAAATTAATACCAATTTTAATAAAGCCAAAGCTCTATTTTTAAGATTTTTTAAATTCATAACTCCACAACTTTTGCGCGCATTGATACCGAGAGAAGAAGATATAGTCGATCAAGCCCGACTATATGATACCCTACACCATTTCGATCCACATAATTTTGTTTTTACGTATATGTATATAACTTACTTGTGTTAAATATAGGGTGATCGATTATTCGACTTTTTTGAGAAACCGGTTTTCGAATAGTTGATATTTTAAAAAAATCGGTTGCATTTTTTGAAATTCAGAAAAAAACGGTTAACCGGTTTCTACATTTCTTTAAAAAAATCAATAATTCTTATAATATTCAAGTTAAAATTTATTAAATACAAGCGTATAAGCCTGACAATGTGAGGAAAAAAAATATAAGAAAAAAAATATGAACAACATATGGACACCTTCCTCTCACTAATCGAAGTCAATTATTTGAAGCCGTTAGAATTTATTGGGATAATATTGATTAAAGTTTTAAATTCGTAAACCTTTCAAAATAAAAAAAATCGTCGTAATGCGCTCCCTGACCGAAAAGCAGAATCAGTTTTTGAAAGGATTTGGAGAGCAAATAATAAGTATAGCAACTCAAAAGTTCTTTAAACCAAAAACAGACTTTTTGGTCCCTGATAGAAACGTTAGAATTTGTAGAATGAATAGTTTTATAAGTAAGCCGATTTTTAGTTTCTTATATCGTCTGGGAGCTTCAGAAAGCTCTGAAGAGAAAACAACGCTTAGGAATGATATATATAAATCCATATATATAGATCCACGTGTTTTCGCTCCCTGATAGAGATTTCAAAATCTGGCTCAGTTAGGATTTGTAGGACGAACAGGGTTATAAGTAAGCCGAATTTTAATTTTCTACGTCTTCTGGGAGCTTTAGAAAGCTCTAGAAAGAGAAAAAAATTTAGAAAAAGACACATAAATCCTCTTTTATCCGCTTCCTGAAAAAACAGACTTTTTGGTCCCTGATAGAAACGTTAGAATTTGTAGAATGAATAGTTTTATAAGTAAGCCGATTTTTAGTTTCTTATATCGTCTGGGAGCTTCAGAAAGCTCTGGAGAGAAAACAACGCTTAGGAATGATATATATAAATCCATATATATAGATCCACGTGTTTTCGCTCCCTGATAGAGATTTCAAAATCTGGCTCAGTTAGGATTTGTAGGACGAACAGGGTTATAAGTAAGCCGAATTTTAATTTTCTACGTCTTCTGGGAGCTTTAGAAAGCTCTAGAAAGAGAAAAAATTTTAGAAAAAGACACATAAATCCTCTTATATCCGCTTCCTGAAAAAACAGACTTTTTGGTCCCTGATAGAAACGTTAGAATTTGTAGAATGAATAGTTTTATAAGTAAGCCGATTTTTAGTTTCTTATATCGTCTGGGAGCTTCAGAAAGCTCTGGAGAGAAAATAACGCTTAGGAATGATATATATAAATCCATATATATAGATCCACGTGTTTTCGCTCCCTGATAGAGATTTCAAAATATGGCTCCGTTAGGAATTGTTGGACGAAAAGTTTTATGAATAAGCCAAATTTTAATTTTCTACGTCGTTTGGAAAGAGAAAAAATGCTAAGCAAATTATATATCTAGATGACTAGAAGATAATTATGTTTCAAAATTGTAGAAAAAAATCATCAAAAATTAGACTAAATTTTAGTTAGCATAAACAGAAACCATGGCCTAATCAATTGAAATTATTCTGCAGGTGAAACTTTTTTAACACAACACCTTTAAAAAATAAAGGAAATATTGGATCATAAAAAATTAAATTGGGTGTAAAAACATTACAGATATTACAATAGATTAAAAAATTCATACAGGATAATTGTTATTTATTTATTTGTTTAATATTACAGAATAAATTCCAATTTAGACTTTAACTATATTTTTAAAACATAAGAAATCAGTCTTTATGAATATTTAAAAAATTATTCCTAAATTTCGATTCAAATATCACTATTTAGTACATGTTTTCTGAAATAAAATGCTGTTTTTAAAACCGGTTTTTTGTGTTTAAAAAAAACCGGTCTATTCGACATTCGAAAAATTAACATTTTGAAAAAAACGACAGCATATGGACAGAAAAAACCGGTTTTAAAACCGGTTGGAAAACCGCGTCGATCACCCTAGTTAAATATTAACATAATACTAACATTTGTATGGGATTTATGAACGTTAGTTATTTTCGGGAGAGGAGTTTATATGGGAGCTATGGTCAGTTATGGACCGATCTTCATGAAATTTGGCAGTGTTAAAACTCTATTCCGGGAGGACATTTGTATGGGGACTAGGTGAAATAATAGGCCGCTCGTAACCAAATTCAAAAGGCTTCCTCCCTGTGTTGAAAAAAGCATATGTACCAAATTTCATCAAAATATCTTCAAAATTGCGACCTGTACTTTGCGCACAAGCTTTACATGGACAGCCAGCCAGACGGACGGACATCGTTAATTCGACTCAGAAAGTGATTCTGAGTCGAACGGTATACTTTAAGGTGGGGGGTCCGAAGATTTGTTCTCTGCGTTACAACTTCTGCACAAACACATAATACCCCAACCACCTTTGGTGGTGTAGGGTATAAAAATGATTAACAGATTATGTATGCATAAATAGTAGGGTGATCGACGCGGTTTTCCAACCGGTTTTAAAACCGGTTTTTTCAGTCAATGTGCTGTCGGTTTTTTCAAAATGTTCATTTTTCGAATGTCGAATGGACCGGTTTTTTAAAAACAAAAAAACCGGTTTTAAAAATAGCATTTTATTTCAGAAAACATGTACTAAATAGTGATAGTGATATTTGAAAATTTAGGAATAATTTTTTAAATATTCATAAAGACTGATTTCTTATGTTTTTAAAATATAGTTTAAGTCTAAATTGGAATTTATTCTGTAATACAAATAACAAATAAATAATTAATAATTATCCTATATGACCCAATTTAATTTTTTTGATCCAATATTTCCTTTATTTTTTAAAGGTGTTGTGTTAAAAAAGTTTCACCTGTAGAATCGCTTCAATTGCGACAGGCTTCCATATTAAGCCAAGGTTTCTGTTTATGCTAACTAAATTTTAGATGATTTTTTCTACAATTTGAAACATAATTATCTTCTAGTCATCTAGATATATAATTTGCTTAGCATTTTTTCTCTTTCCAGAGCTTTCTGAAGCTACCAAACGTAGAAAATTAAAATTTGGCTTAATTATAAAACTTTTTGTCCAACAAATCCTAATGGAGCCATGTTTTTAAAAATTTTTATCAGGTTTATGTGGTTTATGTAAGATTTATGTGTCTTTTTCTAAGAATTTTTTCTCTTTCCAGAGCTTTCTAAGGTTCCCAGAAGACATAGAAATTCAGCTTAATTATATCCCTATTCGTCCTACAAATCCTAACGAAGCCAGATTTTGAAATCTCTATCAGGGAGCGAAAATACGTGGATCTATATATATGGATTTAAATATATCTTTCCTAAGCATTGTTTCCTTTCCAGAGCTTTCTGAAGCTCCCAGACGACGTAAGAAACTAAAAATCGGCACACTTATAAAACTATTCCTTCAACAAATTCTAACAGTGCCAGATGTTTCTATCATTGACCAAAAAGTCTGTTTTGGTATTAAGAACTTTTGAGTTGCTATACTTATTGTTTGCTCTCCAAATCCTATAAAAAACTGATTCTGTATTTCGGCCAGGGAGAGCATTTACGACGATTTTTTTTATCTTGAAAAGTTTACGAATTTAAAACTTTAATCAATATAATTCCAATACATTTGAACGGCTTCAAATAATTGACTTCGATTAGGGAGAGGAAGGTGTCTAAATGATGTTCATATTTTTTTCTTTTAATTTTCGGATTTGTTTGTGTATAATTTTAACTTAATTATAAGAGTTGATTTTTTTAAAGAAATGTAGTCTTTTGATATAAATATTAACTTCTGCAAAAAACCGGTTAACCGGTTTTTTCTGAATTTCAAAAAGTGCAACCGGTTTTTTTAAAATACCAACTATTCGAAAACCGGTTTCTCAAAAAAGTCGAATAATCGATCACCCTAATAAATAGTCGTTAATAAAACCACAAATCGATGATACACAGTGGTTCCAAATTTGTCCATCTCGGGTATGTAATTTTTTTGAAAAATCGTCAAAAATTCATTTACGACATGACAGAAAAGATATTTTATATGTAGATAGTCTTGTAAAATTTAAATTCAAATGCATATAACTTTTGATTCCGCAAAGATTTGTATTTTTTTTTTTCATTACCCAGGTAAAAATGTAAAAATATATGAATAAGTATGTAGTAATATATGGTTGTATTTACAATATATGAGTTCATATATTAATCATATATAAAAAATATGACCATATATGGAACTATATATACGAATTTTTATTGATATATGACGTAGACTAATAATTCATTCATATTTTATTTTTTGTCTTATTTAACATGTTTATTTAAAATTGTAACTCCTTACTAGAAACAATTCTATATCGTTAACTAATTTAACTATTTTAACAATATTTAGCTCATACAACACATAGGTTTGAATACCATATAGATTTGTGTTTGAAATTTTAACAAAAGAACAATTTGACATTAAAAATAAAAATCAAAAAATATAATTTTCCTAACATTATAAATAGAAAAAATCAAAACAAAATTCAATAAAATTTTTTCTTAATTGTAAATTTTATGACAAGAACGTTTTAAAGCAAGCTAAGGATATTTTAAAATGCAATAACGGCTGCTCTACGTTTTTTAGGATGTAAATTAGTTAGTCATTGAAGTCTAGAAAACGTAAACATTTTGATGAGTATAGTTTAATTTTTTCTATATTGAATGTAGGTGTGACATTTTAAATCAAGTCATGAATAGCAATTAAGGAGGGGAGCAATCATGTCCTAAAGTGCAATACTTTTTTGTTTAAGTGAAAAATACTTATTGTATACACATGTATGTTGTTTTTATTTTTCAATAAAATTTTAAATGAAAGATTTATTCTAATAAAAATTCACAGTAAGGATTTTTAATATTTAGCAATAAATATATGGATATTTGAGTATAAGTAAATATATGACCATATACTATACATATATGGTCATATATTTTCATATACCCTCAATTTTCGGATCCAAACATATCTGGACCCACCTCCGGTAGGTCTATATGACCCAAACTCAAAACTTAAACTCCTTAACTACTTAAAATTTCATTGAAATCGAACCATCCAAAATTCCAGGTTTATTTAAATTTCAGTTTTTTAATGGGACATTGTGCGTCAATTCAACTGATTGTGAGTTTCGAATTAAAATTACCTTTTTTTAATAGATAATTTTGTTCTTTAACTAACAGGTTTTTTATTAAAATCGATTTAGTTCTATTTCTCATTTTTTTTAATGAGTGTCGAATTGAATAAAATATATTTTATTAAAATTTTTTGGATCAATAAAATAAGCACTATAAACACTTATTTATGACAAACAAAGTATGCATTTATGCCAAAAATCAGTTGTGACAGAAGTTTCCCGTTTTTACCTATAAATAAAATTAGACACAAAATTTCTGGTCCCAATCAATTTAATTTGTTGTCGTTCTTTATATGCAAGATTTATACAAATTGCAATTTGCTATATAAAGATGCC
Organism: Protophormia terraenovae; assembly: GCA_951394005.1. Classification (NCBI taxonomy): domain Eukaryota; kingdom Metazoa; phylum Arthropoda; class Insecta; order Diptera; family Calliphoridae; genus Protophormia; species Protophormia terraenovae. The sequence goes on from OX596073.1 coordinate 126,459,427, forward strand.
AAATTTTAAATTTTTGAGTCATTTTCAAAAAGACTATAAATTTATTTACTTAATTTATTTTTAATTCCCCTCCGATTTTATTGTGTAAAGTAACAAAAATAAATTCAGATAATAATCCATGATATTTCGTGAGAAACTATAAATGTGCCTCTTGAAAAACTAACCAATTTTATATCAAAGTTTTTAATATAATTAATGTTCTAAAATGTTCTAAAATCCGAAATTATAAATCTACAAACAGAATGAAGTTTTGGAAACTCTGATTTGAGTAAGTTAACAGCTATGTTCAACCTGCAACAAATGTGAACTTTATAAACAAAATTAAAAATAATTGTATGTATATAAAAAATATTAACCCATTTCCAACTACTGCACAGTGTGTGATTTTGAGAATTTAGCTGATCAAACTCCTAAAATTTGTTCGCGTTTTGAAAAAAAAAAAAAAAAAAAAAAAATTGTTTGTTGTTCTCATTGAAGACCTTTCAAGTAACTGAAAAATGAAGGATATATTAAAAAAATTTTAACCGTTATTAAGTAACAGAATCTGGAACAGGACGGTTGTAGAAGGCAAATATAACACAAAATATTTTGGCATTTTTTTTTTGTTTTTATATTAATTTTTATTAGACAAATACTAAAAAGTCCCACAAAGTACCGTTATGTAATTCGCACTTTTGTAATTGCTGATAGGTGGTCTTCCAAAACCACTAATAAAATTTTGCTCCAATTTGCTACTTTTCAAAGTAATTACTGATCATGTATCAACGAATTTCTCGCTAAAAAATTGTTGATATTTCGTTGCTTTAATTCCACGAAAAAGATATCATCGAATAATGTATTGTGAAGACCAGGAGGCAAGAAATTAGGATTGTGAAAACTTTTGATACCATTTAGCAAGAAAAAGATTTAGAGGGGACTCCAATACATATTTGATTCATAAATTATTAATATAATCAGATTAATTAATTTCGAGCGTACGATAAGCCCTATTTTCACGAAACCAGCTTAATGTTAAAAAAATGGTTTATACCAAACCAAATATACCACAACTAACTTGGTTGGTATAAGATTAATAATAAAGTTTTATACACGTATATTTAGCTTGGAATGATAACTAAATAAATTGAGAAAAAAAGTAGAATTCCAAGGTACTATTACCCCCGGTGGAGCGGATTAAAAAACTATCTATAAAATAGACCTTTTTAAAATTTAAAAAATAATTCGAAAAATTGTGCAAAATATCTGAAATAACTTTTCAAACGATAGCCAAGTCATCAAAAAATTAAATTAAAAAGAGAATAGGCTGTGCCGAATCTTTGATACCCTTCACCATATTAACATATTACTATATTACCATATTACCATCTTACCTACAAATAATAAAATTTTCGCCTTAACGTATGCTTTCATGTTTTCAAATTTCTAAATCTACATTTTTTTCCAAACTACGAACATTTGAATACGAAAAAAAAAAAAAAAAAACAGTCATAACAAGCATTGCTTTAAAAAAATAAACAACAACAACAATTGAATATTTATATTTTTTTTGTATGTATGTACATACACTGAACCAAATCTCGTAGGTAATATTGACGAAAACTTTTCGTAGAATTTTAACGAAAAAAAATATTTAAATTAACAGATTTTTTCTGCAAATCAATAGAATTTTTCTTCAAATCAAAAAATTTTCTTCAAATCTACTAAAAAATGTTTGTTAAAAATATTTTTTTTGTAAAATATGTTGATTTGAATAAAATTTCGTAAAAAAATTGAGGAAAAATCTGTTAAACCAACGAAAATTTAGTTAAATTGGCAGTAACTATTAAACAATTGGCAGTAAGAAAAACAACACACAATTTTATTCAATTTAACACCTCAAAAAGTAGTTAATTTGAATAAATTATCTGTTAAATTAACCAAAATTTTTCGTAAATTTTAAAATTGACTAATATTTTTTAGTCAATTTGAATAAAATTCTTCAACTTGGCTAAAAATTTGTAAATCGACTAAAAGCATACACATTTTTGGAAACAAAATAATTAATTTTATTCAAATTGAATCGATATCAGCCTGAGAAAATAAAAAAAAATATACATTTATTAAAAATTTTATTTAACCTAACAAACTATTTTTGTACCATTTATTAAGTACATTAGATGTGCACTCACTCAGCAATTAATAACCAGTGCACTGTATTCAATTTCAACCCATACAGACTTATAACTAAATATTTTTAAAGTTTATTTCTGGTTGATCTATAGCAACGGTTCTCAAACGGGGGTCCGCGACCCACAAGGGGTCCGTAAGGACATTCGTGGGGGGTCGCGAAGAGTTCCTGAAAAATTTTCTTAAACACTAAATTTTTAATATAAATATTATTTAGAAGTTTAAATGATAATTCCAATAAAAGCATGAAACTATTTAAAAATGGTAACACATCTTTTTACAAAATATACCCAAATTAAAGACAAGCGTAAAGTGTTTTTTTTTTTTTTTTTTTTTTTTTTTTTTTTAAATTAGTTCTTTTAAGAAACTCCTAATGAAGGAACCTTCGATTGAAAATATTATGCTTGATAAAGACAACAATGATCAAACGAAGAAAGTAATGCTGTCAATAACACAGTATAAAGGAAACTTTACGATATGGCAGGGAAAACAATTAATTTAAAATATAAATATGTAGTTCACTTAAATTTGATGAAAATATAATTTTTTCACATGAAATTCTACATTTATTTTATAAAAATATAAATAAAAATATATTTTGCCAAGAACTTTTTATAAAATCGTTTTGAGTACACAAAAGTGTTGCCAAGAACTTTTTATAAAATCGTTTTGAGTATACAAAAGTGTTATTTCATGGATAAGTTTCCCGGCTATATAAAGAAAATTTGCTTAAGAATCTTTATAATTTAAAGACGGAAAGTATTTTCAATGTTAATATTAATAAAGTACCAGGTTCATTTCAAAACGAGTTGAATCAACAGATTTAGAAGTATATTAATAGTTGAAATATGGCAAAGTTTATACGCTTGTTGGCTCCAAAGCCCCAAAACTATTAAAAAAATTTTCTTTCACTCTTTTGTCCCTCAAAACAGAGATTCAATCTTTTGTGGACGCAGAGAATAATATTAGATTTATTATACGAAAAAGTCTCTTAATATTCAAGCAAAACAATGTCGCAATTATTAATATTATTTCTAAAAAAAATACTTTATCTTTACATAACATTTTATCTGATTTTTAAATTAGTTAAATTTGTAGTGGGTCGCGCTTTCATTGCAGTATCAAAAGGGGGTCGCGAAGCAAGGTCTTGTGAGAACCCCTGATCTATAGCAACATATAAAACGAGAGAAGAAGATATAGTCGGTCAAGCCCGACTATATGATACCCTATACCATTTCGATCCACATAATATATGTATACAACTTACTTGTGTTAAATATTAACATAATACTAACATTTGTATGGGATTTATGAATGTTAGTGATTTTCGGGAGAGAAGTTTATATGGGAGCTATGGTCAGTTATGGACCGATCTTCATGAAATTTGGCAGATTTCTGCTGATATAAAACTTATTTGTACTAAATTTTATTAAAATATTCCTATTTTATGTTATTATTTATTTCCTTGTGCACGTGTTTTGTGTTTTCTCAAGCTAATATCGATTAAACACTTGTACTAAAATGTGGGTTGTTTCCATTCGAATATACCTGAATATATTACTATTTAATTATAAAATAACAGAATTTCTTATTTTCGGAAACTAGATGACGAGGACATGTTAGACCCACCCATTAAGGTAACGCCTTGTAAATACTGCAATAATTCGTATGGGGTATATTCAGTTATAATGACATGGGCCTCCTGTCTGAAATGCGAGCAAGTTTGGACTCATGAAAAGTGCATACCATATCGCAGCGCTATTTTTCTTTGTGATTCTTGTAAAAAATAGTCAACATACTCTATTAAAGTAATTTTACTTTTTTTTCTCATATGAATTTTGTTTTCTCTTTATTAAAAAATACTACACGTTAGTATACCATATTTACAGACCACGATGTAACATATTATCCGCCATTTTTTTTATACAAGTTATTTTTGTTTTTTTTTTTTAATTTTCTTAAATATTTCTGAAATTATGCTTTCAAACCCTTTTGAATATTGCTTTATGTGAATCTTACATGTGTAAGATATTACGGAATAAATTATATTGTAATCGATTAAAGTTTCTCAGATTTACATCGAAAATAAAAATAGGTATACCATATTACCCGAAGTTACTCTAAATTGGAGTACAAAATATCAGAAAGATCTGTCTACAATTAGGCATAGCTCCCATATAAAGCCCACTTGAGAAAATCACTTTATCTCCCAAAATCGCACATTAATTACAGTATCAGTATCATATTTGACACAAATAAATTTAAAATCAGTAAGAATCATGTAAACTAATTTCATATTAAGTCCACTATAAATTTTTGAAGAAATAAAAATAACTTAAAGAAACATGTTGAGTTCGCCATTTTATTTTTTTTAAATTCTGATTCCAGTTTCAAATTAAGTAACTCTAAAACTACCTATACATAAATATTTGGTTGGATTATACAATTTCTTTATTTCAATTTTGGAATCAGCAAGCCAACGATAAAGAGTTTTGGCCAAAAATCTATCTAATGTGCGGTGTGGATTTGATTATATTTCACTCTTTATAAATGGAATACGCACCATTATCTTTGATTTTCATAAAAAAAATGTATGGTATTGTGCTCTAATTACAAAAACAACTATGTAAAAATGTTAGCACGATCACTATAACAAAATATTTTTATTAAAGCAACAAAATTTGTTAGTGTTTGCTTCATCGCTAGCTAAAGCAAAATTAGTTTTTCAAGAAACCAAATGTAATTTTTGCTTAATTGAAGTGTTTACTATTTCACTGTAGTAAAACAATTGTGTTTCCGCTGGTTGAGTTTTGGCCAAAAAAAACTATATCTACGAACTTATGTGTATTGATGCGTTTCGCAACTATATAATAAACTATATATAGTTAAACGTATTTATGAATATTAAAAGAAGTACAAGACGATTAAAAACGTATTTTCATGTATGTGTACAGCGTTACCGTTTGGCGACTTTAGTCGCAAATTGCCCCTTTTTTAACCACCTGGCCACTTTTTTGGCCCCTTTTTTAAATAGCGACTAAATGGAGACTTTTTAACAATATGTGCTGAATAACAAGAAACTAAATTGTTTATATTAATTTTATATTAATTTAGACAAATAAGTTCATTATTTTGAGATTATTTCACAGTATAGTGATATAAATAGCCGCGGAGTATTTATAAGTGGACTGAAACTGTTAGTAACTGAAAATAAAAATGAAGTTTATGCTTCATTTATTTAAGTCATCATATGTCGAATCTTTTTGGACTGAATTGAGAAAATAAAAAACAGATACGATGAATAGTTATATCCTAAATTATATTTTTTACATTACTCATGGCAATCCCTCGGTAGAACGTGCTTTTTTTCTATAAATTATCAATAATAAAAAATAGTTTGTCCAACAGACTTAATACTTGTGGATCCATACGTTCAGTCCTAAATTGGTTCGAAAGAGAATTGAAAGACTGGTGTACTATTTTTGTGAAAAATCTTTAATTTTGAAATAAACAAATAATAATATTTTTATAAAATAATTAGAAATAAATTATTTTGTTAGTAACAGAATTGGATTTAGTAGTTTTTCTTAAAACATAACATTTTTGATTTTGTTGTTACAAAATAAACACATTTTAAGGGATTTTTTAGGTTTTAAAGCAGTTGGCCCCTTTTTTTATAAAAATCTCCTTTTTTGGCGACTTTTTATTTTGAAATTCCCTTTTTTGGACACTTTTTAAAAATTCTCAACGGTAACGCTGTATGTGTATGTACTTATTAGGGTGATCGATTATTCGACTTTTTTGAGAAACCGGTTTTCGAATAGTTCGAATAGTTGGTATTTTAAAAAAACCGGTTGCACTTTTTGAAATTCAGAAAAAAACCGGTTAACCGGTTTTTTGCAGAAGTTAATATTTATATCAAAAGACTACATTTCTTTAAAAAAAAACAATTCTTATAATTAAGTTAAAATTTATTAAATACAAGTGTAAAAGCCTAACAATGTCAGGAAAAATAATATAATAATAAAAATATGCACAAACAAATCCGAAAATTAAAACAAAAAAATATGAACAACATTTAGACACCTTTCTCTCCCTAATCGAAATCAATTATTTGCAGCCGTTCAAATGTATTGGAATTATATTGATTAAAGTTTTAAATTCGTAAACCTTTCAAAATAAAAAAAAACATCGTAAATGCGCTCCCTGGCCGAAATACAGAATCAGTTTTTTATAGGAATTGGAGAGCAAACAATAAGTATAGCAACTCAAAAGTTCTTAATACCAAAACAGACTTTTTGGTCCCTGATAGAAACATCTGGCACTGTTAGAATTTGTTGAACGAATAGTTTTATAAGTATGCCGATTTTTAGTTTCTTACATCGTCTGGGAGCTTCAGAAAGCCCTGGAAATTGCTTAGGAAAGATATATTTAAATCCATCCACGTTTCTTCACTCCCTGATAGAGATTTCAAAATCTGGCTCCGTTAGGATTTGTAGGACGAATAGGGTTATAATTAAGCTGAATTTTAATTTTCTATGTCTTCTGGGAGCTTTAGAAAGCTCTGGAAAGAGAAAAAATTCTTAGAAAAAGACACATAAATCCTCTTATATCCGCTCCCTGATACAAATTTCAAAATATGGCTCCATTAGGATTTGTTGAACAAAAAGTTTTATAATTAAGCCAAATTTTAATTTTCTACGTCGTTTGGTAGTTTCAGAAAGCTCTGGAAAGAGAAAAAATGCTAAGCAAATTATGTATGTAGATGACTAGAAGATAATTATGTTTCAAAATTGTAGAAAAAATCATCTAAATTTTAGTTAGCATAAACAGAAACCATGGCTTAATATGGAAGCCTGTCTCAATTGAAACGATTCTGCAGGTGAAACTTTTTTAACAACAACAAATAAAGGAAATATTGGATCAAAAAATTAAATTGGGTCATACAGGATAATTATTAATTATTTGTTTAATATTACAGAATAAATTCCAATTTAGACTTAAACTATATTTTAAAAACATAAGAAATCAGTCTTTATGAATATTTAAATAATTATTCCTAAATTTTCAAATATCACTAACACTATTTAGTACATGTTTTCTGAAATAAAATGCTATTTTTAAAACCGGTTTTTTGTGTTTAAAAAAACCGGTCCATTCGACATTCGAAAAATGACTAAAATAAATAAAATCAAAAAACAATTATTCGTTTCAATTTCTCTTATAAATTTGAAATAACTGAATTTGTAATTTTTCAGTAAATTTAAATAAATATTAATCAATTTCACATGCATAAGAAAATATAAATTTACTCATACTGATTCAAATATAAAAATATAAATACATACATATATGTTTGTAGCAGAATGATAAAAATAATGTTGATTTAACAAAAGAGGGATAAAAGCGCTTTATTTGTATATGCTAAACTATATAGTTAAACGTATTTATAAATATTAAAAGAAGGACAAGACGATTTAATACATATTTTCATGTATGTGTATGCACTTCTACATTCATACATTTATATTTTAAACAATATGACTCATATAAATGAATGACAAGTAGAGCATAAGCCTGGCATAAGCCTGGTTGTAGCCATACACATAGTATGTGAATATGGCTATTAAACTTACATATACATATATACATACGTGTTTGTGTGTACTATTTATTCAATTTATATGTATGTGAATATGTATTTATATATATGTGAGCAGTACAGTTGGTAAACGTGTGATGAATTTTTTCCTATTTGCATATCATTTTGCAAGTTAACGGTGAATGCGTTTACCGCAACCAACACATGGAACCAAGTGGACAATGCGGATTCTAAAGTACAGTGATGGGAATAAATAATAAACTTTTTGTAATATAAATAGTTCATCAAATCTATGAATCTATTCAAGTAAAATATTTAATAACATGTTTCCCTAAGAAACTTTTTCATATATTTCCTGCCTTCTGCCATTTGATAACGCACAGAAATATTGTACCAAAACCTAACTTAAAGTATACCAATCGACTAAGAATAATTTTCTAAGTAGATTTTATAATGTCCGTCCGTCTGGCAGGCTGGTTGTCTGTTAATGTAAACATTATGCTCAAAGTAAAGGTCTTAAATATATGGTCAGTTGTACATAGAGCACAAGCCTATTGATTACGATCACTGTAAATATTATTTCAACTAGTTTCCATAAAAATGTTGTCCTTAAATACAGTTTTAGCGCTCATAATATATATTAAAATTTTTGTGAAATTCAGCACAAATTGGCTTAACAGAAACATAAATTAACGAGTAAAAAACTTGATTTTAGAAATCGAAAATTATTTTAAAATTATTTATTTAAACACAAACATTAAAGCTTTTGATACAAATCTATGTACTTTTAATAAATACTGTAACATTTGATTTACAAATACAGTTATACTTTATAAATACATATGTAACTAAAGCAAAAACACATACATATGTACATCAGGAATGTGAACAGCCAACTGAATAATTTTAGGTGGCATTTGATATTAGCCGGAAACTCACTGAGTCATTTAAAGGAATAACTTTAAATATATTTTTTTTCTTAACATTTCTGCATAATTTGTTTAAAAACCTTACGGTTATACACAATTTATACAAAATTTTCGGATTATAGTTTTTGTACAAAATTGTATATTTATAAATAATATAATTAAATTCCAATATAAAGTTAGTTAATAATTTTATTAAAACATAATTTGAAATATTTTTTTCTGTATAGAGTTTTTATTTTTTTCTTTTATTTAATTGATACTATATTACAAATCACAGAAAAATATAACTTTTTTAATTCTAAACACTGCTTATGTATTTGTGGACCTTTTGCGGTAACCCTTCCATTAGAAATTTGATAGTTGTTTCAATCACTTTTTTGGAACAGTTTGCCCTCCTCCTTTTAAAATCTTCGATATTTTAGGACACGTTTTTTATGCTCTTCAATTATTTTTTCGCAAGAGCCCAATATTACTCTACTGGTCTTAGCTCCAGACAATTTGGAAGATTGACCTCCCTTGGTACAAAAACTATGTTATTGTTTTGATACCACTCCAGAGTTTTCTTACCGTAGTAACATGATGACAAATCGTGCCAAAAATATGTGGCATTTTTTTGCAAAATTTCTTTGATGTATATCTTAGTATTTATAGAGTTCACTGTAACAAATGACTTGCTTTTTTTCCGCGACTGTATAAAGCTTGCCATATTAGGAACAGCGTTAGTGTAGACAATTTTTAAAAAATTTCCAAAAAAGGGGATTTCTAAATGAAGTCGCCAAAAAGGATGATTTTTTTTTTTTTTTTTTTTTGAAAAAAAGGATCCAACTGCTTTAAAACCAAAAAAAAAAAAAAAAAAAAAATCTTAAAATTTATTTATTTCATAACAACAAAGTCAAAAAATGCTGTGTTTTAAGAAAAACTACTAAATCCAATTCTGTTACTAACTAAATAATTTATTTATAATTATTTTACAACAATTTTTATTATTGCAAAAATAAAGATTTTTTCACAAAAATAGGTGACATACAATCCTTTTTTTTTATTAATTACACTATTGTACTTTTGTACGAGGTCTTCACTCGTAATGCAGACTTTCAAATTCCCTTCGATCCAATTTGGGACTGAATATATGAATCCACAAGTATTGATTTAAGTCTGCTGGACAAAAAATTTTTTATTATTGATAATTATTGACAATTTAGTTCCCCCGAGGGATTGCTATGAGGAATGTAAAAATATAAATTAGAATATAAATATTCATCGTATTTGTTTTTTATTTTCTCAATCCAGTCCAAAAACATTCGGCATATGATGATTTAAAAAGCTATTCATAAACTTTATTATTAATATTTTTAGTTACAAATAGTTTCCGTCGATCTATAAATACTTCGCGGCTATTTATATCACTATACTGTGAAACAATCTCAAAATAATAAATTTATTTGCTTAAATTAATATAAAATGATCGATATATTTCAAACAACTTAGTGTCTCATTATTTAGCATATAGTCTTAAAAAGTCGCCTTTTAGTCGCCATTTAAAAAAGGGGTCAAAAAAGTGGCCAGGATTAAAAAATGGGTAATTTGCGAAAAAGGCGCCAAACGGTAACACTGATTAGGAATTTTTTAGGAAAATTTGTCTGCTTTTGGGTCCTAAACTTATCTCCAACTTTTCGTGGAAACAGTTTTTTGTAGGATCAATTTGATTTTTTTTTTTTTTTTTAATTTTTAATAACTTTAGCATACTCTTCCGTTCGTCACTCGTTTTGATCAAACTCACAACAAGTCAACATGGTTGTCATTAAAAATATTAATTGATATATTTTTCGGGGACAACTAGATAAAAAAAATGCAAATATTATTTCCGAAAAAGTTAAGAGGCAAAACGTGTGTTAAGATTTTCTTCGATCACACTCCTTAGTAGGACAGAAAGTGTTTCATTCGTCATAGGGGCACTTTTCCATTGCCAATTATTTTGAAGAAGAAAAAGTTTTTAACATTGCATTTTCGTCCATATTCCTCTAACGTCTCTTGTATCGATTTTTGGTTAGCAATATAAAAGATTACATATTTTTTCCTCAAAAAATCGATTTTTTATGAAATACAATTTCGTCCCTACTTCATCTAGCGTTTCTTATAAAGTTCTTCATCTAAAACTGCATTTTGTGGTGGAGCTATAGAATCTAAAAAAAAAAAAAATGCTCTTTTTTTTTTTTTTCTAATCCTAACTTTTTTTATTTTCTTTTTCAATTGCAAAATTAAAATAGAATAAAAAACATCATAAATACATGTATAGATAGGCTATTCTGCCACAATAACTTGGCGAATTGTTAATTTCAGAAGTTATTAAAAAAAAAAGAAAAAATTAATGAAGAGAAAAATAGCAACAATCAAAAGGACATAGTTTAAAGCCCACATATCTAAGTCTTTATTATAAAAGAAATCTTAAAGATAACGTTTACGGTTAGGAAAAAAGTAAAGAATTCTCTCTTTTCTACTCTACTTTTGTTGACGTACGCATCGATTTCAATAAAATGTGGCTCGTTGTTTCCTTATGATAAAAAAGTAAGATATAAAAAGACGTATTTTTTAATTTTTAAAACTGAAAAATTTGTTATGTATTTTTGAATTTTTTGTGTTTGATTCGGGGTTTAAAAAAAACTATAATATTAGTTGAGAAAGTGCTTTCTATTTCATTATTATAAATGAAATCCACACATTTCTTTCAATTAAGTATAATCATTTTAATGATACTCAAATTTAAAATACCAACTTTATATCTTTTCAAATGAATATGCTTTTGGCCAACAGAATACAATAATAATTTTAATAAGACAATATTTTTTTTTTTTTTTTTGTTATAAAATTTAAAATTTTTAATTTTCCACATGTTCAAATTACAGTGATTCCATGTCAAAACGGACAGCAATCGGACTTGACATCTCCAATGTCAATGAAATTCAATTGGAAGTGTTTGTCAAATCATAAATTTAGACTTTTGTCCCTTTCCGTTCAAAAAATAGGACGGTTTAAAAAACGAAGAAAAGCTAAAAAATGTACAAGGGTGCATTTATTTAATTACTAATAAATAAGCATTTAATAACGGTAGATATCTAGTTTCAGTTTCATATTAAAGACCTTTATAATAATATTTATAAAGCTTTTTTACATAAAAAGTTCAAAGGTCAAAGTTAGCCTTATATAAATCAAATCATTATAAGATGTATTTCATTAAAGTAAAATACTTAATAAAAAGTTACATAGAAAAATTAAAAAAAAAAAATAAAAAAATTAGTTTGTGATTTTTTAATTTTTATATGTAACTTGTAAATGAGTATTTTGACTAATTTATAAATAAAATGAAAACTATTGCATTGATTACAGAGCTTTGAAAGAATTAATTAAATGTTAGCTTAATTCCTTTAAATCTTAATTTTGAATTAAGAAATAATAATTTTTCATTTTATAATACCATTCTCCAAAATATAACTCAATAGTTTAAGGCTTTTGTTTGAATAGAATTAATTCCTTAATGAATTAATTCATAAAGAATTCATTAAATTTTTTTTAATTAAAATCTTCTCCTTATTGAATGAAAGAAAAATATTTTGTTTTTTAATTTTTTACAAAATGAATTAAAAAATATTTTCTAAAGCTAATTTGTAATAGATTTGAATTGAAGAAAATTTGAATGATTCAATATACTTTTTAAGCTTGAATTGTATAAAGCATTGAATTCTATGAATAAAATTAATTTGAATGCTTTAAAATTATAACTAGGATTATAAATTTAATTCAATTTAAAAAAATGAATTAAAGAATTAAGCCTTTCGAAACTTTGATTGATTATAATGAATTATGTGTTGTTTTATTTGCAAAAAATTGAAAAATGATTAATGAATAAAAAAATAGAATTTTTGACACTTTCGAATTTTTATTATTTTTTGAAAAAGAAAAAAAAAATCGCAATTTTCTATAAAATTTAAATTTTTTTCAGAAAATGGGCTAACAGCTATGGAGATATTACTGCATAACTATTAACCGTATTAAAAAGTAATGTAAAAGAGACTTAACACATTTCTTACCACTACCCGATCCCGTTAAGATAACTTAATAAAATTTGGTATGGGGTCTATTATAGACTTGTGATCCTAGCTATTTTAGTTTACGAGATATCGGGTGTTGCGAAAACGCATCAATAGTCAATTAGGGGTATGTTGTTTCGCTCATATAAGAAGTAGACGTTTAAACAAATTGTATGGCAAAATTAGTTTTATTTGTCATTTAAATTTAGTTTTGTGATTATTTTACAAATTGTTATGTTAAATATGTTAAGTGTGAACAAAAAAAAAAATTAAGTTGGACCATTCCAATTGAAATTTAAGGTAACTAAATAATGACGTAAAAACGTTAAATAACTTACGGTGTAAGACAATATAATTTCATATAATGTATAAAATAGATTATATATTAAATAAAATATGTTACACGTTAAAACATTTGGAATGTAATGTACATTGCATTCGATTATCAGTTTGCGCATCATCTCGATTAGGATTTCAATACGGTGGTCAGGAAAGCATTTTGGTCCTTCGAATAGGCTGCCTAACCGCGTTGTGCTTCAACCACAAATGTTATGTAAATCGATTCTGTTATTCTTGCAGAATATTCCCTAATTTGTAAAATCGAAAATCCTGGTAATATACCAAATGCAGTTGCTCATAATATGATGCATTCCAATTGAAGCAGGATTTGAAAATTGGGGTAATGTACCAATTTTCAAATGACTAAGAAAAAAATTTGTTCGCATTCATTTATCCGTGCACATATATTCACAGATTTTTCTTTAATTATACCAGAATATCCTTGGAGATTTTATTTTGTTTATATTTTTATGTTCACTTAATCTCATTTAATTGAAAACTCAAAATGAACTATCACTTTGAGTAGAGAGCATAGCCTTTTATAGAAAAATGCTGTTTCGAAAATTATGAAATTTTCCCTATTCACATTGTTAAATACTTTGAATAAACAATACTAATGTGTAATAATAAAAATTGCAAATGTTATGTTTTTTCTTTAGCAATTTTTATGACCTTTGAAGAAAATTTTTTATCCCTTTTTTAAAAAAAATTTGCAATAAATTACATAATTTTATTGGTTTCATTCATCAGTTTTCGACATTTTTCAGATAAGTCCTTGATTTTTTGTGATCATATTCAATATAATAGCATCCTTCTCAAAATATACTTTATATTCAGGTAGCGTCGATCATTTGGAAATTCTTTTTTTTACATTTGTTCTCAATGATTGTAAAAAATATAACCACTTGTAGTTTGCTGACAATTGCTTATTTTTTATTACATAGGTCTTAAATAATGTAGAATACAACTTTTATAAGGCTAGAGTAAACAAATTCTAGTGCACTGAAGTCTTAATTCAAACAAAAAAAACTATATTCGTTTATCTATAAAGGTTTTCTTAATTAATTTGCATAATTTTAACATATTATATTACCTTAAAAATTTCCATATTTTCAGTGCGCCACCTTGCGTAATGTAGCTAAATCACACTACCCCTAATTGACCATTGATGCGTTTTTGCAACACCAATTTTTGGGAGGTTGGTGTTTCTATCTCCCTAAATTATTTGTCAACATGTGAATAGTTTCATATTTTTTGATATCTTGGCTATCGTTTGAAAGGTTATTCAAGATATTTTGTAAAATTTTTCGAATGAATTTTTAAATTTTAAAAAAGGTCTATTTTATAGACCGCTCTACCGGGGGTAAAAATTCGACGAAATTAGTTTTTTTCTCCCAATTTATTTAGCTAACATTCCAAGCTAAATGCACATATATAAAACATTATCATTAAAGTTAAACTAAATTAGTTACGGTATAGGTAAATTTACTGATACGAAAACGCAACAGTGGTTGAAAATGTGTTAAACACAATTTAGTGGTTTTCGAGATATGCTTTAATATATAGTACAACCTCCTTAATTTTACAAATCGCAATTTATCGCGAGAACTAGAGTCAATTCAAAAAAGTGGATTAGAGGCTTAGTACTTAATAATACCGTGTATACGAATTGACTGAGAAACCCCGTGCCATAGAAATTTTGTTTTATTTTGTAACCGTGTGTTATTGAAAATAACTGAGTAAAAATTCGAGGAAACTTTGGAATTTTAAAATGCAACATTTGGGTAAATTTGTTTAGTGGGAAAAAATATAAACACACACATTTTTTATGCATATGTTTATAGAAAGCAGTGTGAAACCAACCATATACATATACAAGTACACTCTATCTCTTATACACTCATACGTACATACAAACACACATACGCTAATTCTGTGTCAACTTGAATGAAGTTAAAATAGACCCAACTGTGTAAATATGTGACTTTCAGCTAATGTGAATTTATTGTTAAAAGTGTTCTTCTTGTATTTTGCATACAATATGGAATAACAAAAAAGCAAAATATATTTTTAAACCCCCTACATCAAAAAATTCCCATATTATTTTTTTTTTAACTTAAAAAAAAAATACTGCTAAATGTATTCCACAAAGCCTACATAGACATTGGTCAACGGATGCTTGACAGCCGGAGGCTACATAACTAAAAAAGAAAAAAAAAAAAAAAAAACAATAAAAACCAAAGAGGAATAAAAACTATATACCGCGTTGTTGACTTCACTCATATGCATAATGAAACAAAATACAAAAAAAAAAAAAAAAAAAAAAAAAAAAAAATAGAAGAGCTGAAAAAGAGTTAAGCTTTTTTTATATTCTTATTTGAAATTGTTAACATAGCCAACAATGCAGTTATTTTTCCCAAATAGGGCCACACTATAATTTGCCATTTACATAGAATTATTAAGCAAAAGTTTCACCTTTTTTTTGTTGCATGCATACGCTTCAAAGAATAGATGCTGCTTTAAATGGGTATCGGTTTAAGGTACGAGGTTTGTTTGCAATAGTTTTTAACAGCTACATTTTTTCTATTATACACTACAATATCATAGGTGAGGTGGGAGAGTTTTATGCATTGAAGTTTTACATATATACTTTTGTCTTGCACTGAATTAAACCTTGTTATTAATTTGGCACAAGAACCATGTCTATTGAACTGATCTGTCTCATTCTATAAAATAAATTATATATATATACTGTTACTAGATTATGCCGACAGCTCTGCATGTAACTTTTTAATTCATATACATATACATTTTTCATATTTTATATATCAATTAATATATTTATCTTTTGTAAAAGTTATTGTTTCATAGCACCCCTCGTATATTTTTCGAAAAAAAAAGACTGTACTTCATTATTACACTGCAGAGAACAGTAAATCTAATTTGTGTCTCATTTAATGACTTTGTCCAGTAAAAAATTATGCGAGTTAAACAAAGTTGACACTACGAGTACTTTAATGGTGGCACCATGACACTAACAACTATTTACGTACATAGAGGTACGTACCATAAAGTGTACATATTTACAATTTTAATTGTAAACGATGTAATCATAACTACTTTTACCATAATAAAAAAATAAAGGTTTTAGTCTTTACTCTTTGTAATTTTTTTTCTTATGTGATTCCGGCTGCTAGTGTCATAAGATTAAATTAAATACAATATAATTAGCCAAGGCTAAAAGCAAACATTAATGACTCTTACATATGCATATAATTTATTATATGAAACAAATATTGGCGAGAGAGTAAAATAAATAAAAGCTTTAAACTTTTTAGATACAGGAAAAAATATATATTATCATTATTATTATAAAGTGGAACTTGTGGTTATCCTTATGGCTTATTTTGACTTCATGTTGCAAATTATTCTTTCTAACAAAACAATTTCGAAATAGTGGTTAATAGATAACAAGCGAGAGTTTTATATTCGCCTTAGCCAAATCTACATACCCACCATCAACTTTTTTAAATTTTACGTTTTATATGAGAGGTTAGCAGTAATGTGGGCGAACCACGCCCATTTTTTGTTTTCGTCTTTACATTGGTCCTTGAACTATTTGGACAAAATTTCGTTGACGTTTCACCTTATATGGAAGATGGGTGGTAAAGTGGGCAGACCACGCTTACTTAATATTGACCTTCAAACTATCTGTACAAAATTTCGTTGAGAGATATCATCAGAAAAGTATGAAATGAAGCTACAACGGACACCCTGTGTTTCCATTTTCCATTTTCAGTACCAAATATACCTTATATAAGATAAATATTTGAGCCAAATTTCATCCCCACATGTTGTTTCTTTAGAGCCCTATCCACCTTTTAACAGACAGACGAACAGATAAACGGACATAAGTAGCTAGATCGACTCAGAATTTAACCACAACCCAGAAAATATACTTAAAGGGATCATAAATGATTTTTTCGATATTACACATGAAATGATAAAATCAATATAACCCCATCCTTTTGATGGTAGATATAAAAAGTAAATTAAATCATGTTGATGGAATATTTTGTATATTCCCTCGGATTTAAAATCCAGTTTTCTATCAAGATTCTGCTTTTAAATTACGTTAATTTCCTAATGAAACCGCTTTCTTAGTATTGACTCTAGTTCAAGAAGGTTGCACCATATATTGATGTATTTCTTGAAAACGACTTGTCTGATTTTATTCCAAAAAATATCAACAAATTCTAAATAATTTTGTTTTCAAGTCAAAAAAATTTACAAAAAAATATTTTTTAGGCTTTTAATATCTCTATGTAATTTTAAATGAGTTTTTTCATTAATTTGTGAATAAAATTTATGGTTTATACAATTTATAAGGCAGAAAATGTTGGGTGAAGAGAATTTTTGGAATTATTTTTCATGCAAAATTTTAATTTTTTATTTAATTAAATTACTTTAGATAAATGAAATCATCAAAAATGTTCCATTTTAACATCTTTATCTTAAGGCTAGTAATCCTGCGAATTAAGCAAAGCAGGTATCATCAAAATTGGTGCATAACTCTTGGTTTTATTCACAGTTAAGTAAAAATACCCGTATATACCTACATTAAGTAAAAATACAGTGGTGAACAAAACAATTTTTTTTTTTCTTTTCTTCTTTAACTCATTTCCGACCACTACCCTATTCCGTTGAGATAACTTTACGAAATTTGGCACAAAGTTTGTTTTTGTGATTACAAATTAAGAAGATTTGAACGCCTAGATATTTTTTCTTCCGAAATACAAAACCTGGAAAATTTCAGAAATCGTACCATTTTTGGACCCGGAAAATTTTTCTGAACATTTTGAAAATTTTTTAGCTCAAAATTAAAGATATTTACCTTTAGAATACATACATAGCATAAAAGCACTTTTTCGGAAAGCAGATTTAAATATATCGCCGAAATGACCATTGATGCGTTTTCGCAACACTAACGATTTAGGCCATCCGTGCGGCTTTAACACCTAATTTTGGAGAGCCTATTAAAAAAAATCGATTTTTTCTCTCATCTTTAAAACAACAATGTTAAAGTTACTGAGGCGAAAACGCAACAGCGGTCGGAAATGGGTTAAACAAAAATAGGTGGACTAGATAGATTTTTACATGTGTTGATCTTTTTTATGGATATGACTAACATCATCGGTCACACTAGTTAAACTCAATAGTGGTTTGTCCAATTAAGACTATAACTAAACTGAAAGCTATAGATGAAAAATGCCTTCAGGTAAATGTCAAGATTATTTTTTGTTTAAAGAGGTAATTTTCTTCTTTAGCACGTTAAATTCTGAAGAACAATTTTTTACTCCATTTAACCTTTATGTTTACAACCAAAAATGTATACTTATCACTACAACCAACAGGTATGTCACAGATTTTGTAAGCAATATTTGACACTTTAATGTTTTTCTCTTTTTATATCTAATTTGATAGATAATTATTTGTATTAATAGCGAATTTTTTTCTAAAAACTGTTAAAAGACCAACCTTTTCACATATAAACACATCCTACAAGCTTCAGGTCTTTCAGGCACGAATTACAAAAATCCGATTTAACTAATATTTCACACAGTACGATTTTGCTACCCAAAGAAAAAAACAAATTTAAAATATGAGCATTATAATTCACAATAGCCTCTGCATTTTAGTTACAATATTCAATACTTTTAATTTTGGTTTAAATAATTTTCTTTTTGCTATTATATGAAAATGTTAATACCTTATAACTTTAAAGCGAAAAGTGGTAAAGTAAATATTTTTGCGTTATATTTTTAAGCAATTAGTATACTTTTATTATATTTTTAAAGCTTTTTTGAAAAAAGTAATTTTTTCGGACACCCTATGTTACGATTTTTATTAAACAGAATATGTTTTTTTATATGAACAAACATTTTTGTCAAATTTTTTCATTTAATATTTATTTGCATATTTTTTAATAATCTTATTTGGTTAGACAAAATTTTCACAAAGAAATAATAAACGTAAATCATTTTTGATGATTTTAATCATATACAATATTAGTTTCAGATGTAATGTATATGTCCCACATAAATTAAACATTTATCGCATGATATAAAATTGCTTGCCTTAGTAAATTACTGCAGTTTTATTATTTGCATTCTTCTTTAAGATGCGTTTTAATAACTGTCTTTTTTTAACATACATGAATAGATCTCTGTCATTAGTTCTCAATAAAAACCAATGGAATTTTATCACGCAATTACTTAGACATTAGTAATTACTTAAATTATTTCTAACCATGCTGCATTTATTATTAGTGTGAAAGTGAAACGATTAAGTCCAACATACGGAAAAAGTATTAATTAATAAACCTGTGAAGTGAATAATTACATAAGAAAGTTTTAAATAAAGCTAATAAATTAACTAATAATAAAATATTAATTAAAATATTAATTAATTAAGAACTAATTATAAAAAAAGAAGTCTTTTTAACATAATTAAATTTGTTTGTTCCCCAAGAGGTAATTAATAAAAATGTGATTAAAATTCTTTCTAAATTATAATATAAGGTGTTTCCTTACCCTTAGGGAATTGTTGATGGCCAAAACTTGTGGTATAACCACACAATTATTGCCAAACCTTCTAGACAATAGATCTAGGAAAGAATATAAAAACACCTCTGAAGTAATTAAATTGTTTCCCACTACCAAGTCCAGGCTTTACAAAAAACACGTGGTCGATTCAATTAAGACCTGTGGACCAAGACCACATGGTCTTACATAATCATCTCGTCTAATTTCTAATTAACGCTAAGTATTTTATTACACAAAATGTCCCTTAATTTAATTACAACACCATATAATTAAAACTATTAAATTTATCCTATAATCTAATCTACTTATAACTATATTTGCTATTAAAAAAAAAGTAAAAAATTAATCTATCATGTAAAGTATAAATATTCCACAAACTATACCTAATTATTCTAATATATTATAATCTTCTAAATATTCAACAAACTTAAACTAAATTGCCCTTAACTTAAAAGCTACTAAAAATGTCTAATTTTCAAACAAAAACTAAATCTAATTAGCTTTTGTCCTATATTTTCATAAAATTCATAGAATTATTTAAAAGATCTGAGTTCTAATAATTAAAATATGTAGTATAAATATTTAATTATACTAAAATTGCCTAAAAATTTGAATTAAACAGAATGTTAAATACATTTTAAATTAAAACAAATATCTTAAAATTGAAATCGCAATTAACTAATTATAATATGTAAAACTTGAAAATGATCTTAAAGAATATTACAACTATATTAAGAAATTTGACTTTATTTAACATTCTTATTATACAAACGATAACTATACCATAATCTATTAAATTATAAAAACATATATTTTTTTTTTCTATTAAATGAATTACATCAATTGTAAAAAAAAATATTAAATATTTTTCAGTATAAACTTATAAAGTTTGCAAGAACTATATATATGAATTCATAAATGAATTAAATAGCTTTATTTTTCTATTTTAGATTAATTAAATTACTATGAATACTTTTCCCTATTAAAATAATTATTTACTAACTAATATAAATATATAAATACTTTATTTACTAACATTATTTTTTGAGTGTTAACATATTATGAAACCTCTCTAAGTTTAGATATTCTACGCACAAAAATATCAAAAGATACAACCAACAACAACATCACTGATGATTGCTGGGCCCATCATTTCATTCATGTGGATCTTGTTCTTCTCCAATTGTATGTAAGTCTCATTATGTTTAACACTCACTTTTTTTGTTTTTTATTTTTCATTATTTTACAATTTACTATTATTCTTGTTCTTATTATGATCATGAGTAAATCGTCGGTCCGTTTTCAAATTGTCCCTCTAGTAGAACATATATTATTTTTCATTCATTAGAAACTCTCATTCATAAATGATAATTTCTTTTTGTTATTATTTCTATACTCTTGAAAGTATTTATTATTTTATGTTTGTTTTGATTCTTTTATTTCTTGTTTTCATTAATAAATTTTGTTATATATTATACTAAATAAAAATGCATTTGTAAAAAAAATTATTAATATGGGAAGGATAGCCAATAAAAAAAAATGAAACATGTAAGTAAGGAATCGTGTCATAATTAGGGACAGATAAATAAATAAATTAGGGTAAATAATCTGTCAGGAGTTGATGATCATTCATCATGGGTGGGAGTAATGATACCCTACGCGACCTAACACCATGTCGTCATATCAATTGTATACAAATTAAAAAAATTGTTATTTGCATAATCTAAGGTATTTGTAGGCATGTAGATTGTGTTATGTGTTTATGCGTTGTAAAATCACGGGTTAAGAACCAACCATACCAAATGTAGACTTAGCTGGGAAATTTTTTCATGCCACTTAATCTAAGTTTATTTTATACGGTTTTATTGAGGAGTTTAGAAACTTATAATTTTTATTACTCTTAAATCTAGCCGGCGCATAACACCTATTTACAACACGCTTTATTTTAACGGGCTGAATAATGCTCATTCTTACTAAAATTTAAAGTTAAATCGACGTATAAAAAATTTTTTATAAATCAATCCGATTTGCCTTTGCACAAAATGGCGCTCAAAATGTGCGTTTTTAGCCGCAGATATGCAGGGGAAGGAGTTGGAAAATTAAAAAAAAAAAAAAAATTACGCCATAATTTTTACTGATGCTAAAATCTTCTAAAAAGGTATGATATTCCAAAATCAAAATTTTCAAATTTACCCTAATATACATATATGTATATTGAATCGCCTTTTATTATTTTTATTTATTTTTACTGGAATGTAATATACCTCTTAAAAAGATGTAGTTTACATAATTTCATAACGAAAATAAAATATTTTCTAATTTATAACTCAAAAAAACTACATTTCGGTTAACCGGTTATTTGACACAAATAATTAGGTTTATTCGTTATTCCAAAAAAAAAATAGACAGTTTTAAATTATTCGGACAGTTAGTCGACAAAAATTAACCGGATAACCAAATGACGGTTAATGGATTGGATACCCTACTTCTAATAAACATACAGTCATACTAAATATACATATGTATATGAGTTTTTTTTCAAATTTTCGAAATTTTTTTTTTTTTTTTTTTTGTTATAAAATATTTGAAATTGTTCTTCATAATTATTTACAAAGATTTAAAAGTCAATTATTTACACACAACTTTGCTAAAAATGGCCCTAAATATTATCTATAACAATGGTTCTCAAATGGGGGTCCGCGACCCACAAGGGGTCCGTAAGAACATTTGTGGGGGGTCGCGCAGAGTTCCTGAAAAATATTCTTAAACACACAATTTTTTAATATAAATATTATTTAGAAGTTCAAATGAAAATTCCAATAAAAGCATGAAACTATTTAAAAATGGAAATACATCTTTTTACAAAATATAATCAAATTAAAGACAAGCGTAAAGTTTTTTTTTCTCTAAAATGAGTTCTTTTTAGAAACTGCTAACTAAGAAACCTTTGATTGATAATATTATGCTTGATAAAGACAACAAATATCAAACGAAGAAAGTAATGCTGTACAATAGAGTGTCCCTAGGAAGCCTTTTTCGAGATTTCGATATAGGACCCCTCAAACGATGCGTAAAATCTTTATTTCGCTAGAAGACTTTTTAAGGCATTTTGATGAAAAATTTTTTGGAAAAATTTAGAAAATCTTATATTATCAACAGTACCTATTACTACAATGCAAATTTTTAATATTTTACATAAAGGAAACAAAATTATAAAATTCTTATCCATTTTTTAAGAAAGACATCGATTTTTTTTTTTTTGCATGATGTACTAAACTTACGGTTTATGGACCAAAATTTTTGCTAAAATTTTTTAAAATATTTTTTTTTTTTTTATTTTTTTTATTTTTTATTTTTTTTTTTTTTTATAATTGGCTAAAAATTACGAATTTGTTGATACTCTTTTCAAGGCACAGCTCAATACTATTTTTTTGGAAGAAATATTCTAGACCTGTGACTTAATCGTAGGGAACTGAAGATCAATTTTAATTTTATTTTTTAAATATTTTTTAAGCTAATTTTTACGCATCGTTTTAGGGGTCTTCCTACAAAATTTTTGTCTATGGAACACATTGTCCAATGACACAGTATAAAGAAAACTTTTCGATATGGCAGAGAAAACAATTAATTAAAAAGATAAATATGTAGTTCACTTAAATTTGATGAAACTATAGTTTTTTCACATGAATTTCTACTTTTATTTTATAAAAATATAAATAAAAATATATTAAGCCAAGAACTTTTTATAAAATCGTTTTCAGTACACAAAACTTTTATTTCATCGCTAAGTTTCCCGGATATATAAAGAAAATTTTCTTAAGCAACTTTATAATTTGAAGACAGAAAGTTCTTTCAATGTTAATATTAAGAAAGTACCAGGTTCATTTCAAGAAGAAATTCGTTGAATTTAATTTTGAATCAACAGATTTAAAAGCATTTTAAATAGTTGAAATACAGCAAAGTCTATCCGCTTGTTGGCTCCGAAGCACTAAAAATATTAAAAATTGTTCTTCAACATACATTTTTATGTAAAAAATTTTTTTTTGTCCCTCAAAATAGATATTCGATCTTTTATGGGCGCAGAGAATGATATTAGATTTCTTATACTAAAAAGTCTCTTAATATTCAAGGAAAATAATGTCGAAATTATTAATATTATTTTTTAAAATTACTTTATCTTTACATTTTTTCTGATTTTTAAATTGTAAAAGTTGTAGTGGGTCGCGCTTCCATTGCAATGTCAAAAGGGGGTCGCGAAGCTAGGTCTTGTGAGAACCCCTGATCTATAAGATAGTGTGAAATCTTATGATACAAACTTAACTTTAAAAAGTCGCAAAAATCTAAAAATATTGGCAAAAAATATGAAAAAATCATTAAGGGCCAAAATGACAATCAACTCTACGCTTTACAATAAAAAAAGAACTATTTCATAATATTTTATAACAAAAATATATATGACTATGACTGTATATTGATTTAAAGGCAAAATTTTGTCATTAATATGAAAAATAAACCAACGAACTTTCATGGAAATTTTATAAACTAATAACAATTTAACAATATACCTTTCTGAAGCTTATAGCTTTTTTACGTTTTTCAAAACTTCATACTTTTTAACCGAGACACAGTGATTCGTTCCGATATAGCGACTGCATGAAAATAGAAGGAGTTATCCTAGACTTATGAAATTTTGTATACTAATAAAATTTGAAATAATTAAGAAAAATACGAAGTTTAAAAAAAATCGCTGCAAGGACTCTTATACCTCCCATACATTCTGAAATTTTAAAGTGCCATATTTTCCAAATATGGCACTTTAAAATTCTAAACGCAAAATTCTAAAAGCTGGTCATATTAGTACCTTTATGACTATAATTATGTATAATTAAAATAACTTTTGAATAGACTTGCAATTGGCAATGTTCTCATCCATACGAAATTTTGTTGAATTTGGAAAAATAACATACAAATTATGGAAATATACAGCGTTTAATTTTAAGCACACAAATTTTTTTTTTCAACTGGCGACTGCGCTGAAAACAGTTTAAGTTTTCATTTTCGATCACATGCTTACTTAACAAAATTTGCTGCTCAAACACAAAACTGAAATAAGCAGCAACCAGTTTTTATTTTGTTCAGCAGTCAAATTAAATAAGCAGCGCACACACTCAGTTTTTTGCTCAGCCAAGTTGATTTTACGTCTTAGTCGTGTGCGCTCAGCACAACGTAGAAACATTTTTCAGCAACGTAAGAACAACTGGATAGTAAGACTGTATAGTTCTGTACAGTTGATTTACAAAGTTGTTTGGTTTTTGTTTATACATTTTAGAAGGAAAATGAAGTTGATTATTTTAAATGAAAACAAATAGAAAACGGTGCAATAAAATACTACGAATTGTATTAAAGATATTTATATGTAGATTTATTAATTTTAATTAAAAAAAAAAAACAAACATTTTTTATATAATATATTTATTTACAATTTATTTGAGATAATAGAACTTTTATAAAAATATTAGATAATATTTAATACTAGTAGATGAAAAAATATTAACTAAATATTAAAAGTTGTTTAAATTAAAGAAAAAATTAAAAACACTTTTGTTATTTGCAATAAGAAGAAAATTTTGTTATTATGTATAACTTTCTTTGTTTTGGTCTATTACACAAAGTTGTTTGGTTTTTGTTTTTAAATTTTAGAAGGAAAATGAAGTTGATTATTTTAAATGAAAACAAATAGAAAACGGTCCAATAAAATAATATGAATTTTATTGAAGATATTACATACATATATCTTTATTTTATTAATTTTAAATAAAAAAGGTTTTCATTTAACAAATATAGAAATTTTGTAAAGATGAATAAAAAAGACATTATATTTATATGTATGTATTATGTTACCGAAATAATAAAGATTTGTTGTGATTTTTATTTATTTATTTATTTATTTATTTATTTATTTATTTATTTATTTATTTATTTATTTATTTATTTATTTATTTATTTATTTATTTATTTATTTATTTATTTATTTATTTATTTATTTATTTATTTATTTATTTATTTATTTATTTATTTATTTATTTATTTATTTATTTATTTATTTATTTATTTATTTATTTATTTATTTATTTATTTATTTATTTATTTATTTATTTATTTATTTATTTATTTATTTATTTATTTATTTATTTATTTATTTATTTATTTATTTATTTATTTATTTATTTATTTATTTATTTATTTATTTATTTATTTATTTATTTATTTATTTATTTATTTATTTATTTATTTATTTATTTATTTATTTATTTATTTATTTATTTATTTATTTATTTATTTATTTATTTATTTATTTATTTATTTATTTATTTATTTATTTATTTATTTATTTATTTATTTATTTATTTATTTATTTATTTATTTATTTATTTATTTATTTATTTATTTATTTATTTATTTATTTATTTATTTATTTATTTATTTATTTATTTATTTATTTATTTATTTATTTATTTATTTATTTATTTATTTATTTATTTATTTATTTATTTATTTATTTATTATTTATTTATTTATTATTTATTTATAAATAAATAAATAAATAAATAAATAAATAAATAAATAAATAAATAAATAAATAAATAAATAAATAAATAAATAAATAAATAAATAAATAAATAAATAAATAAATAAATAAATAAATAAATAAATAAATAAATAAATAAATAAATAAATAAATAAATAAATAAATAAATAAATAAATAAATAAATAAATAAATAAATAAATAAATAAATAAATAAATAAATAAATAAATAAATAAATAAATAAATAAATAAATAAATAAATAAATAAATAAATAAATAAATAAATAAATAAATAAATAAATAAATAAATAAATAAATAAATAAATAAATAAATAAATAAATAAATAAATAAATAAATAAATAAATAAATAAATAAATAAATAAATAAATAAATAAATAAATAAATAAATAAATAAATAAATAAATAAATAAATAAATAAATAAATAAATAAATAAATAAATAAATAAATAAATAAATAAATAAATAAATAAATAAATAAATAAATAAATAAATAAATAAATAAATAAATAAATAAATAAATAAATAAATAAATAAATAAATAAATAAATAAATAAATAAAAATCACAACAAATCTTTATTATTTCGGTAACATAATACATACATATAAATATAATGTCTTTTGGACACAAAATTTGGACACTTTCGGTAAAGATTATGGTTTAGTTGAAGATGGAGGCGTACGTGTACATTTGGAAGAAAAATTATATAAATAAATATCTAAAAGTAAAAGTTATTAACTTGTATGTTGCAGACTTTTTGGTTATTAATTTATTATTTTCTTATTGATCGGCTTTAATGTCTTAATTAATTTTTTACTTTTATTAAACAGGCGAACCATAAGACATTTGGTTATACAAAAATAATTATAATAACAGTGCAATTCTCGAGTGACAAAAAAATTATTGTGATAGTAAAAAAAACATGACAATACAATTTTCTTTATTCTGGCTTTGAAAAAAAAAATTGTTTATATATTTTTGGTGATAGTTGTCACACTCATAAAAGCATACCCAATAAGCACACACATTTCAGTAATTCAAGCCTTGGAAAATTTTTCTGGAGTGCGACATAAATTCAAATATTAAAATACTTTAAACATGAAATACAAATTTTCAAGTGAAATAAATTTGACTGGAATTCAAATTTCCTTTTCACTGGAGAATGCTATTGAATTAAAGTGTAGTACTATTTAAATTCAATGCTTGGTACTGGATTCAAGGCTTGAAATACATTTGGTTTCAACTTGAATTCCAGCAAAAATGCTTATTGGGTATAATAAGTAATTATTAATTAATGATAATTGTCATGAATTACAGAATAGCACTGTAAGTAATATTGGAGTTGAAGGGTTGTTAAGCAGATCATCTGCTAATAAATAAAAGTTGAATGTGGTTTTAAACGGAAAAGTATAGTCAATTAAACTATTTATCAAAGAAATATTCTATTTATTTCAAAATTTAAATATTCTAAAACATTAACAAGTCAAATTATAATGCGCTAATTTTTATTTAAAAAGTCCCAGCAAAAAAAAAAAAAAAACGATCAAGAGCTTCCAAAAAAGAACATTTTCATCTCTTTAAAAGTAGAACAAAGTATATATACACTTTGTTCTACTTTTGAACAACTACTTTGTTTCAACTTTTTTAAAATTTAATAATAATTACTTCCAAAAAAAATTAAAATTAATTAATTTTTAGCGGGAAAAAAGGTTAATAATTTCTAAGAAAATTTAAATTTTATATCATATTCATTATATTTTGATAGCTCTAAAACAGACATTTTGTTATAAAATTTTATAAACATTGTTTTAAAGGAAGTACTTCAAAAGAAATGGACTAGAAATATAGAAGAAGAACATCTTACCAATAACAATCATGGGTTAAAAAAAGAACTTCTGCAGCTCTTTTTCACCACTAAGTACTTCCTTCCTATGACAACACATGTTAAATTCATGACTTTTTCAGCTCTTTATTAGTTCCTTTTTTGTTGGGGTGCTACATTCCATGTTAAATCTTTCGGAATAATAGGTCCATATGTTAGGAACAATTTTTAAATTTCATATTGTTATTTTTCACTCACACGGATCTACTCTAAAATTAAAATTTTTATTTTTTCTACTAAATATGATCCTTAATCAATTTAATAAAAGTTAAGACATTTTCAATTCTGTGATTAATAATATTTAATAATATATATTTTGAGAGTTGAAATTCCCTAAATAATAAAAAACTTGGGCCATTATGCTCAAAATAATTTCTGTCCACCAGGGGGTTTATTGTGTAATTCGATTCGAAAGAAAACACTTTCGAATTTCAATGTATAAAGTATACAAATTCGAAAGATTTTCTTTTCGAATTTAGTTACAAAATAACCCCCCAGGTTTTATAGTACTTTGTAATTTTTTGATTAATTTTGTTCAATATTTAAAAAGATGACAATTTATTTGCAAATATAAATAATTTTTGAGATAATTTACTCTTATTTGTATTAATGATCTAGCGATTATTATTTCGCAACTTCTAACTTACTAACAAAATCGATGTAAAAATACAGAAAATTCAACATAAATTTTACATACTTGTATAATCAATGAGTCAAATATACAATTTTTATAACTATTTTTTTCAATTTAATAGTCATATGTATTGCAAATTTAAAATATATAATTTTTCTTCCAAATGTACACGTACGCCTCCATCTTCAACTAAACCATAATCTTTACCGAAAGTGTCCAAATTTTTTTTCTTTTATTATTTCGTTATGATATACGATTCCGACCAGTATAATATTGTATACATATTATTAGGACTTATATCAGGTTATGAAAATATATTTATTAGTTTCTCAGTTATTGCATTCTAAAAATGACTAAAAGCTCTTTGAACCACCATTTAAAAAGAGTTTCGTATTACAATTTAACGTTTTAATTCAATTAAACATTGCTTTTATTGGGTCCAAAAGTTAAGCTTAACTACAAATTTCTTTAATAGATCAAAACAAAGAAAATTATACAAAATAACAAAATTTTCTTCTTATTCAAAAGAACGAACTTTTTTTTATTTTTTTCTTTAATTTAAACAACATTTAATATTTAGTTAATATTTTTTCATAAATATATTATACAAAAAATTTGTGTTTTTTTAATTAAAATTAATAAATCTACATATAAATATCTTTAATACAATTCATAGTCTTTTATAGTACCGTTTTCTATTTGTTTTCATTTAAAAACTATACCACTTCATTTTTCTTCTTAAATGTAAAAACCATAACCAAACAACTTTGTATATTGACTGCGCAGAACTGTACAGTCTTACTATCCAGTTGTTCTTACGTTGCTGAAAAAGGTTTCTACGTTGTGCTGAGCGCACACGACTAAGACGTAAAATCAACTGGCTGAGTAAAAAACTGAGTGTGTGCGCTGCTTATTTAATTTGACTGCTGAACAAAATAAAAACTGGATGCTGCTTAAATCAGTTTTGTGTGTGAGCAGCAAAATGTGTTTAGTTAGTATGTGGTGGATAACTAAATCAAGTAAACTTGTTTCAGCAAGATGCTGTAAAAAAAGCAACTGTTTAGAAAATTACGACTGCTTTAAGCAGCCATTCGAAACACTGGAAATATACTTTTTTAATATAAATATTAGTAAGGAATACTAGACTATACGTGTTATAAATAATATATATTACTCATACGCACGGTTGTACATGAAAGATGTACAAATATTACTGACAAATTTATATTAGAGTGCAAAATGTTTTTAAATGATTATTTCTCTTTAATGAAATTAAAATAAATTAAATTTAGCTTTCCTAAGACAGATAAGACCGTGAGATAAAAAAAATGTGAAATTAAAATAATTTAATGAATTTTTACATTCCTTTGTACTAGAATAATTTTACAGAAAATTGTAATTTTTTGTTCCTAAGAAAATATAAATTTGTCAATTTTATGTTTTAAACACAAAATAAAGTCATATATAAAATTTATGAAAATATTTAAATTTTAATAGAAATTAAGTACTGACGTTTTATTTTGTCAAAACTTGTATTATGCTGAGCTTAACTACATAAAATGAAATTAAAAAAAGATTCGGCTGTGCCGAATCTTTGATACCCTTCACCATACTACCATATTACCATCTTAGTATCTTATCGACATCATATTACCATATTACCGACAAATAATAAAATTTTCGCCTTAACGTATGCTTTCATATTTTCACATATATAAATCTAAATTTTATTCAAACTACGAAAATTTGAATATATAAAAAAAACAATCATAGCAGGCTTTGCTTTTAAAAAATAAACAACAACAAAAATTCCATATTTATTTATTTTTTATGTATGTGTATACAAACTGGCTGCATATACAAAGAACAACAACAACACTGTTATTCATTATATTACTTCTGTTGCTAACTAAACTACTTGTCTTATAGGCAAAAACGTCACAATGTATTTATGTATATTCTTAACAGATATGTTTTAGTTTTTAAAAAATAAACAACAACAATTCCATATCTATTTATTTTTGTACAGACTGCATATACAAAGAACAACAACAACACTGTTATTCATTATATGACTGCTGTTTCTAACTAAACTACTTGTCTATACAAAAAACAAAAAACGTCACTAATAGTCATTACAATGCTTAATATACATGTTTGTGTATGTATTTATGTATATTCTTAACAGATATGTTAGTTTTAAAAAATAAACAGCAACAATTCCATATCTATTTATTTTTGTACAGACTGCATATACAAAGAACAACAACAACACTGTTATTCATTATATGACTGCTGTTTCTAACTAAACTACTTGTCTATACAAAAAACAAAAAACGTCACTAATAGTCATTACAATGCTTAATATACATGTTTGTGTGTGTATTTATATTCTTAACAGATTTGTTTTTGGGCCATAACTCTGTTGATTATGAACGAATTTGGTTTATTAAAAAAAACGAAATTTTGTAAAATCATTTATGACTAATCTATATAAAAATAAAAATTTGTAGCTTGAACAAGGGCTTCAAAAAGAAAAAAATCGTTTTCCCCGATATCTCAGTTACTACTGAACCGATTTATTTCATTTTTTCAGAACAAAAATTCAGAAAATAATTTCCGAGCCCCTTTTAAAAATTCGAAGTCCCTGGTATATACAGAGGCTTCAGAAACTGAAAAACCGGTTCCAAAAACCGGTTTTTAAAGCATATCTCCGCCATTTATAAACCGATCCTGCTGATTCAAAAAACCGAAATTTTATAAAAATATTTGTGACCGATCTGTATTAAAATAAAAATCTATAGCTTAAACCAGGGCTTCAAAAAATAAAAAATGCGTTTTGTCTGATATCTCAGTTATTATTGAACCGATTTATTTCATTTTTTCAGAACAAAAATTCAGAAAAAAATGTCCGAGACTTCTTTGTAAAAACAAAGTCTCTAGAATATACAGAGGCTTCAGAAACTGGAAAACCGGTTCTAAAAACCGGTTTTTTTAACATATCTCCGCATTGTATGAACCGATCTTGCTGAATTCCAATAGCAAAATTCTCGAAAGCATTTCCGATCGTTTGACATATATATTATATATGTCAGTTATCGGTGGGCTTCATAAACGCCATTTCAACCGACACACGGACGGACGGACGGACGGACGGACGGACGGACATGCTCCAATCGTCATCGCTTCTTACAAGGATTCCGAAAACATAAACTTTTTTGCTCTCCGACGAAAATTGTGGAAATTACAAACGGAATGACAAACTTATATATACCCTTTACACCTGTGGTGAAGGGTATAAAAATGCTAAAAGAAATTTAAAAATCCATTAAAATTTATTTTTTTAATTGTTCACTTCAAAAATATTTTAATGAAAAATGTAATTTTTCCCTTCTACAAAATATTTAATTATATAAATTATAAGAAAACGGTGGTTGCGTTTTATACTGTTTTAAAAATGTCAGATGTCAAGCTATAGTACCAGCTTTCAAAAATTAAAATCCATGAATTAATCTCCTAGAAATAGTTTTTCAAATTTAGTCAATTTTTATATTTTTCGTGTAAATTGAAATGAAATCCAAATTTCCAAACAAATTTTAACAATAATTCATGAAACAATTAAGAAGATGAAATATACAGTTTTTATGTGAAGTTATAAACTCACGTTTTCAAAATAAATAACAAAAAAAAAACTGTTGAAATATATTTTTACCAATTATTTAAGTAGAGCCACCGAAATAAATTTTTTTCAATACACACATTTTTGCTATATATAAGCTGATTTTGGCGCCCTCTAGTGTCATGATTATGTTTTCTAAAAATATGGGACATACTTTTTTAAAAACTTATATTAAATTATTATTTAAGAAACATTTCCAATAGCCCATGTCTTCGGTAAATTTCATTGAAATAGGAAAAAATCTATAAAATCTATACAGGAAAATTAGCCTGTAGAATTTACATACAATTTTACTTGATGATCATCAAATTTAGGTCTCGATCAGATTACACAGAGCTACAAAATGAGAAAAAAGTGTCTGCGGCATGGAGTTTTTAAGTCAATTTGGATATACGATATTAATAAGTACTAAGCCTTTAATCCACTTTTTTTGAATTGATTTTATTTCTCGCGATTTATAAAATTGATGAGCTGGCACTATATATTGAAACACATCTCAAAAATGACTTGTCTGATTTTGTGCAAAAAAATATCTTTCCCACATTACTTTTTAATACGGCCAACAGTTATGGAATATAAAGCCCATCTTCTAAGAAAAAACTAAATTGTATACAAAATTTCAAGAAACATTTTTTTTTTTTAAGAAAATCATAAAAATTTTTAAGTATTAAAAGTTCAAATTTTTATTCTCTATTCATAGAGATAAATTTGTTGCAAATAAAACATGACATTTTTCATTAAAATCAATGCCTAAGTTTAGATTTTATTCACAAATTAGTAAAAACACTCATTTACAAGTTACATAGAAAAATTCAAAAAATAAAAAAAAAAAAAAATAAAATTATTTTGTGAATTTTTAATTTGTCTATGTAGCTTGTAAATGAGTATTTGTACTAATTTGTGAATCAAAATTAAACTTAGGCATTGATTTTAATAAAATATCTCTTGTTTTATTTGCACCAAATTTATCTTTATGATTAAAGAAAAAAAATTTGATTTTTTTTACAATTAAGTATTTTAATGAAGAATCAGTGTTTCAGGGGGGGGGGGGTGGTTCTGTGTAATTTTCTATTACCCCCCAACACCTCGTGGATCCGCGCCTGTATTTATTTGTATAGGTCATATATTACATTTATCAAATATCTAACAAATTTACAAACATTAAATACATCAAATACAATAATCTTTTATATTTAATAGAATAAAAGTTCAATATTTTTAATATATTTATTATTTTTGATTTTTCACAAATCATGCTTAAAATATAAATAAGAATTATTATTCCTTTTTCCATTTACAGTTGTAAGTCAAACAAGTATGAAATTATAAGTAAAGTTTTGATAATAGCTGATCATTTAGAGCACTATATTAATAACATTAATGTTAATTGTGGTATAGTATAGTAATATTAACTTAATTACTGTAGATCATTTTTTTTTCCATGTTCAGTTCTAAATCCATTTAATCCCTACAGAAATTATTCTGAAAAGACTTAGAGAATTTTTTAATATTTTTTAAATCCCTTCTGTAACATAATTTCTAACAAAACTATTTTATCACCTTAATATAGGGTGAAAGTGTCATAGGAAAAAACTACACAAAATATTCTCAAAGAATTTTTAGTCGTAAATATTAGCAAGCAAATATGCAAATTACAAAATCATTTTAGCCTTTTTATAATGTCAAATAAAATGAAAAAAAAAAAAACTGGAGAAAACTTTTAACATTATCTCAATTGGGAACAAGTAGTTGTTATTATTGTTGTAGTTGTATTATACATTTATTTCTTGATAAAAAAATATTTAAGTTTATAAATGTTTACGCATGTGTAAGGGATCTCATACACTTACATAAATACATACATATGTATTACAAAATATACATATATGTATGTATTTATAATTTATTTATAAGTTTAACAATGGTTAAACATTCATGTGTGTTAAAAAGGGACTCAAATTGTTTATTAAAGCATAATTTAAATAGCACAATCAGCATGCAACAAATGTTGAAAAAAGGTTTTTCCTTTTTTTATTGCTTCTTACATACATTTATTTGTTGGAAAGTAATTCAAAATATTAAATTGTATGTATGTATTAAAATGGCAAAGAAATTTTTTTATACATGTGTGTGTATATGTTAGCATAGTTTGAACTTCAAAGATTGTCTGAACAGACATATATATAAATGTTTAATGACTTTTGTAAATCAATTCTTATGGTTATCAGGAATTTCAACATTTAAAAATCGTTTTGACTTTTGTATAAATAAAATATTTGTTTATTTAAATGAAACATTTTATTGTTTAATGACCATTTCGATAAAGAATTTATTAAAAATGTTAAATGGAGCATAAATGAAAAACCAAGACATTTGATACCTTTTACTACGTCTATAAATTATTTTATTTATTTTTTATTTTTTTTTTTCTTTGATACCGAAAGAACTCTTTTTATTGCATGGAGCATACATACATACATAATGTAATAAGAAGGTTATTTTCAAGAAGCGGCATCCGAACTACTACAAATCGGGATTCTGAAAAACATTTTGTGAAGAAAGCGGAATTTTGAAATTTTGTTAAAAAATAGAAAATCATTCTTTTTATATTTTAATTCCCACTTCAGATGTTACAATTTTGCAACAACAAATTAATTAAATGTATCCCTACAAATTACAACTTTACTTGCAGTCCTCACCTAACATAAACCATTTAACATTATGTTTAACATCATGTTAATAGTAAATGTAGAAATGTTGATATTAATTTTTTCGATGTTTAATGAAAACATTGAAATTTGAGCAGAAAATTTCGACATGATGTTTTAATAATGAAGACTAATTTTAACGTGCACTGATAAAAATAATGGTTAAAATTGTTTTATAAATTTGTTAATTCATTATTTTTTAGAATTTAGTAAAATTTTGAATTTATATTTTTACAAAATATTTAAAAGGACAATTAAAAATTTTACATTTCAAAGGATCTCAGATAAAACCGAAAAGAAACGGTCGATTGTTATAAAAAATTATACTGAGAAACTATAAATATTTTATCTTTTAGATTTTATCGTATAAGATGATAAAGTGAAAAAAACTTTCTATTTTGTAAAAGTAATCCAATAATTCCCAAGAAAAAAAACGACGAAAATCCCGAAAATGGGTTTTCTCACATTTTCGGTTTTAAAATTCATATTTTTCCGTAGATTTTGATTGAAAACTTTTACCAACATATTACAGATTCCTAAACCGCATTCCGTTTGCCGATTCGTGCTTTGGGATTTAAGAAAATGTAGACTAAAATCAAAACTTTCATATGAAATGAGTAAATCTTGACCAGTGCGTATCTTGACCACTTGAGATATTGGGCTTGTTTTTTATTTTAAAGTGGTCTCCGTCAAGATACCTTTTAGAAAAGTATAAAATTATTATATGTTGTAAAAAAAACATATAATAAAAAAAATTCAAAATCATTTATTTTTAGACTCGGTAAAGATATCGACTTA
The DNA here is from genome assembly GCA_951394005.1 of Protophormia terraenovae. NCBI lineage: Eukaryota > Metazoa > Arthropoda > Insecta > Diptera > Calliphoridae > Protophormia > Protophormia terraenovae. The sequence continues at coordinate 126,495,463 of OX596073.1, forward strand.
AAATTTTTGTATTCAACAGATAATTTTGTTCTTTAACTAGTTAAAAACAACTAATAAAATCGGTTTATATACATAAGTCTTTTATAGGTCATATCAGGGCCTACAACAGTATATAAAACTATTTAAAATCGGACAAGAAACAAAAATTTGGCAAGCGACTAAAAACTTTTTATGTCAGAGGTACCCTACTTTGAGCCCCCTTAGCTCCACCCCTGAGGAATCTGTTGGCCCCCTCCAAAATTTAACATTGTACACTCATCTGCTACACCTACACAAAATTTCATGCAAATCCAACTAGCCGATCAGAAGTTACAGATTTATTTCCAAAAAATTTCGATTCTGCCCCACTGAGTATTGCATACAATAATTTTTTGAAAAGGGAGGGGAATTTAATAAAAATCGTTTATAATATCTTAGAGAAGCATGTACTTTATAAAACAATAAAGTCTCATAAATACATTGAAATATGCTGATTTAAATGTTTTTTAATTTACTCACATAATGAAAAGAGTGCTCCAAATATACGAAGTTTAAGAGTCCACAAAAACAAAATCGAAATAACTTTGAAAAACCCTTTGAAGATTTAATTAATTAATTATTATTATTATTATTATTATTATTATTATTATTATTATTATTATTATTATTATTATTATTATTATTTTTGAACGCATCAAACAAATTAATGTATTAAATCAAAGAATTAATGTAAATTCACCGGACATAGTAATGATAAAGCCAATATCTCACATAAACTTCCTTTGTAATTCGACATCCAGAATTGTAATTATTTAAGTGTTCCGATAAAGACTGCACGTATTTGTATCTAGCTTGAGGCTGGAAACCCGTTTAAATAATCATAAACATTGAAAACAATGGTATTATACTCACATATAAACTTATTACAATGTTATGTATCCGAACAGCTAGCTCATAAAGCTGCAATAGCCAAACAGCTTCTCTAGTACAATTTCGACTATTCTTTTTAGCAAACAATCTGTAAATACCGGATAAAAAGTCACATATCTACTGTAAAATTGATGTTCACTTACCCTTATTGGAATTTATTCAAGATTTGCTTTAAATTTTACATTTTATATTTATTTTGATATTATTTTTATAATTTGTTCTTATTTTTTTACGTTTTTAAAATTTTATAAATGTCAATGAATATTTTCCAATTTTTCAATCGTTGCAACAGATATTTTTCTGTTGGGAACACCGAATTTAAATTTGTATACAATAATCGAATATTAGTGATTGGCACGATCAATTAATATTTACAGTTATGGAAAATATATTATTGTAAAAAATTATTCATTTTCAATCAACTTTTTAATTACAGAAACCAATATTTTTAATATAAATGTAAATTAATGGTATTTGCCTCAATCGAATGCTTTCATATCATTCCTCTAGGGTGAGGAATGATAATGGTAACTGCTTTCACAATTGTACGTAGTTCATTACTGTTACAATTATGATTTTAAAATTATAATTATAAAAATTTCCTGAAATTAAGAAATTTTCTACAATACCAATAATATTTTAGTTAATTGTATTAAATATTCATTGTCGTTGCCGTTTTCCTACCGATTTTTTTTCTGTGTGTACCAGTGATTTATTTTACATAACTAAATTATAATTAATTTTAATAAAAACTACAATACGATAAATTAATTGGCATTTATTTATTTTTAGGCATAATAATTGTTTCTCGACAATAAGTATTCTTATTGTGATTCAACCATGTTGTTACTGTTTACATTAATGAGTTATATATACAACAAAAATGTGGTTGCAGATCAATAATATTTTTAATGTAATTTAACCATATTATTGCTATATACATGAATGAAGTTCATATACAAAAAAACTATGGTTGCAGATCAACTATATTTTTATTGTGATTTAACCATATTATGGTGTTACATCCAACCATAATATAATTTACAAACAACCATAAAATCCAACCATAATAACAAAAAAAAATATATTAAAACAATTTTTCAAATTGATCTTCAGTTCCCTACCAGCGATTGAAAGTCACGGGTCTAGAACATTTCGTCAAAAAAATAGTATTGAGTTTTGTCTTGAAATGGGTATCAAAAAATTCGTAATTTTAAGCCAATTATAAAAAAAAAAAAAAATATTTTAAAAAATTTTCGCAAAAATTTGGTCCAAAAACCGACATTTTAGTACATCGTGTAAAAAAACATTTCGATATTTTTCTTAAAAAAATAGATAAGAATTTAATAATTTTGTTCCTTTTAAGGTTAAAATATTAAAAATTTGCATTGTAGTAAGAACTGTTGATAATATATAATTTTCCAATTTTTTTTTTTTTTTTTTAATTGTTCAACAAAATACCTTAAAAAGTTTTCTAACGAAACAAAATCCCATTAGACAAATGTTAAAGATATTTTTTCCATAACCAACATTAAATTACGAATTTTTTGATACCCATTTCGATTAAAAAATCGAAAGTTTTTTTGACTAAAATGTATGGGACTCATGATTTTTCAATCACTGGTAGGGAAATTAAATTTATTTTTTTCCTATTTTTTATAGACAAATTTTTAATTTTTCTTTATATTTTACTAAGAGCTGTCAAATTATTAAAAAAAAACCAATTAGAAAATTAATTATATTAATAAATAATATAATTAAATTCGTATATAAAGTAACTTAAAAATTTAATTAAAAATAATTTTAAAAAATTTGTTTCTGTGTATATTATAAAAAAATATAACAATATATTACAGAATTCGTCACAGCATATTACCCAACTAAAAAAGGTTATATATATATATATATATATATATATATATATATATATATATATATATATATATATATATATATATATATATATATATATATATATATATATATATATATATATATATATATATATATATATATATATATATATATATATATATATATATATATATATATATATATATATATATATATATACCCGCTTGTTTGCTAAAAGAAACCAACATTTTATAAAGTGAACTTAGTTTTATTTGCGTCGGTTAATTCTAAAATCATTTAACTTAAAATGGATGTGTGTATGCCCTAATGATGACACACATTTTTTTTTCTAAAAGATTTGTATTAATATGAAACCAATTATAATATTTAATATTTTTGAAATATAATTTTGTTGATATTATTTTTATCAATACATATCAGAAACATAACTACATACATTTATATCTTATATAACCCATAACTATTTCCTTATAAACTAAACAATTTGAATATGATTATTAAGCCAATATAATATAAATAAAAAAAATAGGAAAAGAAAAAATTAAATAATATATTTATTAAAATTGTCCTTTGTCCAGCATTTTTTTTTTATTTTTTTATTGACAATTTAAATAAATTGATATTTACATAACAATAACCGTTTTTACTAACATTTTTCGTAGAAAAAAATATAGGATTTGTTTTTCTATTATTATTCGGTCAACTATTATAAATGTGTATGTGTGTATATAAAATATATTTGGTAAATTTACTATGTATTCAAAAGGGATAACGTAACCAACTGTATGTAAAATAAAGTATGTGTGGGTATATTAAGTAAAAAAAAAGAAGTTTCTATCATGGATATAGATATTTCACACAACAATTTGTTTATACCTTAAAATGCATTTTTTTTTTTTTAATTACATTACAATTATCAAATTTATATAATTAAAATTAGAATTTTAAAAATTATTGCTAATAAACTGTTAAATGTTTTTGTGAAATATTTAAATTCATTTTAAATAACTTAAATATTTGAGTTTGTAAGAATTATTTGCTGTCATACTGTATATAAAAACAAATTTGTATACCCAAGATATTTTTCTTCAAATGACAACAAAAACAAGTACAAGAATAAAAACATCAGCTACAACAGCAGCAATAGCAAAGACTACTACAGCTATTCTATGTAGCAATATAGCAACAATGACTGTATGTAATAAAATTTAATTTGTATTGTAAATTATTCAGGCGAAACACAAGTAAAACTTTACCCAACCATAAAATATTCAATACAACAATACTAACAATAACCGAAAACAATTAAGAAAGTTATAGATAGTCAAGGTCGATCATTATGTTCCCTATACCATTTTGTATTTAGAGATATAATGAAGTAATTAAATTTATGCTGATTTTTTTTCAATTAAACTAATACGAAGAATATATCTTAGATGATCGATCAATCGTAAATGGATTTAAATAATTTGTGACTACTTAATACTTATTTGTTTGGAATTCATTCAATATTTAATAAATGAAATAAGCAACTGAAAGAGAGAGAATGATTTGTAGTCAGGACTGACAAAGAACGGACGGACATTGTTACAGCGATACTAAGACTTGATTTTTGGCCATTGTAAATACTTACTACAATACAATTTTATCCATTTACTTGTAATAGTGTAGGGTATAATAAAAAACAAACCCCAAAACCAAAATAAAACAGATAAAAAAGTGTTTGAGTTTGAAATATATAAAATAAAATACCACATACACACACACAAATAAACAAATAATACAGCCAAACAACATTTTATATGTTAACAACATAAATTCATAGAAAAATTGTCTTCCAAGAAAAATAAACAAACACTTACAACAACAAGAACAAAAACAACAATACGGAAAGTAACATACTCTAACTTAATACCCCAAAGAATTCAAACATGAAGCTGAAGTATTAAGAAAGGAAGATGTTTTAAGCCAAATTGCTAAATTGTATGACCCAACTGAGTAACGATAATAAAGACTACAAAGACAACAACAAAAAAACACAAATAAATTAACAACAAGTGACAAAATAATACAACAACAGTAAATGTAATAAAATAAGAACAGTAGTTGTTGTTTTTGTATGTAGATGTGATAATAAGGAATATGCAAAACAGTATGAAAGGACATAAGGACATACATAGAGGTGTGAATAATTGGAACGAATAAATAAAGAAAATGTTTAGTAAAATATTAAAATAAGTAATAATAAACATGAAAACAATTGGGAATAAAGCCAGATGTTTAATTTTTATTCTAACTAGACTTTAGAAAAAGTACTACATTCAATTTTTTTATTAAAAAATTTGGTTGATTAGCTATACGATACAATTTCATGATTAAAAGGAATTTTTTCAAAATAGCACAAATAAAAATTTAAAATTAATTTAATTACACTATGCAACAGTAATTTGTGGCGGAATCATTCCGATTAAAATTGATAGCTCTTAATATGTGTAATAAACCCTCTAAAAGATTTTTCGCTGGTAGGCAAAATTTTTGTTTTATGACCACTTAAACTTTTCTATTTTTGCAACAAGGTAGTTAAAAATAAATCGAAAAAAAAATAATATCAATATAGTTGGAAGCTAAAATAATTTTCCATAAATGTTTAGAGCATTTAACGGGGAATATTTCATTAGAACTTTAAATTCATTTATCTGTCCTTATAAGGAGTCATATCTAGTCCGTTTTAAGGAAATGGCATGAAAGTCAATTTAAACTTGAGTTTAATGGGTTAAAATGTTCTAGAAATATTTTCTTCTTCAAATTTTACTAGGAGTCTCCAAAGATAAAAAATTCATCCGACATATGTTGTTAAAAAAGAAAATTATGAAATTTTCCCACATTTCTTATATAAATTCCTTAAACTAGGCAATAAAATATAACATAAAATTAAATGTTTTGTACAAATTGTAAACAAAATTAATCATAATTTCATCAATTTTATTTCTTTGGATAAACTCTTCATTACGAACTTTGGACCTTCGGTGACCCCTAGTGGAATTCGACGTAGAAAATTTCTGTGGAATATTTTAACCCATTAAACTCAAGTTTTAATGGACTTTTGTTTAATTTTGTTTAAACGAACTAGAAATGACCCCATATAATCAGAGGTAGATGAATAGAAGGTTCTAATGAAATATCGCAATTTTAATGTTCTATACATTTATGTTTAAATATTTTAGCTTCGAACTATATTTATATTATTTCAATGATTCCGCCCCCAAGCGATGATCATCAATTTGTGGCATAGTGTTATCAAAATAATTCATTGAATTAATTTTTTTTTTTTTAAATTTGCACCTCTCATAAAAATAATTATATAAATTACTTAAATTGCAAAAATTACAAAATACGATTTTCTTTTCAATTTAAAGCTTTAAATAAAAAAATAATTGGAAAAAGGCTATGTAGGTATGTTTTACGCTAAATGAGCACTGTAGTGAAAATCGGACAGATTTTTGTTTTTCCAAATATGTACACAGAAAAAAGTCACCAATTAACAAATATGTTAGAAAATAATTCATTCAATTAAAAACTTGTTTGAATTTGCACCTCTCACCAAAATGATTATATCAATTACTAAAAACTGTAAAAAATACAAAACAGAAAAAAATCCCAATTAATAAATTAATTAAATCAATCAAGTAGTTGAATGAATGAATTAATAATATATATAGGGTATAAAAGTATAGTTAAATTTTATTTTTATTTAATTTTTGCTTGAATAAATTTATTCAATTTCGATGCAAAATGAAAAAACAATGTTAATTGAAAAAAAAGACCGTTATAATTTTTTCTTTGTAGGTAATTTGAATTTTGCATATTTGATTTCAATAATTAATGCTGAATTTGCATAAAAATAAATAAATTTTCTACAAGAAATTTAACAAACAAAATTTTTGGATCATTTCGATCTATCTAATAGGAAAAGATGACCCCGCTAACGTTAAACGTTAAAATCTTAGTATTTGGCTCGATCGTCAGATATTTTATTGTAAATGAAAATATAAAAATGCAATGAATTAAATACACATATCAGTAAACAAAATTAAATAAATATAATTTTCTAAGGTTTAATTTTCGGACCTTGATAATAAAAATTTTTATACGATAAGATTTGTTTCTATTAAAAAACTAACTTTTTTAGCAACACTGGCCAACACCCACCTTAAAGTATACCAATCAACTTTCTGAGTTCGTCCATCTTGTTGGCTAGCTAGCTGGATGGGTGGTTGTCTGTCCACTTAAACCTTGTGCACAAAGTATAGGTCGCAATTTTGTAATCAATTAGATGAAATTTTGCACATATGTTTATTTTGGCATTTTTGAAATTGGTCATGATCGGTCCATTATTTTACCTCGCTCCTATAAAAAATGTCCCCGGAATAGGGTTTTAACTATAACATATGTCTTAGCTATGTCACTATTTTAATAAAATTCAGTACGAATAAGTTCTATATAAATATAAATCGGAGCTCAAAATTTCAGGAAGATCGGCCAACAATTAGGTTGTAAATGGATTTCATATTTTTATATGCGTACCAAATATGAAAAAATCGGATGACTATCCGTAAAAAAATTATGATTTTTTATAAATCTGTCGTGAAAATGGACGATATGGCTGAAACTGAATTAAATCCTTAATAAGTTGTGTGGTAATGATATTTTAAACAAATTGGTTACAGACTTGAACTCACAAGGCTTAAAACTAATAGAGTACAAATTTTTGCATCATAGGTTTCTTCTTACAGTCATGATTGTTGTTCAAAGTTCGAAAACTTAGAAAAATGGCTAAAAGTTACTTAAGCTTTTCCCATTCTTCTACACTTTTGTTTGCGCGTTTATCATTCTATTATATATAAACTAACCAGACTTTGCGGATCAATTCTGCCCCATCTCTTTTATTGAGCAGACTCGATTACAAGGTAATCGAGTTTAATGACAAAATTTTTAATTTTGTTTAAATATTTGGTTTTTTGAGTTGGGTCTATGCGCCCCTCAACCGAATACAAAATTTGGGATAATGACTAATTCTTGTTGTAGTTATGCGTATTTAGCTCATTAGTCCGAAATAGTCAACGTAGTAGATAGTCCCAAAGTTTGGAAAACAAGACCGAAAATTTTTAAAAATTCATCTTTTCGCGAATCACATTCACAGTTACATATGAAAAAGCTTGGATTACTGCGTCAAATTAGTTTTTGTAATTTTACACCAAAGAATACTAAGAAAAGAAGGCTTGTCACAAAAAACCAAACTCTGTTGTCAAAAAAAAAACCTAACTTTAAGATTGTGTTAGTCAAATTTTATTTATATGTATTGGTGCTGAAACCACTTTCACCACACATCATAATCATTAATAGTTGCACAAAAGAGTATTAAGAAGTTATTAAATATAATTCATCACAATTATATCCGCAGATTTTTATCTTTTGATGCGGGTTACATCCAGAAATAGTAATATAATTACATTTGTTGGCTTTTTGTTAATGAATATGAAAATAATTTAAAATTATTTTAAAATCTGTTTTATTTTTAATACCAAATTTAGCAACATTGTTCGTTCAATTTAAATTTCAACATACAAAAAAATAATGTCAAAAATAAAATAAAAAAATATTTTTCAGTTTGTGGAAAATATTCGTTTAACGGGAGTGAAAATACTATAAACGCGTGTGAAAAAATAATAAAAATATCATGTGTTAGTGGAAAAATGTGTCGCGTGTGTAATTTTCCTTATAGCCTGTTTCTCTATGTCGAACGAAAGCTTTCTTTCGCCTTCTAAGCGAAAGAAAACTGATTTGGGTTTCTCTAACTCAGTTCTATGCGAACAATGAGTCGAACGACAAGTCGAAAGAAAACGTAAGTGTTTTCATATAAAATTGCGTTTCTGTATTTCGAACGATAAGAACAAAAATGTCAAAATCTGTCACTTGCTATTTTGCTTTCGACTGGTTGAATTTTTAAAGAAAAATAGGAAAAATACTCACAAGGACATTGCAAATGTTCCTTAATCATATTTATTATTCATTTTGATGTATTTGGTATCCATAAATGATGAATTTGTGTCTTTAAAACAATTTCTAAAAAAAATCAAAAACAATTTTATTTTTTAATTATTTTAATTTTGTTTGTTTATCTCCTTGGTTGTATATACGTTAAAACAATTTAGTAGTACTTTTAATATTTTTACGAAAAAAAGTTACTCTAAAATAAAAATAAAACAAAAACTATATGAAAAGACGTAACTCCATGCGAACGAAAGCGTAGGAAATACAGAAACCCAAATTGATTCGAATTCGTTCGACTTGCTTTCGTTCGCTTTGATTTTCGTTCGACATAGAGAAACAGGCTATTAAATTTTAAGGAAAATATTTGTTTATTTTGTGTTGTTTCTCTCTCTCACAAGTGTGTTGAATTCACACAGAACTTGTATGTGAAGAGAGAGAAATGTTGTTGTTGTAGGTAAGAGTACTATTTTCCATTCTTAGTATTCTTTGTTTTACACGATAAATTTATCAAAAATTGCACTTTTTGTTTTTGTATTTTTCCATAGCAAATTACAAGTTATACAAATCATGGATATATAGATACAGAAATGCGACGAATATAATTGATTGGGACCAAAAATTTATGTCAAATCTTTTTGATAGTTGAAATCGGGACAGTTTTTTCAAAACACATTTTGCTAAGGAACATCGTGTGGACAGCACGAAATTAACTATAATTGACATAATTAGATGGTGTTTGTAACGCTTAACGAAAATGCGGAGGCGCATCACAAAACTTCGAAAGATAAAAATTTTATGGACCAAACTATATTTACTAGGCTAAAAAAAAAGGATCGCAATATTAAATACATATAATTTTTTTTTATAATAAATTCTGATAAAATATATTTTAGCAAAATTGTATCCCCGTACGTATACTATCTCTGTCGGAACGCATGGATCCGCAATTGTTGACATAAGTCTGTTAGACAAACTATTTTTTGAAGAATGTAAAAATATAAATTAGGATATATTCATTGGATCTTGTTTTTCAATCAAAAAATATTCGGCATATGATGATATAAATAGCTGTTCATAAAATTTATTATTTTTAGTTACAAACAGTTTCCGTCGATTTATAAATACTTTATAGGAGGCACAAAAAACGATCTAAATATAAACAAATTGTCCTACAAACAAGATTTTTGGGTTATTATATCCTTAAATATTGCCTAATATATTGATGATGAATATTTTTATATTTATTATATCTCTGCGGGAAATTTGTGGTAATTGCAGTAATGGATCGGTTTCTCTGTACCAGTTCAGTACCAATTGACACCTAACTCGTCACCAAAGTTCCAATTGAGAACCAGTTGACACATACACACTCACTATTAACATGCTCGTTAAGTGCGCAAATAGCAACTCGCGCGCAATAACAATCAGTGACTGAGTGGTAAGCGTTGAAGACTATAAAACATAACATACGTCAGATGAACATGGGTTCGAGCCGGGGTGCCGCCATCGACATTAACGAAAAATTATAAAATTAAAATAAACATAATTTAATAAAGATAATAATAAAAATAGTGTTTAAAAAGTAAACAATTACCGAATTTTTATAAAATTTTTATTACACTAAACCTAGTAACATAGTAACCTACGTTACTGAACCTGTCCTCTTCGACCTGTCCTAGGACCTATCCTCTGACCTGTCCCAAGGGGCTAATTAGCCACCTCCAATGACAACCCCATGTAAAAGTGACAGGTTACTCTCATATAAAGTTCCGGAACTAGGACCGGTCACTAGCCCTGAGAACCTGTCACGTGACTAGTTTTGAACCGGTTCTCTTTACTCTAGGGATATTTTTTACGTTATGTGGTTTACGTTTTTCAAGATTTCGATTTGGTTGGTGAAATTTGGCACAAAGATTAACACTTATACAAAACTCCTTTGTACTCCTTTGAAATATTGCTATATTTAAGGCATTTATGATTGTTAAACCTCTATTCCGGGAGGAAATTTGTATGGGAGCTAGGTGAAATAATGGACCGATCATAACCAATTTCAATAGGCTTCGTTCTTGTATCAAAATATTTATTTGTGCCAAATTTTATGAAGATATCCTTAAAATTGCGACCTATACTTTGTTCACAAGGTTTATATGGACAGACAGACAGACAGACAGACAGACGTACGGACGGACGGACATCATTAAATCGACTCAGAAAGTGATTCTGAGTCAAACGATATACTTTAAGGTGGAGGTCCGATAATATTTTCTGTGCGTTACAAACATCAGCACAAACGCAATATACTCAAACCACCTATGGTGTTGTAGGGTATAATTAATTAATATTGAAGTCCATATTTACTTTATTCTGTATAATATTTAACACAAATAAGTTTAATATAAACAGAAATCATATTAACAAGTTCATAAGTATTTTATCAATTTTAGAAAATTTCGGCAATCATTTTAATGCGCAAACGTGTTGGTGTAGAGTATCATATTGTAGGGCTTGACCGACTATAATTTACTTATTTGTTAAGAATTACTTCTGTTAGACAGTAGAATATATTAAAAAATTTTTAGTCAGACAAACTATGTCATAGTTACCATGCATTCAACAGAAAGAAGGATAGGCAAACATAGGTACATAGGTCTTATTTTATATATTTTAGTAGTCCATTCTTTTGCTGCCTATCTATAGAGAATACTGTTTACTTCTAGTTTATATGTATAAATATTTATAAAGTTCATGCGAACTTGAGATACATATATCTTTATTTTTTCTTTGCTTCCTTCATTCATCAAAACATAGAAAAACAATAAATATATAATTTGACAATTTTTTTTAATAACGCGACACTTATCTCAATAAATTATTTTAATTTAAAGTATTTCTAAACACTAACTGCATCCACAAATAGATAAAAATGCATATAAAATTTTTTTCTTGTATTATTAAACACTAAACACAGGTGAGGAAACCACTAACTCTAATAAAGATTAAAATATAAACAAAAAAAAATTAAATGACTAATAAACAAACTATTGGTATATTTTATTGTTATTTCCTCTTTGGGTTGAGAAACTTTTGGCTAATTTCTTATGCAAAGACTTAAAAGTAAAACAACTTTTATTGCTCATTCAAGAAATAAAAATATTTACCACTATATATTTAGTATGTGGTATAATGTTGTGTTCTTGTGTGTTAAAGTGGACAAATTGATAAGAGTTCGAAATAAATGTTGGATTATTTCTGCTTATTTTTACAGAACTATAGATAAAGAAATTTTAATCTATGTAGTGATAAGTGTGATATTTGAATATTTTTGTAACTTTAAAAATGATGATTCTTCAATGATAATTTGATTTGCTACCTCACAAACTTTCATTATTTGAAGCTCCATTTATAATTAGTGTATTTATTAGCTGATTACACTGGTCGACAAAAAAATCCTCCACCATAGACGAATGATTGGACATAATGTATTTTGATGTACTAAACACGAATCTGCTTTCAGTTTTTTTTTTCCAACAGGTTTGGATTTTTTTATGGGCATGTCTAATATTTCGCCCATAGTATGGTCATTACTCTAGTATATTCCCTTAGACACCAAAAGTTGCGGACTAAAAATATCTTCAAATCTCCCAAATTTAATTTTTTATGTGGTCAATAGTTTCGGAATTATTATGAAATAAGTGTCATGCAAAAATTTTAGATTTTTTTTTACTAAAATATCTTTTGATAAACGAAAATACCGAAAATGTTTCAGTTTATCATATTTATCTTAAAGCTGGTAATGCTGCGAATAATATAAGCATGTATCTTTAAAATTGATGCACAAATCTTGATTTTATTCACAGTTAAGTAAAAATACACATGTTTCATACAATTGAGTACAAATACAGTGGTGGAAAAAAATATATATATATATATATATATTTATATATATTTTTTCTTGTAACAAAAATAGGTGGACTAGGTGGATTTTGACGAGTAAAACAAGAATCTGTTTTCACTTTTTTTCATCAGCTTACTCAGTGGTCACATCATAAAATTCGAGAATGGTTTGTCAAATTTAGACTATAACTTAAGAACCGTTTACACAATTTTGATAAATGATACTCCAAAAGATGCATGTGAAAATTGTCATCAAGGTGTGCTGAAAATAAAAATTTTATACGCTCAAGAATTTCAGAGTTATGGATCAAAATTTTCACCATTTTTCAAAAAAAATAATTTAATTTTTTTGCTACTAATTACCGAATAACTACGGAAATATTAACTGAACAAAAATTATGTAAATTCATCCCAAAGATAATTAAAATCGCTATCCATTAATTTATCTTAATAGGACAAACCGTTCTCGAGTTATACAAGTGTGACTGCCTAAAGGCGGGGTCATAGTAGTCATGCTCATAAAAAAAAATTGATACGTGATAGAAAAAAGTGAAAGCTGATTCTTATTTAGCACGTTAAACTCCATCTAATTCACATATTTGTTTATTTAACTCATTTCCGACCACTACCCGATTCCGTTGAGATAACTTTACGAAATTTGGCACATAGTTTGTTTTTGTGATAGTGAAAACAAATTAAGAAGATTTTAAGGCCTAGATAATTTTCATTCCGAAATATAGGGCCTTGAAAATTTTAAAAATCGTACCATTTTTGTGCCTGGAAAATTTTTCTAAACAACATTTTGAAAATGTTTTACCTCAAACTTAAAGTATTTTACCTTTATGTTTGAGGTAAAATACTTAAGCATAAAAGCACTTTTTCGGAAAGCAGATTTAAAAATATCGCCGAAATGACCATTGATGCGTTTTCGCAACACTAATGTTTTAGGCGATCCGTGTGGTTTTAACACCTAATTTTGGGGAGCCTATTTAAAAAAATTCGATTTTCTCTTATCTTATCTTTAAGACAGCATATTATACTTATAATAATTGTAAAAAAAATTAGCATTAACTGCATAATTAGTTAATTAAGCGGAAATGGGTTAAGAAGAAAAATAAATTTGTTTGCCCACTAGTGTATCTCCACTTAACTGTAGGTATGCAAGGGTATCCTAACTTAACTGTGAATGCAATCATGATTTGTGCATAAATTTTTATGGTACGTAGCTTTATTTACTCACAGTTTTATAAGCTTTGAGATAAAGATGATAGTCTGAAACATTTTTGATGTTTTCACTTTTAAAAAGAAGTTTTAGTAGAAAAAAGAAATCTTGAATTTAGCGTGAAAAATTTTTTTCGGATATATCTCAAAAACTATTGAGCGGAGAAAAATTTGATAGTAGAATGGTGTAATATTTATATAAATCGTGCATACAGTTCTCCAGTTATAGTGAAATATACTCGAGTAACCGGCTTATTTAGAGCGCAGTATTAGACACGCTCAAACAAAAATCTCGACCTGATGGGAAAAAACTGAAAGCAGATTCGATTCGATTTTTTTTTTTTTTTTTTTTTTTTGAAGGAGCACGAAAAAAATTTTTTTTGTCGACCAGTGTTATTATTATAATAAGTGTAGCTTGCATTGTATAATTTTAAGCGTATGAGTTATTTTATATTATATTTATATCAATCATACGTCTCTTTTAAAACTAAATTACTAGTTTTTCATTCTCAATTACAAACCTTCCCACGTTATTTGTCTTACACAAATATGTTGATGTGCCAAACCGTAGTTACACATTTGGGACGAATAAATAACTGAAATTATTTATCAATGTTACGAGTACCTTCATTTTATAAACAAGTACATATGTATATGTGTGAGTGTACGAGAAAATTTACTTATACATACACATGTATGTGTGGATTTTGTACAAGTTTTTTTTTTTTTTTTTTTTTTGTTTTTGTGTATGCATATAAATGTCCTTGTATTTATGTAAATATTTTAGTAAAAATTTTAATTTATTTAACAAATTTGATAAATGTTGTGGCCAAATTGTGTTTGTCTATATGTGGTTGCTGATATTGTTCTATGTTTCATTATTTTTATTGTTTTTTTCTGTTTTTGTTATGTTGGTTTGGTTTAATTTATACTGTGTTTTATTTTTGCTTTATTATGGAAATTTAATTGTCTTTGGAATGTAATTTAAATAATTACTAATATTTGTTTATTAACACAAGTAGGAAAAAATTACTTTTAATTTGTATACAAAATTTTCATCATTAAATAAAATTATATTGCATAAAACTAAAATAAAAAGGAACTAAGAAAGTAATCGAAAAATGTTTTGTTTTCCCAAGTAAAAATGTATTTTTATATGAAAAAAAAAAAAAAAAAAAAAATCGATTTTATAGATAATCTAAGATATAGCAGTGCAAAAACGAAGATTACTCTCAGATGAAAATATTTATTATTTAAATTTCACTAGATATAAATATTAAGACGTCATAAAGTTATGGGACATTATAAAAAATAATTATTGAGCAGAGGATGTGGAAGTTATGGCAATTTTAGGTTGAACATGTATAAATTTTTATAAACTAGAAGTTTATGTAAAATTCCCCAGTTGGCCATGTCTTCAAGACAACATCGACGACGCTTACAAGACCCATAGTAAACTCTTGACGACATGTTGACGACAGGCCATACAATTCGTCGACGACTTTTTCAAACAAATGTTCGCTAAATCGTTAACGACATTACTAGCAACAATGTCGTGAAATTTGTTGTCGACGATTATATGGAGGACAATGGAGTTTACTCTGACGTCAACGAATATGTTGGCGACATTTTTAGATGACTATGGTTGCAATAATATATTATTGGAATGGAATAAAACATACTCTGTGTGCAAAAGTTTTGAAATTTTGTTTTTATTGAATTGACCCACGAAGGTCATCAAGAAAAGAATATAATGTTTAAAATTTTCTTGCATTTTGTATGGATGAATTTGGAATGTCTCTGCTGCATTGATTAGGTTGAATATAAGCGGTGGATTGAGTTATGTTGATTGCAGTATGTACATAGTAGATTTTTCGGCTACCACATATCGTCTATCTGCATTTTATTCAAATCAAGTCTGAGAAGCAGTACGCACAAAAGCTGCCACCGACCAAAAATCAGCACGAAATATTAACGTTGTATGAATATATAATTCATGGAATAACAATATTAATTTCTTTTTGTTTATTTTTATTTTAACACGCGTTAAACAATTAGTTATATTATAATTTATTTTTTTTTTTTTTTGAAACAAAACTAATATTTTTTTCAGAAATATATAATTATTTGACAATTGAAACAGAACAAATACAGGACATTATCGCTCATGCCCAGTGTAAGAGTTTTGATTGAAGTCACAATTTTCTATTGTTTTTTTTTTATATAACTTTTACTTTATATTTAAACAAGTTGTTTTGTATACAATTATTAAAATGTGAATACATTTATTTTAATTTACTTTATGCTTTTATTTATATTTAAACAAGTAGTTTTTTTATATATAATTCGCAGCAAGGCAGACGTTTTCTTTCGTTGATAGTTAGACAAGTAATAAATTCTTAAACAAAATATAGATGATTACCAACAGTCATATATGAATGCAACACATTAATATTACATATTATTTGTACTAAAACTGGTTTTGAGAACAATTAGTATACAGAAATATTATATTCATCTTTATATGTATGTATGCAACACATTAATATAACATATTATTTGTACTAAAACTGGTTTTGAGAACAATTAGTATACAGAAATTTATATTTATATTTAAATGCAATTGCCAAAAAAAATGTAATAACAAACAGAAAAAAATTAAATAACGGGTCACAAACACAATTCGCTTTACATGTTTTAAGAAAGTTTGTAATAACAAAATAAATTGAATACTATAAAATAAATTATTCTATAATAATAATATTTTCTCCAACATTTCCCCCGCACAAAGAACAACAGTTCTTGATATAATTTCCTTATATGACTTAAGATTTAACATCATCATTTACAGGAAGAAAGGCAATTTTTGAAACAGGTCTTCTGTATGTTCTCCCATTTGAATGAAGGGTTACTACCCTCACACGACCATCTTTTCCAGGATGAATCTCTGTAATTCTGGCCAACGGCCATTGTCCAGGGGGGACACGTTCATCAAATATTAAAATTAAATCACCGACTTCTGCATTTTTTTGTATTTTCAGCCATTTAGGCCGTGATTGTAGTCGACACAAATATTCGCTAACCCACCTTTTCCAAAACTGTTGCTTTAAACATTCTACAACTTCCCATCGGGAAAGCCGATCAACATTGTGTTCTAAGAGATTTTCATCAGGAATACAAAGGGTAGGTTCCCCTACAAGAAAATGTGATGGGGTTAGAGCTTGACAATCTGCTGGGTCTGAGGAAAGTGGACAGAGAGGTCGAGAATTAAGGCAGCACTCTATCTGAGCAAGTAACGTACATAGCTCCTCAAACGTTAAAATTCGATTCTCCATCATTCTTCTTAGATGGTGTTTTGTGGATTTAACCCCAGCCTCCCAAAGACCACCAAAATGGGGAGAAGCAGGTGGGATGAAGTGCCAATGGGTTCCAGTATTTGCCAATTGTTCTAACAGATCATTTGGAAGGGAAGTACGACAACGACGGTTCAAGATTTGTAGTTCTTTGTTCGCACCGATGAAATTTGTACCACAATCGGAGTATAAGTCAGTACACATACCACGACGTGCTGTGAATCTTCGAAATGCAGCCACAAAAGACTCAGTAGATAAACTTGTAACACCTTCCAAATGAACTGCCTTGGTCACCATACAAATAAAGAGGCAAATGTATCCTTTTGTGGTTACAGAATTTCGAGCAGTAGATTGTTTTATTTTAATAGGACCTGCGTAATCGACTCCGCTGTGCTTGAACGGTCTGCTTGGCTGAAGTCTTACTGCAGGAAGTTCTCCCATTATTTGCTGTGCTGCTTTTGCTTTGTACTTAAAACACGTAATACAGCGCCTTTGAACACTTTTTGCCAAATTTCTAGCCGAAAGAATCCAGAATGTTCGTGAAACGTACGCTTGCATTTGTATAAGACCACCATGAAGAGTTTTAGAATGTGCATCTAAAAAAATCAATCGAGATAAAGGATTATTTTTTGATAAAATTATTGGATGTTTGAAATCATAATGAAACTTCGCCTTATCAATCCGTCCACCAACACGCAATATACCAAATTCATCTAAATAAGGACACAAACTTAAAATGCTACTGCCTTTAGGAAGAGGTTTCTTATTTATTAATTGTTTGATGTCATCATTAAATTCTATTTGTGAAATTTTTATTAACATTCTTAATGCACGTTGAAGTTCATGCGTTTTTAGGAACCCACATTCCCGATTGTCCCTTTTTGTTCCGAATCGTAAAATGTAGGCAGTAACTCGTATTAATTTATTAAATGAAGAAAATTTTGTTAAAATTTCAGGATATTGTTCAGTTTGGATTGCATTAACTGCAACGTAAGATTTTCTCAACTCTGATGTAGTTTGGTAAGTCTCATTAGGTTGCGAAGGCCAGTAACTAGAAGGTAGTGATAACCATTTTGGCCCAGTCCACCATGACTCATGATTCACCAATTCTAAAGCACTTATACCACGTGACGCACAATCAGCAGGATTACTTTGGCTGGTTACATATCGCCATTGACTGGTATTAGATAAACGTTGTATTTCAGCAACACGATTACCTACGTATACAGTCCATTTTGAGGATTCTCCCCTTATCCAGCACATTACCGCCATACTGTCTGTCCAATAGCAAATATTATTAATTTTCAAGTCTAGTTGTTTCTGAATTTTGTTCATTAATTTCACGAGCAAAACTGCTCCACACAACTCCAATTTTGGTATAGTTAGCTTTTTTAATGGTGCAACCTTGGTTTTTGATTGCAGAATATTTACGGTTGATAACTCACTATGCTCAATGAAAACTTTCACATAAACAACTGCAGCGTATGCCGACTGCGAGGAATCACAAAATCCATGCAGCTCCACTAGACTATTTTGTAAACTACCAAGCCAGCGAGGTATTCTTAATTTTTCCAAATGCTTAAGTTGTGATATATATTGATTCCAGGCACAATTTATACGTGTTGGTACGACATCTTTCCAATCAATACCTTCAAGCCACAATTTTTGAAACGTAATTTTTGCATTTACGGTCACGGGGGTAAGCCAACCCAGAGGGTCATATAGTTTGGAGGCATCCGATAATATACCACTTTTTGTTACATTTTCCTGAATTTTAAAATTTACTTTAAAAGAGAATGTGTCATTTGCTGTGTCCCACTCTAAGCCTAGCGCCTTTACCACATTTTCTTTGTCTAATCCAATTTTATTAGCATTTTCTTTATAGTCATCTGGAATATTTGACATTAATTTAACTGAATTTGATGACCACTTCCGCAATTTAAAAGCTCCAGAGGCTGACAGTTTTACTAGCTGATCTTGTAGACGAACAGCAGAATATAATGAATCTGCTCCTGAAATAACATCATCGACGTATGTATCATTTCTTAACGTATCGCATGCTAACGGATACGCATCCTTTTCGTCTTGCGCTAGCTGATGCAGAACTCTTATCGAAAGATATGGTGCTGGAGATGTTCCATAAGTAACTGTTTTAAGTTTATAAATTGAAATGTCTGCTTCAGTTGAGCTACGCCAAAGGATTTGTTGATAATGTTGCTGGCTATTATCTATACGAATCTGTCGAAACATCTTTTCAATGTCGGCTCTAAATCCAATCTTGAAACGTCGCCATCTACTAATGATCGCAGGCAAATCGTTCTGGAGAGCTGGGCCTGGTGACAATTCCTCATTTAACGATGTGTGAGGTAGGCGTTTGCTACTGCCGTCAAACACAACACGGAGTTTTGTTGTTGAACTACTTTCACGTAAGACTCCATGATGAGGTAGAAAAAACCCATGTGGCCTCATATCTTGAGGGTAGACACCCACTTTTACCATATGTCCCAAGTTTTCATATTCTGCCATAAAATTTCGATATTCCGATGCAAGTTTCGGGGCTTTAACAAATTTATTTTCCATCTGTTTTAAACGTTTTAGAGCATTGAAATCGGTATGTTCGAACATAGGGGGGCTTCCACCCACAAGTTCAGCTACAAAAGGCAATTTAACAGTATAACTACCATTTTTATTACGATAGTGTGTTTTTCTAAAATAATCTTCACAAGCTTTTTCTTCGTGTGTTAGTTGGCGTTCCTCTAATAGCTCCTCTTGTTCCCAAAATGCTCTTAGTTGTTGATCAAGTGTGAACAAATTTACCTGTACATCGAAATTATAAGAAATTTTAGATGTGGGTCCAGATACTACCCATCCAAATTTGGACAGTTGAAGAAAAATGCCGTTTTCGTATTTCTTTTGCTGAGCTTCCATTATATCTCCATAAATATCCCCACCAATCAATATGTCTATTTTTTCACTACTATCAAATTTCGGATCTGCAAGATAAAATTCATTAAGATTAGGTAAATTTGATTTTTTAATACTTTTAGGGCAATAATTTGTTAATGAAGGTAAAACATACGCGCTACATTGAAGTTTAAAGTTGGAGTTATATTTAGATGTCATTGTAAAGTTAACATATTTTCTTGTTGTAATAGTTTTACCACTTATACCATGAATTTGTGCAAAAGTATTTAATTTTTTCAATTTTAAAGTTTGTACAGCATATTCAGTTATCAAAGTTGCTTGTGCACCCTGATCTAACAATGCACGAAGAGAAAAAATTCCATTATTTGTATCAACAAAAACTCGGACCGTTGCGAGTAGTACTTGTGGTGGGTTAATGTTGTTAAAAACAGATAGATTACAATTAATATTAGATGTATTTTGAAAAGGCTGTAAAGAATTGGTTTGACTTTCATGGACAGGAACAATATTTGAAGTTGATGGAGATGGTTGAAACTCATTGTGAACAATAGTGTGGTGACGTTGTTGACAAAGTTGACAGCATGTTTGTAAACGACAATCTTCAGCGAAGTGACCAGGATGTAGGCAATTTTTACAAAGACGTTTAGAAAATATTAAATCACGTTTCGCTGCTGAAGAAAGAGCAGCAAATTTAAAACATTTGTAAAGTAGGTGTCGTTTCTCACAACAAGGACAATTTTCATCATTTACTGCTGCTAAATGAATACGGTGATTTTGAGTACGACTAAAAAATTTTGATGAGCGGTTAAAACTATCAACTTTTGGTTGAACATGATCACTAATCGACTCAAGCGTACGGAATGTAGTTTCCAGAAAAATAAATAGCTCCTTAATCTTTGGAATTTCTTTCGAAGCCTTTAAAGACTGTTCCCATTCCTTACGTGATTGAACATCTAACTTTCCGACTGTTATATAAATTAAAATAGCGTCCCAAGTGTCACAATTCACTTCTACCGTGTTTAGAAGCGATATACAATTTCTTGTGTTGTCCAAAATTTGTTTAATTGAATCGCAGGATCCATCTGAAGATGGGATATTAAATAATTTACGAAGAAGGTGGTCTACTATTTTACGTTTGTTGTGATATCTTTCATTCAAGGCTGACCAGGCTAAATCATAACTTGAATCTGAAGCTGGATATTCAGAGATTATAGAAAGTGGAGTGTCTTTGCAGGAACTACGCAAATAATAAAACTTTTGTACTTTTGAAAGAGAGGTGTTGTTGTGTACCAGTGAAAGAAACAAGTCTCTATACGATATCCAATCCAAATAGTCACCGGAAAAGTTTTGCAAATCTATTTTAGGTAATCTAACTTCAGCGCACACCGATTCATTTCTTTGACTTAAAGTTGGAGCAGTAAAAGTGCTGGAATGAAGAGTAGGTGAATGGGGATTCTTACACTCTGTCAATTTATCTAAAAGTTTGCCCTTTGATGACAAATATAAATCGTAAAATTGATAGTAAACATCCTCTTTGAAATACGGAACATCACTGAATGGTATTGATTTATCTCTAATGTAATCGAAAACTTGCTCATGATTGTCTTTAAATTGTTTATAATTTACCTCTATTTCCTCTAGGAAACTTTGCAGAAGTCCACGAGTTTTAGCTTCATTGGGTTTATCATCAAAATTTTGCATTAAGCGTGTTAAATGATTTAACAGCACCTTTTGGTCTTCAATAGCTCTTGATAAATCTTCCATTCTTGTTAAATGTTCTTTATAAACGCTTCCAGTAATAATATAAATAGAATTGGTATCAATGTCCTCTAGCAGTCAAAACCAATAAAATTCCAGTTTGAGTAAGGTATATTAGGATAAATTCCCGGGTTTCGGCACCAAATTTTTAATGTAAGAGTTTTGATTGAAGTCACAATTTTCTATTGTTTTTTTTTTATATAACTTTTACTTTATATTTAAACAAGTTGTTTTGTATACAATTATTAAAATGTGAATACATTTATTTTAATTTACTTTATGCTTTTATTTATATTTAAACAAGTAGTTTTTTTATATATAATTCGCAGCAAGGCAGACGTTTTCTTTCGTTGATAGTTAGACAAGTAATAAATTCTTAAACAAAATATAGATGATTACCAACAGTCATATATGAATGCAACACATTAATATTACATATTATTTGTACTAAAACTGGTTTTGAGAACAATTAGTATACAGAAATATTATATTCATCTTTATATGTATGTATGCAACACATTAATATAACATATTATTTGTACTAAAACTGGTTTTGAGAACAATTAGTATACAGAAATTTATATTTATATTTAAATGCAATTGCCAAAAAAAATGTAATAACAAACAGAAAAAAATTAAATAACGGGTCACAAACACAATTCGCTTTACATGTTTTAAGAAAGTTTGTAATAACAAAATAAATTGAATACTATAAAATAAATTATTCTATAATAATAATATTTTCTCCAACACCCAGCAAAAACTTAGCTTCTATTTTGAAAAGCAACAGCTTCATGTATGCATTACAATGTAGCCTTATTCGCCACCCGCAGCATTACATAATAGTACTTCAATAACTAGTATTTAGTAAATATGAAAGTAATTTGATTTTTACGTGGCTCAGTTGTCTAGAGCGCCTAACTATAAAAAAGCGTACTTAAATTCAAAGAGAGTTCAACCCCCACTTGAGGCAAATATTTATTTATATTTTTTTATATATAAATTGAGTTTATTTATTTCCCTATATGAAAACCACATTTTAGAACATAAGTCGGTTGTGGTGTATCGAGTAAGACGGCAGACTAACAAACACAACCAGTATGCCGATGCGTGGGTTCAAATCTCAACCGAGCCAAATGTTTTTTTTTTTTTTTATTTTTTTGTACGTAAAAAAAAAAATCAGCATCCAAAACAACTCTTTTGGAACCCAAATAAAAACTTATTTAATTTTGGACATCTCGAACGAAATTCATCAGTTATAGCACTAAAAATGGAAGCTGTTTTTCATACCGATTTCGCTTACAAATCACGTTATTTAGTAGGCGAAGTTTTTGCTGGGTGTAGTCCACAATTGAACCAGAAGCACGATAATATGCATGCAATTGTTACTTAATTTGTCTTAAATAGAATTTTATAAACGACAAAAAATATACAATCTCCTGCAGACAATGTCGACGAGAATATCGTCTATGATCATTCGGCCAACTGGGTCTAGTAAAAGTGATATTTGATGGTGTTAGTTAGGGTGATCGATACGGTTTTCCAACCGGTTTTTAAACCGGTTTTTTCTGTCAATGTGCTGTCGGTTCATTTTTCGAATGTCGAATAGACCGGTTTTTTTAAACACAAAAAACCGGTTTTAAAATAGCTTTTTATTTCAAAAAACATGTACTAAATTCTGATATTTGAATCGAAATTTACGAATATTTTTTATAGTATTATTTGTAATGTTTTAAAAATATAGTTTAAAATTAAAACGAAATTAATTATTGTAATATTAAATAAACAAATTAGTAATAACTACTTAAATTGTAACACCTGTAATATTTTTACACTTAATTTGAATGTTTTAGTCTTTTTTTTATTTAATATTTTCTTCATTTTTCAAAGATTTTGTTTTAAAAAAGTTTCTCCTACAGAATAGTTTCAGTAAAATTGATTCTGGCTCTTATCATATTAACCCATGGTTTATGTTTTGTTTGTTTTGATGATTATTTTCTTAAAATTTTTATATTATATTATTCGTTCGTTCATATGCTTTGTAACACCCAAAAATATTGGTTTAAGACCCACCCTTATTTGTACCAATCGTCTTAAAGTCGATTTGATGATGTTCGTCCGTCTGTCTGTTCATAAAAAATAATTAATTAATTAATTAAAATACAGTTCACAATTTTTAACATGTATTAAATTTGAAATTTGGCACACAGGTTTCTTATAGTCTAAGAACGAAGCGTGTTGAAATTGGTTATGATCTTTCCATTATTTGAACTTGCGCCATGCAAATATCCTCCCGGAAAAGGAGTTTAACGATCATAAATCCCTTAAATGTAGTAAGAATTTTTTTTTACAAATGTAAGTTCCATATAAGTTAAAATCTGTGTTCCGAATTTCATGAAGATCGGTCCATAATTGAACATAGTATTGGCCCACAATTACACAGGTTTAGAAAAGAAGACACTTCCCCGAATTTGGTGCACATAATTGAGTAGGGTATTGTCGGACTTGACCGACTATTTCTTTCTCGTTCTTATTGGATTAATAGTTATTTCCAAATATAATTATGTGTAATATATTTTAACTTGAACATCATAATATTTATTGATTTTTCTTTAAGAAATGTAGTCTTTTGGTAGAAATATTAACTTCTGCAAAAAAAACCGGTAAACCGTTTTTTTCTGAATTTAAAAAAGTGCAACCGGTTTTTTCAAAATACCTATTCGAACTATTCGAAAACCGGTTTCTCCAAAAAGTCGAATAATCGATCACTCTAGTGTTACTGTAATATATTTTAGAGTTTTCAAGTAAAATTTTAAAAATTGTGTTGTTATTTTCATTGAAAATTTCGCAGATATGGGAAAATTTGAAGTCATAGCTATAATTTTATTCAGTTTTATAAATTTTGAAGATTTTAGTTAAATAGTTATGAAATACAGCAAGATTCTTTACTCTCAAATAGGTAGTAAAAACTAAACAAAATTTCCTAAAATATAATATACTTATACTATATAATATTTATAAATATCACAGGTTAGGGATGAAAAATTAGGATTAAAACCCTTTATAAAGATCTTTATATAAAGATAGATTTAAGAAGATTTAAAAATTTACATAAAAAGCTAAAAGAAACAGCTCTTGTATAAACTTTCAATCGAAAGTGCAAGGTGTTCTTTTTTTAATGTAAATTTCTAATAATATCATAGTTTGACTGTTGGCATCGTGAATCGAATGCCAATGTCAAGTCTGTCATTACCGCAGTTATTGTCTTATGACCAAATGTGTTATGAAGTCTATTTGTAGAGAATCTCCAATTCACATTGTGTATTATCTTAAGGTTTTTGTTTTGTATAATCTGTAACCATGCTGGGCAACCTTATGTCATGATAGGTCGTATACACCCTTTGTATAGCAAGATTTTATTTTTTAAGTTTAAAACGGATTTTTTATTTAGTAATGGAAACAGTGCTCTACCACATTTGGTAGCTTTTTCAGTTACGTGACTGACATGATGTTTAAAGGTTAATTTTTTATCATGAATGACTCCTAAGTACTTAATCGAATTTTTTATTTCAATTGTAGCACCTTGTATTATTAAAGGAATGCTAGATATACGCTTAGGTGATTTATATTAAAGAGTCATTTAGTCGTTTGATTATTATGTAGGACAATTTCCCACTACAAATGAAAGTACTATCATCTGCATAGAATGCCGCTTTGTTGCTTTTTTAATAGTAATATCCGATGTGTAAATTGGGTATGGTGTTGGTGAAAGGACAGATCCTTGAGGAAGTCCAGTTGAAATTTTTCTTGGAGTTGACCAGATGTTATCAATGCATACCACAAAATCTATCTATCAAACAAATAATGTTTGATGATTTTTTGTAAGTATAGTGGAAATCTAAATTTGTTGAGTTTGAAGACTTGACAGTTGTGTCATACAGTGTCAAAAGCTTTTTCAATATCCAGGAATACAACGCCAGTGCTTTTCCTATTTAATTTATTATTTTCTATAAAATTCATTACTCTTTTTATTTGGTGAACTGTAGAGTGTTCCTTTCTAAATCCAAATTGTTCCTTATTTATTATATTATGTGACTCTGCGTGAGAAAGTAAGCGATGTTTTATAACTTTTTCAAATAATTTGTCTAAGATACTTAGCATGCTTATTGGCCTATAGCTATTAGACAACTTAGGATTTTTTCCTTTTTTAAGCACAGAAACTAATTTTGCTTTCTTAAATATTTTTGGAAAATAACCGTTTGAAAGACAAAAATTAAACAATTTAGCAAGGACATTAAATGTGATTGGAGGCATATTTTTTAATACTCTGCACTGCAACAAATCTAAACCCGGAGCTTTGTTACTTTTGAATTTTTTAGTTATCTCCATTAGTTCATTGCAATCAGTCAAAAGTACTTCATCAAGATGTATTTCACTTACATTGAGTTCATTAATATTTGTTTTAACCTTTTTATCCATAATTGAGGGGTTATTTAATGTTATTGAATGGTATTTTTCAAATTCATTTGCAATTATATTTACTTTGTCTTCATCACGACTAACTTCTTTGTCATTAAAAGTTAAATTTTGTATTTTGGAACTTTTATTCTTAAGTGACTTAGTTATCAGCCAAAATTTTTTATTGCCTGGAGGTAATTTTGAAATGAATAAGTTCCATTGTTTATTTCTATCCTTGCTAATATGAAAATCAATAAGTATTCTTAATTGTGTTATAATTGCCACTATTGACTGCCTCCTAACGGGATCATTGTATCTTTGCAATTTACGTTGATATTTTCTGCGTTCTCTGATTAATCTAAGACTTATATCAGATATACGTCTTTGCCGTCTTTTGTTTTCTGCTACAGGTATTTGGTCGGTGGCATTTCGAATAATAGTTATTAAATGATTTAAGTATACTTCTATGTTATCAATAGTTATATCAGTTGCAAGTACGTTGCTAGCCTAGTGAACTCAAGTGCTGAGCGTTTAAGTCCCCAAATATAAAGAATTCGCCGGGTTTATTAGTTAAAATATTAATATCGTTTTTAAATTGATTAGAATATTTCGGAGCATAAGCAGATATTAAAATTATAGGCCTTTCATTTAATTCGACGGATATTGTTAAATTTTCAATTATAGATGTTTTATCTGATTCTAGTACTCTATGATTTATACAATCCCGAATAGAAATCAGAATACCACCCCCATGTGTTTGACGTTCTTTTCTATAAATTTTAAACCTATTTATAGAAAATTTGTGGTGATTTTTTAAATAAGTTTCATTTAATAAAAGTATATCTAATTTATTCTTTCGAATAAAAACTTCCAGCTCAGTAATCGCTGAATTAGTTGTTATGCCTTCCATTTTGAATTAGAAAATTGGCAACCATTAACAAACAGATGGAAATTAGATTAAAGTACCTAAAATACATTTTACTACTTTTCGATCAATAACAAATCAAATATAAATATTAAAATATGGACATCGTCTTTCCCTAAATTAACCAATTTAGCCATTATCGACCCATTTAACTCAAATATATAGACGGATGGACGGACATTAAAATTCTGACAAAAAAGGATTTTAAAATTCTAAGATTTTTTACGCATTTTTACGTACTAATAGATTTAATAAAAGAACTAGATCATTAAATTGTTGATATAACATTTTTCTTAATTAAGCCTCATTTACGACTAGGGTATTCACTCGAATATTGTTTGTTCAATTACTCGACAAATTAAATTTAAATAATTGACCGATTAAATTAAAATCATGAATTTCAAGCAAAAATTTATTCGAATAAAGTATGCCGATTAATCGAATAATTCAATTTTAAAGATTCAAAGATTTTTGAATTTATTTATTGTTTTTAATTTGCTTGAAAACAACTGTTGTAAATTTTAAAAGAATGTTGAGAAACTAATTGTGGCGTTCCAATTTTTAATTTTATTAAAAACATGTGTTTGGTGAAAAGAACCAAACACATGTGATGGTATGTATTTCATAAATACAACGCGTAATTATTGGTAGTTTTTCAGTCACAAAAATCATATAAATGTATAAACGTCACTTTAAACAAGAGCGAATTATATTCGGCCCGGCCGAATCTATATACCCACCATCAACTTTTTCACATTTTACGTTATATGGGAGGGAGTGGTAAAGTGGGCGAACCACGCCCATTTTTTTTCCGAGTTTACATTGGTCTTTGAAGTATTTGAACACAATTTCGTTGATTTTCACCTTATATGGGAGGTGGGCGGTAAAGTGGGCGGACCACGCCCATTTTTGGTTTCCGAGTTTATATTGATCTCCAAACTATACGTACAAAATTTCGTTGTCGTACATGCTTTTGTTGAAGAAATATCAGCAGAAAACTATAAAACGGACACCCTGTGCTTCTAGTTTTTAGCCCATAACTTTTTTGTTTGTCAACCGATTTTCAATCCCAAACAAACCTTATATAAAACAAATATTTGTGCCAAATTTCGTCCCCCTACGTTGCCCCGTTCGAGCCCTATCCTCATTTCAACAGACGGACGGACATAGCTAGATCGAATCAGAATATAACCATGACCCAGAAAATATATACTTTGTGGGGTCTTAGATGATTTCTTCGACATTTTACACACGGAATGACAAAATCAATATACCCCCCATCTTTTTGATGGTGGGTATAAAAATTATAACGCAAAGTTTAAATACTTTTTTCCTTGGTTAATTGGGTTTGGAGAAAAAAAAAAATTAATTTTATATTAAATGCTTCTTAAAAAACAAATTGTGGGATTTTTAACTTGATTTGAAATACATATTGTTGTTTCGAGTACAGACGATATGCGTAAATATGGAGTAGATATACCAATAGACTCTCAGCATGATGTAGATAATATGACGATGATGACTTGGATGAAACTTGTGATGTAGTATAAATTTTGACTTAAAAGTAGTTCAGCATGTAAACTTATACATTATGTTAAGTATCGCTGAACCTCTTTATCCAAACTAGTTCATAAAAGTTTTTTAAGCGTGTTTATTAACTATACAAGACTTTCTGAAATATAGAAAAATAACGAAATTATGAAAATAAAGGAAAAAAATTACACAAATTTTAATTTTATATTATTTTGAAATGATTACACAGGGAAACACTGATTCTGCGGCTGCGGATTCTGCGGTGGTTTCTCAGTCAATTCGGATACACGGTATTAATATGTACTAAGCCTCTAATCCACTTTTTTTGAATTAACTCCAGTTCTCGCGATAAATCGCGATTTGTAAAATTAAGGAGGCTGCACTATATATTGAAGCATATCTAGAAATCAACTTGTCTGATTTTGTTCAAAAGAATATCAAAAAATTTCAATTAAAATTATCTTTAAATCGCCCTTACATAACTTTTAAATACGGTCAACGGTAATGGAGATATTAAACCCAACTTTTCAGTAAAAATTTAATTTTGTACAAAATTTCAAGAAAAAAATTTTTAAATTCGAAAGTATCAAAAATTAAAATTTTTATTATATGATCGTGAAGACAAATTTGTTGCAAATAAAATACATATTTGATTAAAATCAATGCATAAGTTTTGATTTTAATCACAAATTAGAGAAAATTCTCATTTACAGGCTCCATAGAAAAATTAAAAAAAATCACAAAATTAAAAAAAAAAAAAAAAAAAAAACAAATTTATTTCTATGAATAAAAAAGACAAATTTAACCTTTTGACACTTTAAAATTTTTATGATTTTTTGAAGAAATTTTTTCTTGAAATTTTTTATAAAATTTAATTTTTTCTCAAAAGATGAGCTTAATATCTCGATAACCGTTGACCGTATTAAAAAGTAATGTAAAACCGACTTGAAGATAATTTTAATTTCAATCTTTTTGATATTTTTTGAACAAAATCAGACATGTCGTTTTCGAGATATGCTTCAATATATAGTGCAACCTCCTTAATTTTACAAATCGCGATTTATCGCGAGAACTACAGTCAATTCAAAAAAGTAGATTAGAGGCTTAGTACTTATTAATATCGTGTATCCGAATTGACTGAGAAACTCCGTGCCTCAGAAATTTTTTCTCATTTTGAAACTCTGTGTTATTTCAGAAGGGTTATTCAAGTCTTTCTTTTAAATTAAGTGAATGTTGCCATATTTTTGATGTATTGTTTAATTTGTTAATAAAACACCAAGATCCCTAGGAAAAAACTAGTCACGTGACAGTTTCTCAAGGCTAGTGACCGGTCCTAGTTCTGGAACATTATATGAGGGAAACCTGTCACTTTTACATGGGGTTGTCATTGGAGGTGGCTAATTAGCCCCTTAGAACACGTCACAGGATAGTTAACAGGACTGGTCCAAGAGGACATGTTCATAATTATTATAATACAAATTTGATAAAAATTCCGCTATTATTTACTTTTAAACATTTTTTTAATTTATTTATTTTTTATTAAATTATATTTATTTTTAACTTGTAATTTTTCGTTAATGTCGATGACGGCACTCCGAATCGAACCCACGATCTTCTGACGTATCTTATGTTTTATAGTCTGCAACGCTAAACACTCAGCCACAGATTGTTATTGCGCGCGAGTTGCTAATTGCGCACTTAACAAGCATAAATTGACTCTCAACTTTTATATAGTGAGTGTGTTTGTGTCAACTGGTTCTCAACTGGAACTTTGGTGACGAGTTAGGTGTCAATTGATACTCAACTGGTACCAAAGGTTCGAAAGGCTTAATTCTTTAATTCATTTTCTTAAATCGAATTAAATTTATTATCCTAGTCATTCTTTTAAAGCATTCAAATTAATTTAATTCATTGAATTAAATTCTTTGTACTTCATATGAGTTGAATTAATTCAGCTATGAATTAATTCCTTAAAGAATTCATTCATCAATTTTACAATTCAAGCTTAAAAAATATATTGAATCATTCAAATTTTCTTCAATTCAAATCTATTACAAATTAGCTTTTACAATGAAATAATTTAACAATTCCAGTGGACTTACAACCAAAGAGAAACAAGAGACGAAAGTAATTGTCAAAAACCTAAGTCGGTTGTCAAAAACCTAACTCATGCAACAACAAAATACATGTAATCAAATACATTTTGTTGTTGCCAAAAGAAAATAAAAACACATTTTTGTTTACAAAAAAACAATTTTGTTTAATTGTCAATCGAGAATTTCGTCTCTATGTGTTACTCTATGCTTACAACATTATAGATATTTTTAAATTTTATGCATTAAAATTGAAAACAATTCGTTTCATTTAAACTGTATCTTCTTTTAAAAGTTGGGAGAAAAAACGCTCATTACACCTATTTATTTATGAGATTTATTAGTCCCTTAGTGACATCTAAGATACACTTTGTAAGCAATCAGTCTTTGTATATGTTTTTTATATATATACGTAAGTTAATGAATGTTTAGGTACATCCCTTACATTAACTTTATTGTTGCTGTTATTCTTGCTGTTGATGAAGCAATGTTTACCCAGTCTATTTTTATTTTATTTATTTATTTTTTTTTTTTTTTGCTTTGTAATAAAATCATTTGCTAAAGAATCCATTATCTGATTAACTAAATTTTTATTGCCGGTGATAATTTTATTTTCTTTTGCATCTTTTGTGTCATTTTTCTTTTTTCCCCTTCTTTATGAGTAAAATTTTATTCAATTGTAGGTAAATTGTTACCTTTTTTCTCTCATTTCTCGTCCCTTTTTGTTTAAGTAAATTTACGCAAAGGAAATTCTTCACTGCAGACGCAATCATAATAAATATTTGTGTGTAATTTTATTAAATTGCTCAATGAATTTATTTATTTTTTTATTTCCATTTTGTGATACTCTACACCAATAAAAGTGAACTAACTTAACATACGAGTAGTTAAGTTGTTTGTACAATAAAAGAAATCAAGAATTTATTTATTTTTTATTTATATGCACCTTAAAGAAACTAATTTTATTTACTTAGAATTCTCAACCTAAATATATTATTTTTAAAAGACATTCCTTGAAGACAAAAATTGAGTAAAATTCCTATTTTTAGTTTGCTATTGAATTGTCTTTATCAGTATAAACTTTAAAATATAATACATACTAAGTAGTTAATATAATCAAATAATCAAATTTAATTCTTTTAACATAAACACAAACAAAGGGTATTTATTGTTTAACTATTATCCTTTTGTTTTTAACATATACTCAGTACACCTAAATGTATGAAAGAATAGAATTTCTTGTTTACATTCGTATGTGTATTCTATTGCCAAAAGGCTTTCTTTTTTTCACCCAAATAGCAAAGAGATAAAATTAAATGGTAATTGCTTTAAGTTAAGTAAATTTAACATTAATGTTTAAATATAAATTCGATTTTTATGAGCAAAGATTAATCGAATAAATTTTAATGTTTGTTTTTAAGACTAAATTGCTCATCATAATTTTAACGAGTTTTTGGTGTGAAAGTCTATTAGCTAGAAGGGTCAATACATTTGTAATAAAATAATTTTGTAAATATTTAATGAGTAATAAATATGTTAAAGGGTAATAAAATAGATTGTTGAAACAATTGTTATTTTCAAAAAATAATTAAAATATTCCTTAAGGAGACGATTAATTAGATTCCAACTATTATAATGTGCTAGTTTAACAGAGAAATGCATATTAAATATATATGGGCCATTATCAAAAATTTTTAACCTGGCTGAAACTGACTTAAATCCTTAATAAGTTTTGTGGTAATGATATTTTAAACAAATTGGTTACAGATCTGAACTCACAAGACTTGAAACTAATACAGTGCAAAATTTTAGCTCAATAGGTTTCTTTTTATAACCATATGATTGTTGTTCAAAGTTCAATAATATAGAAAAACTGATAAAAACTACTTAAGTTTTTACCATTATTCTACAATTTTTGTTCGCGCGTTTATACTTTTTGATCTCATTCTATCATAAGTAAACTAATCGGACTTTGTACATAAATTCTGCACCATCTTTGTTGTTGTGCAGACTTTCAACAACTAAATACATGCTAGTAAAGTTTTGATTACAAAACTTTTTGGTTTTTTAAATTTTTCAGTTTAGGCCCATCAACCGAATACAAAATTTTGGACAGGGATTGATACTTGTTGTAATTGTGAGTATTTTGCGTTGATGTGCCCGAAATAGTCAACGCAGTTGATAGTCTCAAAGTTTGGAAAACAAGTGCGAACATTTTTCAAAAAGTCAGTTTTTCGCGAGGCACATTCACATTTTCATATGGAATTGCTTGGATTACTGCGTGAACTTAGTTTTTTGATATTTTACATAACAAAATCGGAGGAGCATTAAAAATAAATTTAATACAAGAATTTTATGGACTTTTTGAAAATTATGCAAAAATTGCACTTTTTGTTTTTGTATTTTTATATAAAAAATTGCAATTTAAACAAATATTAAATGTATAGATATAAGAGTGGCGATAAATAAAATTTATTGGGATCATAAATTTAAGTCAAATGTCGTTGATAATTGAAAACAGAACACTTTTGTCAAAACACATTTCGCTAAGGCACATCGTGTGGACAGCGTGAAATTAACTATAATTGACATAATTATTTAGTAAGTGTTTGTTATGCTTAATAAAAATGCTAAGGCGCATCAAAAAATTTTGAGAGATAAACATTATATGGACCAGAAAATATTTACACACAGAAAAAAGGATGATTAGAAAACAGTTACAATAACAAAAAATAAAGAAAAGAATGATTTACATTCCTTAAAGAACATCATGCTCATCTCTAGATTTTTAAAGGTGGAAAATATTGAGGGCTAGGACTCAACAAGTCAACGTGGGTAAATGACTCCGGGTGACAACCAACTCTTTATTGTGTACTGCTATAGATAAACCTAAAACATTAACGAGGGTAACAACTGTTAAAGCAGTATTATTCCTGTACTCATATCTTATATGTATTTAATTTTTTACATTATATTTAATGTATATATTTGATGTTTTTATATTTAATAAAATTTATTTAAGGAAAAAAAAAAATAATAAAAAATTATTATTTGAAAATAGGGTTAAAAATAGTTTTTTCTTACTACAGAATTGTTTTTAAGAGTAGTTAAGTATACCGAATTCATACGGTCATAACAACTGCGTTAGTACTTGGAACCGAACGAATTCGGTTGGCAATAAATTCGGTTGCCACAACGAATCTGTTTTCTCTGTGTACTTGTGTTAAAAAAGGATCACTTTATGAAATAGCATTTCTTTATAATAAACTCTAATAAAATATATTTTCATTCAATATATGGAGAAATAACTTAGATTCGATCCAAATTTTTCACAAAATTTTTAAAAATCGCGATTTTTTATTTGAATAACTCAGTAGGTTTTGATAAACTTCAAGTTTGTAAAAATTTTTATATGTTCGACTTTAAACCGCCATAACTTTCGCGCCCCTCACATGAAATGATTAACGCGAACTGATTCTACATGCATTCGAGTCACTTTATATGTATACAAAAGGATTTTAATGTACCATCAAAAAAATTAATATTTTTTTTGTGCCCCTATCCCGGGAAAATATTTGAGAAGTGGAAAATATTTGAGAAGTAAAAAGAAAATATATAAAAGAGATTTAAAATATTATTCATGCCTTTGCTCAAATTGTTAATATAATTACAAGAACAATTCAATAGTATTTTTTACTGCTTTTTTCCATTATTCAATAATGGTTTTAACTTTTAATAATAAAAAAAAAAAACACAGAAAAAACAACAAAATGGAACATATTTGAATAATTTAAAGTAAAAAACTTAAACATTAGAGCTCTGCGAACATTCAGTGGCACACATATGTCCCTATAGGGTTGACAAGTAAGTCGCTAATGTATGTATTATATCATTTTTGTTTTAGTAAACAGATAAAAAAAATAATCTGTTGGCTAGATGAATAAGTTGATTGTCGTTCCGATGTAATTTCAGCAATATTCAGTCTAGATGTGTACATGTTTTTTCCTGCCTTAAATTTTCAAATTCGATTGCTTTGTTAGGTATGATAAATGGTTTTTTTAATAAATTTTTCCTGCTGAATTTCCAATTTCGAAAATTTTGTTATGAATTTTTATCATCTTCAATTCAAATATCAAAATACTAGAGTATTCATTTTACTCGACTTTTTCATTGTTCGAATAATCAAATAACTCGAAAATGCTGTTTTTAAATTACTCGAATAATCGAGTAAATCTTTTAAGTTACTCGAGTTATTCGATTAATTTATACCTTAAAATTTTACTAGATTTTTCAATGCTTATAAAAAAAGGATACAAAAATATTGCTTAAAATAAGAAATAGTCTTTCCAAAATAATATATAATTAAAATTCGTGTAAATATTTATTTATATTTTAATTTAGTTCTCTTCTGAAATAACGCTAAACGAATTATTTCAGTATATACATTTTTTATTTTAATTTTTCATTACTTTAATTACAAAGTTATAAACTAATGAAAAATATTACTACAATTCCATAAGTAAAATACCTGGTAACACTAGGCAAGATTTCAAACATAAATATAAATACATTAATGCCCCGATTATGTATGTCGATTTTTGTCATTTTCCGTCTGAAATGCTTTTGAGTGTTAACTTTTGTATTCTCTATATCACTATACTCCTGTTTGGGTTTTTGTCTGTGATAATGACAATTTATTACGTTATTAGACTCCAAATTTGTTATTCTGTAAGACGATAGTTGTCGATTCAAGTGTCAAAACAGTCACCTACAACTTTATTGCCGTTTCAGGAAAGAATACAATCAATACTTTTTAAAAATGTAGTATTGTTAAAATATTCCTTTCAAAGTTGGATTGTCTTAAATTAACTAATAAACAGTACGATGACCAGTTCAAATATAACCGAAAATTTCCCACATAAAAAAATCATTAATCGAATCTTTTTAAATTTTATTTTTATTTGTAGGAATTAATATAATTCCTTTTTATTTTATTAACCAACTAGTAAATGGAATAGATGGGCTGGTGCATGTGGAAATCAGCAACATAAGTTTCTTCGCAATCTGCTCCAACTTGATTAAGAAAAACATTCCTGTCTTCTTTTCTGATGTTTTATCATAGTCGTGTTCTTTGTTTAGATTTTATAAAACATCAGAGAAATTATTTCGGTGGGAGCAGGTCTAATCACTTCAGTTTGCACTTGTAGATGAGTATATACGCGGAAAATTCATTATCTTGGTTACAAGGCGGTGGCGGTATAAAGTATTTAGAGCCGAAGACCATAACTACTTTTTGAGTAGCGTAGCACTAATATAAACATTTTCAGGCATTTATTTTATTACAAAACATTTTTTTAATTTTATAAGGGTTGTTTTTATTTTCTTTATAATTTGCAAAATATTTGAAAAGATTTTTGCCCATCCGAGCTCCAAATTCATCCATTTCTTTGTAAATTTTTGATATTTGAGCATTTTTAAAGTATACGTTGATTACTCCTATAGCCCTTCAGGATAAATAGCAACAATTAGACAATAGGAATAAGAAAAACCTAAAAAATTATCCAAAATGAATTTATTATGTATTTTTTATATGAATTGTTTTCTGTTGTCACTTTTTTGTATTCAGTATTTCCATATTAAAAAAAAGTAAAACTATAAAAAAATTCAACTAAATATTTTTTAAATTTATATTGTTTACTATATTGGCAACATCCCATTTGAAAGTAACGTATATCAAAGACATAAACCACGTAAGTCAAACGAAAAAACTATATCGACTTAGAGAATACCATTTGTGACTGCTTTCCGTCTACAGACGGAACGTAAAATCGAGATAGAGAATAGGGGTATAAAAGTCGAGACAAAATTAATTTAATTTATATTTGGTGTATACATTCAATCTATCTATTGTTTAATTTACATAAATAATGTCACTTTTAATTATAATTTTGTATTACTTGTGCTTCTTCCATATTAAAGTTTAATCTTAAATATCGCGAATACGAGCGCTAGCTTAAAAAAACGGTTGTTTCAGCCAACGCACGTTGGGGTAAAATGTTTGACTCATTTAATTGAATTTTAAAATTTAAAGTTTTGTAATAAAGTTGGGTACCGAATAAAAATTTTAATCAATATCAATTAAAATCTTTAAGCTAGGTTGTGTTGTTTTCTTATAAAAAGCCGTCAAAGTTAAGAAATTTTTTACATTTTTGAAAAATAGTAAAAAATTAAATTTTCATCAACTTTCAGTGTATTTATTTTAAGTAAAAAGTCTTTTAAGGTATAAATTTAAAACTTCAGATGCTTAATGCCCGTATTCTCTATATCGATTTTATGTTCCGACTGTAGACGGAAAGTAGTCACAAATAGTATTCTCTATCTCGAAATATTTTTTTCGTCTTTGTTACGTGGTTTAGGTCTACGATTTACGTTGCTTTCAAATGAGTTGTTGCCAATATTAAAAAATAATATAAACTTTAAAAAATTTTGTTTAATTTTTTCTACAATTTAGCTTTTTTTAAATTTGTTAATACTGTTTAATAAAAAAAGACAATTCAAAAATAAATAAAATTAAAAGCAATTTTAATAAAATTTGTTTATGCTTCAATTTGTTTTTAAAATGTGTTTAGTGAATGGAATTATTATTCAATCGTTGTATTTTCTGACCAATTCAATAATATAAATTTTTAAGGAGTTCAAGAAGTAGAAATGTTGCTATACTTCTATTTGGTCGCTTGTTAAAGACCAAAAATCAGCGGAGGCAAAAAACTCTTCAATGGAGGCAAATTATATTCTCCATCGAAATCTTCTGAAGGCTGCTTAACTCTTTAATCGTTATATTGTGGAAAATAACATTGTCACTTTTGTGTCTGATGAAGATTTGGACTCATCACATAAACTGAGAGTCGTCATTATTTCATGACGACCATAACGTCTACAACAACTGCAATTAGCTAGCACATTTTTATGCAAATTATATAATTGCATTGTAGTATAGATAATGCTTTCCCATATACATATCATAAATACATGTTTGGTATTGTGTTCCCTAATTATGTATCTACTAGGACCGGTCCAAAAATTGACTTGCTTTTCATATAAAACCTACTTTCGATTATCAAATTTCATATACATAAATGGCATTATATTAATTTGATCACAGTTTCCATATAAGATCCACCCCAAAAATCTATTCGAATCATATGATCGGGCTTGACCAACTACAACTTATTTTTATGCTTTTTACAGTATATATCGAAAGACTTATTTGAAATTTGGCTCCCACACAGTGCCCTTCTAGGACAAAATGATGTAGTTCCAAGAAAGTCTCTACTAAAGTTAAAAAATTGTTTTTATTAAAGATTAATTTAGCATATTTATAAAGAATCATCAAAAAATACACTTTTTATTGCTTTTCCACAATCCAAACGGTAAGAAAATCATAAGTGACTGTTTTGGCATTTCAATCGACTACTATCGACATACAGAATATAAAATTTTAAAGCAAATAACGTAATAAATTGTCATTATTAAAGACAAAAACCCAACAGTCACAAGGGATATAGAGAATAGGAAAATAAAAACTCAATAGCATTTCAGTCGGAAAATGATAAAAATCGACATACATAATCGGGGCATAAGTGTACTTTTCTTCAAGTATTTGTAAACTATATTTTGTCCTAATACTTTTGTTATTTTTTTTTGAAAATTTTCCTAAAATACACTAATTTTAAACTTTCTTGGAATGCAACTTAAAATGTTACAGGATGTTTGTTCTGAAAATTTTCGAAAAAATAGTACATATTGTCCATTTTAATACTATGAAAAAAAAATCTGTAACTTCTAATTGGATGGTTGAATTTGCATGAAATTTCACACAGGCATAGCAGAGGACAGTAGTATTTTGATTTTAAAAGAAGGATCCAATACTTACATCAGGAACGGAACTATAGGGGTTCAAAATAGAGTACTAGTGTCATGGAAAAGGTTTAACCACTAGCGAATTTTTGTTGCGTATCCGATTTCCAAGATTTTTATATCATCTTAAAATCCTTGATAAATCCTTTAGAAAACATGATTGCATGTAATACTTATCTTATATATTTTTCGAGTTATATACATTTGAAATTTCAAAAATCTCAATCTTACAAGATTTTGGTTAAGATTTTTCCATATATTTTATGCAGTTGGTTAAAAGGCAACATTATCTATCGAACAAAGAACATTTTTAGTTATTATTTTTATTGAGTCAAAAGTTAAACGATTTTAAATTGGAAAGTTTGCAAAAATTACCAAACAGACGGACAGACGGACAGATGGACAGATGGACGAACATCAGAATTCTTTCAAAAAAAATCTAAAAATTCGAATAATATTTTTTTTCTACTTCTTGATTAATATGAAAACCAAATGAAAGTATGAAAATTTTGATATCACCTTTCCCTGAATTAAGTGGAATTTTTGACCCAATTAACCAAAATGTATAGACATGCTGCCAAAAAATAGTTTAGAACTCTAAGAGTACATTTCTTTAGTAACTGATAAATAGAAAAAATAGAAAGTGATCATCAAAAATTGGTTATCACTTTTTCCTGAATTAAGCGTCATTTTCGTTCCATTTAACCCAAATGTATAGACGGAAGGATGGACGATACCATTCAGCCAAATTCTAAAAGTGCATTTTTTTTACTTACAAATAAACGTGATCATTAAAGTGTTGATACCACCCTTCTCTGAATTATGCATAATTTTCGACCTATTTTACTCTAATGTATAGACGGACGGACAGACATTACCTTTCTGCTAAAAAAAAGTATTAAAATTCTAAAACTGAATTTTTTTTAACTAATAATCAATAAAAAAAAAAAATAAAACATGATCGTTAAAATATTGATATCACCTTTCCCTGAAATAAGCGCCATTTTCGACCCCTTTTAACCCAATGTGAAACGTTAGTTATCAATTGCACATTTTTCAACCACCTAGAGACTTTTTGGCCCCTTTTTTAAATGCGACTAAATGGCGACTTTTTAAGACTATGTGTTAAACGACGAGAAACTAAGTTGTTTAAAATATATCGACCCATTATATATTAATACCGACAAAGAAAATTAATTATTTTGAGATTTTTTCTCAATGTAGTGATATAAAAAACCGCAGAGAATTTATAAATGAACTTAAACTGTTAGAATCTTAAAATTATAATATGAACAACTATTTATATCATCATATGCCGAATCGTTTTCGATTGGATTGGAAAAATTATAAAAGAGATTCGATAAATACTTTTATCTTAATTTATAGTTTTACATTCTTCATAGCAGTGCCTCGGGGAACATTTTTTTAATTTATTATCGCTAATTGTCAAATAGACTGAAGTCAACACCTATGTATCGATGCGTTCAGTCCCTAGTTAGTTAGATGGGGATTTTAAAGACTTGAGTCAGAGTAAAGACCTCGTACAAATGTACAGAAGTCTTTTAACTAATAAAAAGATAAACTAATAAAAAGAGAATATGTTAACTATTTTTGTGAATAAGGCTTTATTTTTGTAATAATAAAAATTGTTATCAAATAATTATAAGTAATTATCTTGCTATTTATGGAATTAAATTTAGTAGTTTTTCTTAAAACACATTTTTTTTTTTTTGGTGTTATCAAATAAAGAAAAAAAAATTTTAAGGAGTTTTTTAGGTTTTGAAGCAGTTGGCCCCTTTAAAAAAAAATCCTCTTTTTGGCAACTTCTTATTTTGAGATCCCCTTTTTTGGACACTTTAAAAAAAATCCCCTTTTTTGGCGACTCTTTATTGTGAGATCCCCTTTTTTGACACTTTTTAAAAATTCTCAACGTTAACGCTGGTTTCAACTTTTTAAAATTTGCGACTAGCAAAGTGTTACTAAGCTGTAGAAAATACAAAATAAATAGCATGCAAAAACATTTGAAAAGGAAGAACATTATATCATACCAATTTTTAGACAACTTTTTATTTTGATTATAATAATTCGATTTTCAAGATTGTGTGGCATCAAACTATTTGAATGCATTTCAAGTTTTTCAATTTGGATAGTAACAAGCCAGT
Organism: Protophormia terraenovae; assembly: GCA_951394005.1. Lineage (NCBI taxonomy): Eukaryota > Metazoa > Arthropoda > Insecta > Diptera > Calliphoridae > Protophormia > Protophormia terraenovae. The sequence continues at coordinate 126,536,537 of OX596073.1, forward strand.
TGGATAAAGTTAGCTTAAGAAAAATTATCAAGCTTTAAACAGCCATGAATAATCAAATTACCACCCAATATACTTCTAACATTGCTTTGACACTTATTTTATTTAAAACATGTCCTTAGTTTAAATATACCCAACTGAAAAATGAAAATACTGCAGCATCACAAGCTTTTATTGTATTACAAATGGTGTATACCAATAAATTTAAGCTTCTCATCATATGATTAAGAATAAAATGAGAACAGCATTTTTTTTTTTACTTACTCTCATACACGTAAATACTTATGTATGTTATTATATTAGTATGTTCGTATGTGTATATATCCCAATGACCCCAGATTAATTCTGTAAACGAACAACTGATTGGCAATAAATTTTCACTAAAAATCCAACCAACATCAACAGCGACAACAACCAGGAAAGCAATGTATGTCGTGGCATAAATTTAAAACGAATCTCATAAATTGAGATTTTTTTGTGAAAACAAAAACAGAGCTTATCTTTATTACGCGTCGTCATTTGGATTTCGCTGATGATGGAATTTTTTTTTTTTTTTTTTTTTTATTTCCACTCCTGCCATTTGGCATAAAGGTAAACACACAAAAGCAAATGGTGGTTGGGTATTAAATACACATAAGGGAGAAAAACAGTGAAACAAAATCACTTTTAACGAATAATAAAACAAAATGTTACCAAAAAATATACAAAAAAATCACTGGAATACCAAACTTTCGTTTACACTTGCAGATTTTTTAATGTTAAATGAAAGTTTAAAAAAATAAGCAGGTAAAAATCTGCTGTTTAAGCAATGCCAAAAATAGGTAACAATTCATGGTAAAAAAATATGATTGCAGTAACAAAATATTTTATATTTGTGGTAAATAATAAAAAAAAAAAAAAGAAAACAAAGTGAATGTATTGGAAAATTGCAACAATGACAACAAATACCATAAAAACAAAATTTATTAACATTTTGGTAAAATGTTTTTAAACAAACATTGTAGGAATAATAATAATTTTTTTATATTGTTTTTAATGGCAAAAAAAGAAAAAAAAAAACTCATAAAAGTTCATAAATTCTTGAAATATTAAAAAAATAGTTGGAAAATGTACATGTGCGTTGCACTCTAACTTTAAAAAAACAATATACCTATATATAAAATTTGAAGTTCAGTATGTAAATCAGATAAAAGAAGAAGAAATTATGATCTAAATATTGTTTTAAGTTTAAAACCTAGGCCTACTATTATACATATATAATATAGTAACAATTTATTACACAAGAATATTATTTTATTGAATCTGCCTTTTAGGCCTTAGTAACAATTGCTATTTATATATTCTAAAGAAATATTCTCCAATAAATTCTTAAATTTGCTATATAAAATTTTCTTTGCTTTTCTTTTAATGTGGCCTTATGTGTACATAAACTAATACTCGGGATGTAAGAATAAATATACAACATTTTGTTGCCGTATTTTGTATACATCATTGAAACTTAATGGAGTGTACCACAACTGATACAGTCAGATACAAAGCCAAACACTGATGATTTTTTCATTTTTTGGCGGCATTAACCAAAAAAAAAATTGGCGGCTAAAAAAAGAGAAATTTAACTATACGAGAGAAAATTTGTAAAACTGTCTTGTAAGTAAATGTTACAATAAAATTAATAGCTTCAGTTAAATTTTATTTGAATAAAAATCTTAAAAATTTAACAAAATTTTGATTTCTTATAGGTTACCAAGTTATTAGAAAGCCTAACATTTTCAATGTTCTAGCAAGGGCAAAATGCGAAGTATATTTTAACCATTTGGAAATACATATTGTATTAAACAGAACTGCCTTAAATTTGCTTAATCATGCGGTATAAGGAGTGCGATCGAAAAAATTTAACACACGTTTGCCTTAAAATTAGTGACAAAATAGATTTCCGTGCTATAAATTATTAACAAATTTCAAAAAAAATCCAAATAGGTTCTAAAAATAATTGACTACAGAATTAAATTTCTGCCGTCACTGTTTATAATGTTATTAAATAATAACAGGAGAATTCCGCCATTGACATGAAACCTTCGGAGAGAAAAAAAAGGACCACATGGTATTGGGAAGGCCAGAAAATTGAAAGGATATTGAAAGGAACTCCAAACACATCTTGTAGAAAAGCAGCTCAGTTATCTCAGTGCTTTGACTATTTGAGGCAAAAATTTAAATCTAATGCAGAGTTGATAACATATAAAGTCCAAAAAGTTCCAAACAAGAATGCTGCAAAAAGTTTAGAAACCAGTTGCGGCAAAACAGGAAAGTCGTTTAATACATTTGGATCTATAAATACCAAAATGTGCATCAAGGAATATTTGCAAAAAAGATTTCTTCCTTTCGTAAGAGAGCACAACGTGTTCACATATTTTTGGACCCAAAACAATAAGATAGTTTTTGTACCAGGAGAGGTCAAATTTCAAAATTATCCATAGCTTAGACCAGTGGAGAGATATTTAGCTCTTGTGAAAAGTGAATTGAAGTGCACAAAAGAGGTGTTCCAAAATATTGTACACTTAAAATACTGTTCCAAAAAAGTGACTGATGCTACTATCAAATCTCTAACGAAAGGGTTCCCAAAAATGGTCCACAAGTTCATTAGTAGTGGTTAGAACTATAAAAGTTATGTTTTTCTGTAATCTGTAGTAAATTGTCAATTAAATAAAAAAAAGAATGAAAATTCTAAGATCAACCATTTCAAAGTTATTGATGTTGATTTCTCAGTTGCAAACTATTAATGATCATTTATGCAGCTACAAAATTAGTGTAGTCCTAAGAGTTGCGTAGCCAAAAAATTTAAATGGAAACTATTATAGAGGCAACAATGAACAATTTAATCGCACTAATACTGTCAATTTTTACTGAAAATATAAATATTCTAAAATATGGGCAATTATCAAAAATGATTTTGATTTTAGCCCTTCAAAAAAATATTAATTTTTTTTGAATCCTTTTTTATAAATATAAAGTGACTCGAATGCATGTAGAATCAGTTCGCGTTAATTTCATGTGAGGAGTTATGGAGGTTTAAAATTGAGCATATAAAAATTTTTACAAACTAGAATTTTATGTACAATTCTGGTCAAAATTACACGTTATCGAAACCTACTGAATTATTCAAATAAAATTTATGATATTTTCAATGTTTGGTGGTATTAGTGCAGCATAGGGTTTCCTAGTAAAATTTTAAAAATTTTCTTTTCAATAAAAATCGCAATTTTTAAAAATTTTGTGAACATTTTTGATCGAATCTAAGTTATTTATCCATATATTGATTGAAAATATATTTTGTTAGAGTTTATTACATAGAAATGCTTTTTAATATTGTGATCCTTTTTTAACACAAGTAAATATTTTTTGGTCCATAAAATGTTAATCTCTCAAAATTGTTTGATGCGCTTCCGAATTTTCATTAAGCATAACAAACACTTACTAATTATGTCAATTATACTTAATTTCATGCTGTTCACACGATGTGCCTTAGCGAAATGTGTTTTGGCAAAAGTGTCCCGTTTTTAATTATCAACGACATTTGACTTAAATTTATGATCCGAATCAACTATATTTATCGCCACTCTTATAACCATGTATCTAATATTTGTCTAAATTGCAATTTCTATATAAAAATACAAAAACAAAAAGTGCAATTTTTGCATAATTTTCAAAAAATCCATAAAATTTTTGTATTAAACTTATTTTTTATGCTCCTCCGATTTTATTATGTAAAATGACAAAAAACAAAGTTCACGCAGTAATCCAAGCAATTCCATATGAAAATGTTGATGTGCCTCTCGAAAAAAGTTGACCAAAAATTTTCCCACTTGTTTTCCAAACTTTGGGACTATGTACTGCGTTGACTATTTCGGGCTTATCAACGGGATATAGCGCAAAATACGCACAATTACAACATGTCTCAATCACTATCCCAAATTTTGTATTCGGTTGAGGGGCGTACAGACCGCGCCCAAAAAAATGGAAAATTTAAAAAAACAAAAAATTTTGTCATCAAAACTTTACTATCCTGTATTTAGTTGTTGAAAGTCTGCACAACAACAAAGATAGTGCAGAGTTTATGTACAAAGTCCGATTAGATTACTTATGATAGAATGAGATAAAAAAGTATAAACGAGCGAACAAAAATTGTAGAAGAATGGTAAAAACTTAAGTAGTTTTAATCAGTTTTTCTATATTCTTGAACTTTGAACAACAATCATGCTTGGAAAAAGAAACTTATTGTGCTAAGATTTTGCACTGTATTAGTTTCAAGTCTTGTGAGTTCAGATCTGTAACCAATTTGTTCAAAATATCATCACCACAAAACTTATTAAGGACTTAAGTCAGTTTCAGCCAGGTTAAAATTTTTTGATAATTGCCCATATATAGAAATATATATGTAAATATTCTAAAATCAATTGTATATTTGTTTCACATCAAAAAGATGTGGGGTATATTGATTTTGTCATTCCGTGTGTAACATGTCGAAGGAATCATCTAAGACCCCACAAAGTATATATTTTCTGGGTCCTGGTTCGATTCTAAGTCGATCTAGCTATGACCGTCCGTCTGTTGAAAGAAGGATAGGGCTCGAACGGGATAACGTAGGGGGGTGAAATTTGGCACAAATATTTGCTTATATAAGGTTTGTTTGGGATTGAAAATGGGAAAAATCGGTTGATAAACAAAAAAGTTATGGCCAAAAAACTAGAAGCACAGAAGGATGTATGTTTTATAGTTTTCTGCTGATATTTCTTCAACAAAAGCATGTACGACAACGAAATTTTGTACGTATAGTTCGGGGATCAATATAAACTCGAAAACCAAAAATGGGTATGGTCCGCCCACTTTACCGCCCACCTCCCATATAAGGTGAGAATCAACGAAATTGTGTTCAAATAGTTCAAGGAAAAATGTAAACTCGGAAAAAAATGGGGGTGGTCTGCCCACTTTACCGCCCCCTCCCATATAACGTAAAATTTAAAAAAGTTGATGGTGGGTATATAGATTCGGCCGGGCCGAATATAATTCGCGCTTGTTTTTTTATTGATTACTAGTTAATAAAAATTCAGTTTTAGAATTTTTTAGCAGAAAGGTAATGTCTGTCCGTCCGTCTATACATTAGAGTTAAATGGGTCGAAAGGCTCACGTTTAATTTTCCTATTTATTAGTAAGTAAAAAAATTTATTTTTAGAATTATAAGATGTTTTTTGGGTGAATGGTAATGTCCGTCCGGTTAAATGGAACGAAAATGACGCTTAATTTAGGAAAGGGTGATATACAAATTCTGATGATCACATTCTATTTTTAACATTTATTAGTTAGTAAAAAATGCATTTTTAAAATCCTACAATATTTTTTGGCAGCATGGCAATTTTCGTCCGTCTGTCTATACATTTGAGTTAAATGGGTCGAAAATTTCACATAATTCAGGGAAAGGTGATATCAAAATTTTAATAACTTCATTTAGTTTTCATATTAATCAGAAAGTGAAAAAAAATATTTTTCGAGTTTTAAGATTTTTTTGAAAGAATTCTAAAGTCCGTCCATTTGTCCGTCTGTTTGTTAATTTTTTCAAACTTTCCCATTCAAAATCGTTTAACTTTGGACTCAATAAAGATAAAGACTCAACATTTTCTTTGTTCGATAGATAGACCAACTACGTAAAATATAGTAAAATCGGTTCAAAATATTTGGCTATATATGGAAAAATCTTAACCAAGATCTTGTAAAACTGAGATTTTTATACCCACTATAAAAAAGATGTGGGGTATATTGATTTTGTCATTCCGTGAATAACATGTCGAAGGAATCATCTAAGACTCCACAAAGTATATATTTTCTAGGTCCCGGTTAGATTCTGAGTCGATCTGGCTATGTCCGTCCGTCTGTCTGTCTGTTGAAAGCAGGATAGGGCTCGAACGGGACAACGTAGGGGGACACAAATTGGCACAAATATTTGTCTTATATAAGGTTTGTTTGGGATTGAAAATGAGCAAAATTGGGCTAAAAACTAGAAACACAGGGTGTCCGGGGTTCGATATAAACTCGGAAACCAAAAATGGGCGAGGTCCGCCCACTTTACCGCCCAACTCCCAAATAAGGTGAAAATCAACGAAATTGTGTTCAAATAGTTCAAGGACCAATGTAAACTCGGAAACAAAAATGGGCGTGGTCCGCCCACTTTACCGCCCCCTCCCATATAACGTAGAATTTGAAAAAGTTTATGGTGGGTATATAGATTCGGCCGGGTCGAATATAACATTCGCGCTTGTTGAAATTGAAAATGTATATAACTCGAAAAATATATAAGTAGTACATGCAAGCATGTTTTCTAAGGGTTTTATAAAGGACTTAAAGGATAATATTTAAATCAATTGGTATATGAATTTAAATAAAAAGAAAGTTTAAGGTTTTAAAGGTAATTTTTATTGAGCCGATTTTAAAATGACAATTTTTAACAAAGCAAACTTAAGACTATAATTTAATATCTTAAAATATGAAAAAGATATTTAGCAACATGCTTTTTATAATAAGTTTAGTTTTTAATAAAAACGAAAAATGAAAAATGTTCGTCCTTACTCACGAGGAAGAAAATACAGTTTAATTTAGTGCTTATGTTCAAAATAATAATTATTTTCAGACATTATTTCTTTATCCTCCATAATAAATTGTTTGAGTGACTTTTCAGTCACTATTTTAGTGATTCATTCATTCTATGTTTTCAAATATAAACAATAGCAAAAAAAATAGCAAATCTGTAACATCTTGAATATTTTTGCTTAATGTAACTAATAGTACTTTAGGTAACCGTTTACACATTTTTCTTAATATAATTTTCCCTTGTTGTAATGTGGCAACGATTTTTTGTTTTTTTTTTATAAAAAAAAATTATATTAAAAAATATTTTAAATTTCAAACAAGCGCGAATGTTATATTCGGCCCTGCCGAATCTATATACTCACCATCAACTTTTTCAAATTTTATTTTACACTGTGTTTGTAGTTTTTAGCCCATAACTTTTTTGTTTATTAACCGATTTTGCCCATTTTCAATCCCAAACAAACCGTATATAAGCAAATATTTGTGACAAATTTTGTCACCCTACGTTGTCCCGTTCGAGCCCTATTTTGCTTTCAACACACAGACGGACATAGCTGGATTGACTCAGAATCTAACCAGGACCCAAAAGATATATACTTTGTGGGGTCTTAGATGATTCCTTCAACATGTTACTCACGGAATGACAAAATCGGGAGGTATAACGATTTTATCATTCTTTTTGACGGTGGGCATAAAAATTTCTCTGAGAGGGAACGGTGCTACTTCCATTCTTTACGTGTAGAAACATAATACCGCCGGCAACGGCACGATTTGCATTTAGTTGAGAGAATCGATTTAAAATCATTTTCTGAGTTAATTTTACGATGTCTGCCTGGTTGAACAGCTGGCTGGTTGTCTGTCTATGTAAACTTTGTGCACAAAGTAAAGCTTGCAATTTTTAAGATAATTTAATGAAATTTGGCATATATGTTTTTTTTTTTTTTTTTTTTTTTTTTTTTTTTGGAATAACGACGAATGTTATTGAAATTGATTATGATTATGACTCCCCTGAAAAGTGTTCTAATGCTAACGAATGCTTTATAAAAGGATCACTTTTTGATATCAATTTTTTTTTTTAATATTTGTATTTATTTATTGAATCTTCTTAAAAATAGAACTAACAATAAGTATTCAAATCTTAAATCTAAAAAATTAAAATTTATCTCGTCCAACCAGTGTCAGGCGATAAACATCTTTTCTCGTGCATTTCATATATGGATTAGATCTGACGTATTTCTTCTTTTAATATCGATTTAACTCGCAAAAATCGCATGTAACTGACAGTATAAGCAGAAGCCATATTAATTAATTTCATAAGGATCGGTCCATAAATTTCCATAGGTTCGATTTCCGTTTATAATATTTTTCATAAATAACGGCAATCTTGTTGGAAAAAAACATAGGATATCGTAAAGAAAATACATATAATAATTTTAATTCGAATTGTGTGGACTGAGAGAACTACATTTACAATTATTTCGAAATATATTAATAACAATAGAAATTTAGAATTTACTTTATTTGAGATAAGCCAAAAATAATTTTCAATTAATTAAAAATTTTTTTTAATCATAATAAACACAAAAATTTAATTTTGAAATGTAAATGCATAAACTACTATATTTGAAAAATAATTTCTTACAAAAACATTCCTTATTTGTAGGTGTCAGTTTTCTAATTAGTTTTGTAGTTTGTGTTTCAAGATTACCTGCTGTTGTAGGCATATTGATTAAAGTAATAAATTTGATATAATGACTAACCCATTAATTTTATTTAATTACAAAGGAGGGCTCATGAGTTCCAGTTGTGAGAATGCATAAGACTAAAAACAGTTTTAAAATCTGCTTAGCTAGCTATATAGTAAAAATTAAAATAAAGAAACATTTCAACCCATACTTAATATGTATGCACCTTAATGGGTTAACGAAAACTTATCATTTATGACAAATAGTCGATAAAAGATATACCAAGGACTTGTTATGAAATTTATACGTAATATGGTAATAAAACCAAACCAAATAAGAAAAGCACATAAACAAAATGCAAACAAAAAAAAATGAAATAATAAACAATTGTTAAAGAAATCCAAAATAACAACTGCAACAAGGACATGCTTGTCTTGAGTATTGTTTTATCATTATATGACAACAACATACACTCATATATAGTGACAACTATGGTTATGTTAAGGCTAATTTGTGTGGCTGAATATTCCATCCTCTGATGATGGTGTTGATCATGTTGTTGTTTATTTTATTATTGGATTTCGTTAGCTAGTTAGTTAGATCGACAAACAATGTTTAAAGTTTTACGTTACCAGTCGTGTAAGTCTACGAATAAATCCCTGATAAAAGTTTTGCAAACATTTTACAAAATCTTTTTACATACGCATTTGTTTGTAAATTGAAAAGTACATTTTTGTACATTTACACCTTCTCATATACATACATATGTATGTATATGTAGCACAAACTTTACAATTGCATATGTGTGTATATTTACAGGCGTATTAAACACTTCTCATCTTATATATACAACAATTTATGCTAGAACATGGATGTATGCTTATGACCATGTTCTCGTTTTCGTATTGTTGCTATGTAAAATTCTTGTTAACAAGCTTATTTATGTAAGTAAGATATACAAATGATGACAAGTTTTGAAGTTTTGCAAAAGATTGTATATTTTGCAAAAAAAAAAATTGTATTAATTAAAAATTCAATTGTTTAAATTTTGAATTGTGTAATAATAATTACATAATTTAATGGGTATGATAAGCGATTGTATTTATTATTGCAAATCTCGTTACAGGCTTCGGTATAGGTAAAGCAGATATTGAAGATTTTAAGCAGTGTTGCCAGTTTAGCCTTTTTAAGGCTAAATCTAAACTTTTTATTTTGCTTTTAGCCTCAAAATTTTCGCTATAGCTTCTAGATTTTTTTCTAGCCTTTTCTGGTTTTTAAAATAGCTTTAAAAAGGCTAAAATTTCAGTATTTCAACAAAGAAAAAAATTATTTCTTATTTGCTTTTACTATTTTTTACTAATTTTTACAGAATCACCCATTTAAGCATTTTTGTGCATTAATTTGCACAAAAATCGAGATTATTTATATTTAACAAAAATTTTCGACTGCGGCGCTTTTATTTTCATATGAAAAATAACTAAAATTGGTATGGGAATTTTGTGGGCAATTATTCATTGGATCATGTTGTTGGCAGCCGTCCTAAAAAAAAAGCATTTAACCTTTTCTGACCTTTTTTAAAGTCCAATTTAGCCTCTTTTTTTCTCACCTCCTGGCAACACTGATTTTAAGTAACATATGCCTATTAGTTACAATTGTGTAAGTAATTTAAAAACTTTTAAATTATTTCCATAAACTTTCTTTAGGATTTAACACGTTATTAAGATGACAAATTAACATAAAAAAATAGGTATGATTTTATGATTTGCTTTGCCAAAATAATTTCATTAAGTTAGTTTTAGAATTGCAATATGACTTTGTGTAAAATATTTACATGGACACTAGACTAAACTGATTTCAACCGTAACTGCCATTAAATAAATTCATTGAGTTTTAAAAGGATATTGTGTAAAATAAAAGCTTTTACGGGTACGGTTCGCTATACCATTTGATGCTGCAACTAAAATTGACTTTATATGGTGGCTACTATTTCCCTTGTACCTATTGAAATTTATTATGAAAACAAATACAACCTTTAAGACTATTATTATAATACTCCCTCAGATGTGCGAAAACTAATATTTTCCTTGCATGAGGGCTATCTCTCGATATAATATAATAATCTAGACAGTCACAAGAAAATTGAGGGCTTTCAGTATAATAGTTTCTTAGATATTTCCTAATTGCTTTGTCCGGAGTGTACCACTTCCGGTTCCAATAGAAAAATTAAAATATCATTTTTAATTTTAGGGACAAAAAGGATGAGCTGTGAATATCTTACATAATTCGGTACAGTATTTTATGTTTTAAAAAAGTGGGCGTAAAAGTGTGGGCATGGATTCCAATTAAGATCCAATATAGCCTATAAACTTTTCCAGTGCAACCACTATCTATGTATCAAATTTCGTGCAAATAGCTACATCGATAACGTCCAAAATTAAAAAAAAAAAATAATAATAATTTAAAAGTAGGAATAAAATGTAGGCATGGCATTAAACCGAAATCTAACACAGCCTAAAATAATCGCCGATACAAGTCTTATCTGTGTGCAAATTTCGTGAAAATCGGTTCAGCCGTTTAGACGTGACTGAACTATCAAAATTTGTAAACTAAAAGCTAAATAAAAAGGCTAGGTTTAGCGAGTCAATTTAAAAAATAATTATAAGTTTTTATGACTGAGATACCCCGTACTACAGAAAAATTGTCAGTTTGTCAATCTGTGTTACTTGGGAACACTAAAATGTAATTTAGAGCAGAAAAATCAGTCTTTTAACGAATTATTTCCGTTACGTTTGCATAAATCCATTTCAATTTTAAGTTGGATTGAATTTCGTTTTTAATCCAATTCCTTTGAAGATTTCATAATCAATGAACGGCTTTAGCGGGAGTTGCGATCAAAATTTAAAGTCGGAAAATTTGGCTGCAGTCCACTGTATGTCCAAACAATCCGAAATTGCTCCAAAAATTATCTCCAAATGAGCTAACATCATAAAACTTGGTCCAGAGGTCCCTGTTGCTAAAATAAGTATTATAAACAAGTAAGAAAAATATAGTCGGTCAAGACCGACAATATGATACCCTACACCATTGTGTATGAGGACAATAATTCCGGAGGTGGACTTATATATATTATACCTAAGTGCAATTGTGGACCATGTTCATCGAAGTTTTACATCGAGTCTATACTAGAGAAATTTTTATCAAAAAAAATTGCAAATTTTTGCTGAATTGCAGATAATTTTTTATCTGTGTCAATTTGTATTTCATAATAAACCATGTAAAAAGTATCAACAACATTCAAGATGGCGTCTTTTACCAAGCAACGTCAAGACAAAATTGTCAGAGCTCGAGCGCTGACAAATTGTCGCTTTTTCAAAAAGCGAAAGTTGAAAATTTGGATTTTTGCCGCTAAAATGAAAAATGGACACATAGTGCAGTCTAATAAACACATAATAAACCATCCAGCGCGGCAGATGGATTTTGTTAAATATACTTTGAAACTGATTGGAGTCGAATGGATGAAAGTAGTTTTGCTTAAATTTCGAACATTTTTTATTTAATGCAATAAATAAATAATTGAACTTCAAAGTAAACAATATAAAGAAACTAAAAATAATATAAAAAAATTATATATAGAACCAAATGAGTAATAAAAAACGGAAAAAGACACCTATTATTTAGGACCTAGCATAGTTTTTGGATCAACCCATTGCTTAAACTGCTCTTCAGTTACAAAACCCGACTTTATAGCTTCTTCTTTAAGTGTTGTACCATTGGTATGAGCCGTTTTGGCAATCTGGGCAGCTTTGTCATAGCCAATATGCGTGTTGAGAGCGGTAACCAACATCAATGATTCATTCATGATTTTATTAATTCTTTCTTTATTGGCCTTAAGACCTTTTAAACAATTTTTATTGAAATTATTAGCACCATCAGCTATGTAAATTAAAGAAAAAATAAAAAATTTATTAAATTACAAAGAAAAACGTACTTTACTTCTTTTGTTAGTTTACCTAATAACTTTATGGAACGCAAAACATTTGAGGCTACTAGAGGTTTAAAAACATTTAACTCAAAATGTCCATTTGAGCCGCCAATAGTTACTGCCACATGATTACCCATAACTTGTGCACAAATCATAGTTAAGGACTCACATTGTGTGGGATTAACCTTGCCTGGCATTATTGAACTGCCAGGTTCATTCTCTGGCAGCAATAATTCGCCCAGACCACAACGTGGTCCTGAACCCAATAAACGTATATCATTAGCAATTTTCATTAAACTGACAGCAATTGTATTTAGACAGCCATGTACCTCTACCATGCAATCTCGGCTAGCTAAGGCCTCAAAGAAATTAGGAGCCTTTTTAAAAGGTAAACAAGTATATTGAGAGATCTTTTTGGCACATTTTTCAGCAAAACCTATACGTGTATTAAGGCCAGTACCCACAGCTGTGCCACCTAAGGCAATTTCATAAACACGTGGCAGAACTGAATCTATACGATCTAAAGCATATTGCATTTGTTGAGCATAACCACTGAATTCTTGTCCCAATGTCAAGGGTACAGCATCCATAAGATGGGTACGTCCTATTTTAATAATATCCTGGAATTCCTTCTCTTTTTCTTTTAAACCTTCATGCAAAGCAGTAATAGCTGGTATAAGATGATTATTTAGTTCCATTCCCACTGATATATGGATGGCAGCTGGAAAAGTATCATTGGAACTTTGTGATTTATTGACATGATCATTAGGATGGACTGGATTTTTGGAACCCATTTTACCGCCCATAATTTCAATGGCACGATTACTGATAACCTGAAAATGGTGTTATTAATAAACACAATAATATTAGATTCTTTGGAAATACCTCATTACAGTTCATATTGGTTTGTGTTCCAGATCCCGTTTGCCATATAACTAAAGGAAAATGTTGATCTATTAAACAACCATCTATAATCTCATCACAAGCTTCTGCTATAGCTTCACTAATTTTAGCGTCTAAACCAAATTCCTGATTAACTACAGCAGCTGCTTTTTTCAAAATACCCATGGCCACAATAATAGGTTTCTTTGAAAAGTAAAAGTAATTAATTTTAATGCATTTCCCATTGAATACATAAGATTAAAATATTTACCGGCATTAGTTCTTCCGGACCTCCAATAGGAAAATTTGTCTTAGATCTCATAGTTTGTGCTCCATAATATTTGTCATTTGGTACTTTAACTTCACCCATACTATCGGTTTCAATACGAACATCTTCCTTTTCCTTAGAAAAAAACTGTTTTTTATATGGTTTTTGTTACTTAAAATATATGAACTTACCATTTTAGTTGTTAAATACAATGTTTGGTTTTTAAACGCTTGCAATTTTTTCAAATCTTGTAGAAACAAATTTCGACTTTTAAGAAACATTCCCATGGAAATCAGTTATTTATTTCCTCATACAAAATTGACTATTTGCTTTTCAAGAAAAATATTTTTTGAATTATAAATCGGAGGTAATTACGAAAACAGTTTGGATGAAATAACTAGTATAACGATAAAAAAAAATATGATGTATTTTAAGAGGAGACAAAAAAAAAAAAAAATAAAAACATGCGATATAAATGCTGCTTAAAGCAAACAGATACAGGCCTGTTCTGGAATCACGGTGATTTTAAATCACGAACGATTCTGAAATCACGCAAGTGATTTTCAGCTTTTCTGGAAATCACGTGATTTTAAATTTTTCGAAGTGATTTTAATTTTAAGAAATCATGAGCAAACAGTTTATTTTTTATTTTGTTTACAATAAAATAAAATATTTAACCTTTTGAAATATAAAATATTTAGCCTTTTATTAAAATGCCAGAAGTAATGTTATTGGCAATAATTGCTTTAGAAAGGAAGAAAATAAATAATGAGCGAATTAAAAAACGTTATTTGCGAAATCCTATGGAAACAGCTGACAGGCAAAGAAAACTGAAATCACGAAATCTCTTCCAAAGTAAAGAAAAATTTAATCGTAGAACTAAAAGTGTTTTCAATAAATTGTTATTTTTTAATTGTTTTTCAATAAAATTAAAAATTTTCAAACAAAAATGGATAAAGAACATAATAAGTTATTTATGAACAAATTTACATTGGGGATTATCGCTGCATTTTTTAATGATATTTTGTTCTGAAGTTGCTTCAAAATCCCTTGTGCATTTACACATATAAATTTGTATTGTGAAATTTTTTCAAAAATGTTTGACAAAAAACAACAAATCACAAAAATTTTAAATAAATTTGAAAAATTTCATGAAATATTTTGGCTTTGCGAAGACATGCAACTTTTCTTACTCCGCTTGCTTCTCTACACCTCTTGCCTACAAACGTAAAAGTTGCAGCAATTTTTTCCAGGGAAAATCCCCAATGTAAATGAGCTCTAAGCCATTTTACATTTGATTAACAACGCACGGTTTGCAAAAATAAGCAAGTGATTTGAAATCGACACTAAAAAGTTGACCGATTTGAAATCACGTGATTTCATAATTTCTTGTGCACAGAACACCTTTTGGGTGATTTGAAATCACTTCGACACAAAGTGATTTCCAGAACATACCTGTATGTATACAAAATTTATTTTTTCCTTAAATTTAAAATGTATTTTCATATGTAATATCAATCCCGAAAAATCCAGTCCCGTTTGCATTCCTACTTGTTATTTTTTGGGAAAAAATATCGAAGCCCTTACAGTGTTAAATACAACAATTTAATAGTGGCTTTTATTTATATTATCTTTTCGATTTATCTCAGACTACTTTGGTGCAATAATAGAAAAGTTTAGAAAATCATAAAACAAACATTTTGCCTGCCAGTTAAAATCCTTTGGAGGGTTTATTACTCCTATCCAGAGTTATCATTTGCAGATGGAATGATTCCATCCCCAAAATACTGTTGTATATAGTGTTTTCAATCATATTTAAAAGGGAGTCCGAAAAATTAAAACTTCAAGAAATTCGAACTTTGAAAGGGACTTTTGGGGGTTTTGCTGGACTACGCTTTCATTTGGCATTGAAATTAATGAGTCAACTTTTTCTTGCTGCACTGTGTAATAAACTCTGTAATTGTCTAAAACGAATTATTTCGCTGAAATATTTTTGAGTCATTCAAAAGTATTTTTTTTTTTTTTAATATTTTAGTGCCATAATAGGAAGAGTATAATGCAAGTGTACAGATGTGTGAGACGCAGTGATGGTCGAACTCCCAACCATAGAAAACAACTAGAAGTTCAACTCTTTTCATTCGCTCAGAAACAAAAAATGACTCTCTTCACATGTATAAATTTGTTCTGTAGAAAATTTTACTAACACATATAAAGAGTAAGGTTTTTTTGACAATTGAGTTAGGTTTTTTGTGAGCAAGTTGGAGTTCTAGTTGTTTTCTATGCCCCAACTACTACTAAAAATCCCTTTCTGAGTCAATGAAATTACATTTGTTTGATTTTTTATTTTCTACCACGGCTGGGAGTATCAGAAAGCTCTGGTAAGAGAAAAAAATTATTAGAAAATGTCACATAAATCCGATTATCTCCGCTCCCTGATAAAAATTTCAAAATCTAGCTCCGTTAGGATTTGTACGA
The DNA here is from genome assembly GCA_951394005.1 of Protophormia terraenovae. Lineage (NCBI taxonomy): Eukaryota > Metazoa > Arthropoda > Insecta > Diptera > Calliphoridae > Protophormia > Protophormia terraenovae. Next base: position 126,552,462 of record OX596073.1, read on the forward strand.
AAAGTTCTATAAGTAAGCCAAATTTTAATTTTCAATGTCGTCCGGTAGCTTCAGAAAGCGCTGGAAAGTAAAAAATACTTCGCAAATTATATATATTTAGATAGATAAGAATAAAAAGATAAGATGACTTTAAATAAATGTTGTACAAAATTAAAAACGCAAATATTATAAAGTATAGCTTTATTATAAAATAAAAATTATACAAAAATATATTCTCACAATGATGTTTTATTCCTTGTACTTTTGGGGACCTACCATCTGCTTAGGGTCAACCCATTTCTTAAATTGTTCCTCAGTAACAAAACCAGACTTGACTGCTTCCTCTTTGAGTGTAGTGCCATTCTTGTTAGCAGTTTTAGCTATGAGAGCTGCCTTATCGTAACCAATATGAGGATTGAGAGCAGTTGCCAACATAAGGGATTCATTTAATAATTTATTGATTTGTTTTTTATTTGCTTTTAAACCTTTTATACAGTTATTATTGAAAGTTTTAGAACCATCAGCTAAATTGTATTAAACAGAAATTAAACTAGATATTAATTTTTTTACCAAAAAATAGAAAAACCTTACCTAATAGACCTATCGAACGCAAAACATTGGCCACCATCATTGTTTTAAACACATTCAGCTCCAAATGACCATTTGAACCACCAATTGTTACGGCTACATGATTTCCCATCACCTGAGCGCAAATTGAAGTTATGGACTCACATTGTGTTGGATTAACTTTACCCGGCATTATGGAACTGCCAGGTTCATTTGGTGGCAACAATAGTTCCGATAAACCACAACGGGGTCCTGAACCCAATAAACGTATGTCATTGGCTATTTTCATAATACTTGCTGCAATTGTGTTCAATGCACCGTGCACCTCTACCAAAACGTCACAAGTGGCAATACACTCGAATAAATTCGGTGCTAGTGTAAAGGGCAGACCTGTGTATTCAGCTATTTTGTCAGCACATTTTTCAGCAAAACATTCATTAGCTCCTATACCAGTTCCCACTGCTGTGCCACCCAAGCAAACCTGATAGACACGTGGCAATACAGTGTCAATGCGATCCAGGCCATTTTTTATTTGTTGAGCATAGCCACTGAATTCTTGACCCAAAGTAAGGGGTACAGCATCTTGTAAGTGTGTACGGCCAATTTTTATTATATCACTAAACTCCTCTTCCTTTTTCTTTAAGCCATTATATAATTCTGTAATGGCTGGTATAAGGCGATTATTTAATTCCATACCAATGGATATATTGGCAGCAGTGGGTAAAGTATCATTGGAACTTTGCGCTTTATTCACATGATCGTTAGGATGAACTGGTTTCTTGGTACCAATTTCACCACCCATAATTTCAATGGCACGGTTGCTAATAACCTTTTTTAAAACAAGTGTTATAACAAAGTGTAAAATTTAGTTTTAAAAATGTTCAAACCTCATTACAGTTCATGTTAGTTTGTGTTATAGTTGACCATATAATGGCTGGAAAATGCTCTTCAATTAGGCAACCTTCTATTACCTCATCACAGGCTTCTACAATAGCTTCACTTACTTTTTCATCCATACCATAGTCTACGTTTACTACTGCCGCTGCTTTTTTTAATATTCCCATAGCTTTTATAAGTGGAATCTACAAATTAAAATATTTTAGATTTATTCAATTATTAAGTCAAACTCTTAACATACCGGTACACGTTCTTCTGGACCACCTATGGGAAAATTCTTTTGCGCTCGTACAGTTTGTGCTCCATAATATTTATCTTTGGGTACTTTTACTTCTCCTAATGTATCAGATTCAATACGAAAATCTTCTTCGTTCTAGAAATGAAGATATTGTTATAAATACAATATTAAATGGTTATAAAAACGAGCTCTTCTTACCTTCATGAGGCAATTTGTCAGATGCAGCAAACGCCTCCTAACAGATTGCCATCTTCTTAGGTCAAATAGAAAAATATTTTTAGTTTGAGAAAACATTTTAAAAAATTGTTTCTTTATTATCAAAATATATTTTTTGTGTAATAAAACTTGTGATATTTTATTTTGCGTCAAGGAAATTAAATTACACAGAACTTAACAAAAAATTCAATGTTTACTGTTTTGGAAAAGTATAACGAAAAAAATTACGCACAGTGGTCGTCATTATATACATTAGCGTTATAACTTTTTTGAGACTTAAAATATCATAGCACCACCATAGAGAAAGTATTGTCCTGATAATAAAAATATAATATGAGTGTGTGCCAAACGGTAGCAAAGTATGTAGAAAAGTAATATTTTGAAGTATATGAGGTGAATAAAATTTCACTAGCTCATAGGGCTACATAAATTTTTGACATTAGAATAGAAAAATTTGAAAGTTGTAAAATAAATAATAAATTTAAATAATTTGAAATCGTTTGAGACTTTTTATATTTATTTTATAAAATTGTAGTTTTTATCTTTAGAACAAATAATTATTAAAAATATATTAATTTTATTTAAAGTTTTGTGAAATTTTGTTAACGATTCTGTCAAAATTTATCACGGGAAAAAGTTTTCATTTGGCACAGCAAAACTATAAAATTTTTTCAACATAGGAAAATTTAAAATTTCTACAGAACTTTGCTACCGTTTGGCACACGCTCTATATGAGAAATATAAGGCAACACATTATTCACCTTTTTTTTTTCGTCTCTTATAAATTTGTTTTAATTAAAAATCTTGTTTTTTGGTGAAAAATATAATATTAATATTTGGGGGATTCACAAGGTGCGCTATCATGTCGTATTGTCATATGTCCTAAAATATTTCAATGTATAAAAAATATTGTTATTGCTTTTCCTTTGTAAAATTTTATGACAATACGACATGATAGCACTCTTTGTGAATCCCCCAATTATGTAGAAATATGAAGCTACCCAAATGGCAAATGTTTAAAAATATATAATAATGCCAAATATGTATGTTCTTGAATAAAATTAATTTTCAAGTGGTTGGGGTATATTGTGTGTAACTTATGCAAAGTTTATTACGCACAGAAAAAATCTTCGGGCCCCCACCTTAAAGTATACTTTTTTAGTTGATTTAACGATGTCTGTTGATTAAAGGTTGTGAGCAGTGTTGACAGGACTTGTGAAAAAAGAAGCTAAATTGGACTTTAAAAAGGTCAGAAAAGGCTAAATGTCCCAAAAGTAAAGCCCGAAAAAAGCTAATATATTGTTTTATTTAAAAATGCATTTATTTTTTTTTTTTTGTTTTTTTTTTGTCCTCATAAGATTTTGGAATTTCTTGAAGATATTTTACTGAATTTGTAAATATTAAACATCTTTTTATACCCTACACCACCATAGGTGGGGAGGGTATTATGCGTTTGTGCTGATGTTTGTAACACCCAAAAATATTGGTCTAAGACCCACCTTAATTTATACCAATCGTCTTAGAATCACTTTCTGAGTCGATTTAACGATGTCCGTCTGACCGTCTGTCCGTCCATGTAAACCTTGTAATCAAACTACAGGTCGCAATTTTGAACCAAAATTAATGAAATTTGGTACAAAGATTTCTTATAGCCCAGGGACGAAGCCTATTGAAACTGGTTATGATCGGTCCATTATTTCACCTAGCCCCCATACAAATGTCCTCCCGGAAAAGGGTTAAACGATCATAAATCCCTTTGCGCATATAAGTTTCACATAAGTCTAAATAAGTGTGCCGATTTTTAAAAAGATCGGTTCATAATTAACCATAGCTCCCATATAAACTTCTTTTTAGAGAATCACTTTAACAGGCATAAATCCCATTAAAATGTCAGTATCAAGTTAATATTCGACACAAATAAGTTCCATATGAACATAAATGATATTGCCAAATTTTACAAAGATCGGTCCATAATTTACCATAGCTCCCATATAAGGCCCTCTTTCGGGAATCACCCAAAAGTGAATAAATTCATATAAATGTCAGAATCATCGCATCAAATATTCTGTATTTGTATGTTTTATTTCATATTTATGAGTATCGGTCCATATTTGACTCGAAGTTAAATAAAAGACCCCTCCCCGAATTATAATGTACGCAATGGTGTAGGGTATCATATCTTTTTCTCTCGTTAATGTATGCTCTTACATTACTGCGAAAATAAAAAAACAAAACAATACAAAACAAACTCTGTAAAAAAAAAATATTTGAATTGAGTTGAATTGAAACGATGAAGCAAAAACATAACATGTTCTGTTCTCTTTAAGAAATTACTGCTTAAGAGAGATTTTTAGAAAAACAATAATGTTAAATAAAAAACATCAAAACAAAACTGTGAATTACTGTCATTCCCTTACATCTAATATGAAAAAAATGCAGGGAACATAACAATTATGTATTTTTAAATAAACAACAGATAATAATTACGTTTGATTTCAATGTTTTTGCTTAGAAAATGTAATAATTTGTTATTTTAATTATATTTAATTATATCTAAAATGAAATAAAATTTATTTTATTTGTGATATTTTTATTTACTTTTAATTACATACCTATAATATTTAAATTTTTTTAATTTAATATTTCCTTCACATCAAATTTTGTAAAAAAAAAAAAAAACAAACAAATGACAGTATTGCATTTTTAGATTTAATTCAATTCAATTCAGTTGAAAGTGATTTGATGTTAAAGTGTTTTTATGACTCTCTGCACAATTGATTTTGTTTATTTTTGTTTTGATTTTTTTGTCTTTTTCTTACGTACGCGCACACAGAGATTTGATTTTAAGTTTAAAAAACAATAACAGTCAACAATTGAAAAGAAAGAGAGTAATTAAAAATGAGTTATGCAGATGTTTAGTAAATATGACATTAATAATTTCTATTCCTAATAAAGTTTGTTAAAAAATAATTATAATATTTTTGTAGAATGAAACGCCGTAGGCGAAAATTTGCTTTAAATATAAATAATTTTGATTTTTTTGTGCGAATTAATGTACAAAAATGTTTAAATTGATGATTCTGCAAATTGATGATTAGCCTTTTTAAAGCTATGTTTACAATGAAAAAAGGCTAAAAAAAAAGTTAGAAGCTAAAACGAAATTTTTGAGGCTAAAAGCAAAATAAAAAGGCTTAAGAGTGACTCCATATCAAACGGACAAAAAAAATCAGACATTTTCGGATTTGATATCTCCGATTTCAATTAAATTTGCTTCAGATATTAAGTATTGTAAATGTTGCTCAAATCACAATTATTTTGAGTAAAGAATCCTCTCGGTCCAAAAATATGATGTTTCAAAAATCAAAAAGCGGTTGAATTTTTTCCAAAAGTAATCACACTTTATTGCTCATAACTTCTAAAATATAAAAGCACATATTTTGTATGTAAAATTTAAAATATTTACAAAAATTATTTTGAAGTAATTTTTTTCTACGAACACGTATTTAAAAAAAATAAAATAAAATTTTATGTACAAAATTTGGCTTCAGTTTAACTTCTGAACTAAATGAGTGTCCAACATAAAATTTTGCACAAGCATGAAGTAGAGTTGTGTTAATATTATATAATTTTTTTAGCATTTTAAAAATATAGTTTTCGGAGATATAATGGTTTATTTTTTGTAAGTCATATTTTGACCTTTGAACTCTCGATCTAAAGTAACTATATATAATTTTTAAGGTAATGTCCTTGTTTTTTAAATTACAAGAAAATTAAGATTGTATTTCTATAGCTTAGGAGTTATTAATAATTGGATTTTATTTTTGTCCATAACTTCTAAATTAAATAAGACTCCAACTTGAAATTTTATATCCATATGGAGAAAAGCTATGTCAACAATATATAATATTTTAAGAATTTTTAAAATACCGGTTTTTGAACTTTTGATGCCATGTATATTTAAGTAGTTATAAAAAGTTAAATATGTATTCATTTGTAAAGTTTTTAACATTTTTTCGTTTTTTAAACCACGGTTTGATTTTAAAACTATATTTATCACATTTTGCAATAAATATCTGCTGCTAGCAAAAAAAAATACTAAAAATATTTTTACCGTTTGATTTTTGTTTATAATTGCAACTAAAATTATTTGTCTATTTTGCAGTATTGTCAATAAAAATTGCAGCGTTTATTTACAATTTCTTGTAGCATAAACAAAAAATATTCAACTCGTACATAAATTAACATAGAAAAATAATACTTCGTGTTTTAGTCTCGTACACATAATTTTTTCGGAAACATATAGCACACGAACAATTTTTCTTCGTGTGCTGCAAAAAATTTTTAGCAAATTTTCTTTGTTTTGATTTTGCAACTATAGTTTTTTTTTAGTATTTATACCCTACACCACCAAAGGTGGTTGGGGTATTATGTGTTTGTGCAGAAGTTGTAACGCAGAGAAAAAATCTTTGGACCCCCACCTTAAAGTATACCGTTCGATTCAGAATAACTCAGAATGCTTGTGCGCAAAGTACAGGTCGCAATTTTGAAGATAATTTGATGAAATTTGGTACATACGTTTTTTTCCACACAAGGACGAAGCCTATAGAATTTGGTTATGATCAACCTATTATTTCACCTAGCCCCCATACAAATGTCCTCCCGGAATAGAGTTTTAACACATAAAGATGTCTTAAAAATATGAATATTTTAATGAAATTTAGTACAAATAAGTTTTATATCAACAAAAATCCGTCTGCCAAATTTCATGAAGATCGGTCCATAACTGACCATAGCTCCCATATAAATTCCTCTCCCGAAAATCACTAACGTGCATAAATCCCATACAAATGTTAGTATTATGTTAATATTTAGCACAAGTAAGTTGTATATAAGTAAAAACAAAATTATGTGGATCGAAATGGTGTAGGGTATCATATAGTCGGGCTTGACCGACTATATCTTCTTCTCTCGTTTTATTTAAGCAATTTTGTTGCTACTAAAATTTGAATTCTTACTCATAGGACCATTTATCTTTAAGTATCACAAATTCCACTCTTGTGAATTCTTATCCATATAGGACTACATTTACTTAATCTCATGTTTCTAAGTTTAATATAATGGAAAATTCATTATTAAGTTTGAATAAAATGTAATTTCCCGCCTCTACCCCCTTTTTGGTACTTTTTTTTTTACCCATAGAAGTATCAGAAATTGTATTCCAATGAGTTTCTAAATTATAGTGAGATCCCATATTAAAATACGCATATGAATATTTCAATAAATATAAAAAAGGTTTTATGAAAAAAGTACCAAAAATAGGTATGATATTTACCCCTTATACGTTCCGTTTTTACCCTATCCTATCTTAGTGGATCTATACAGAGGGAGGCCTACCTAAGTTCCATATTTCGTCTCTCTAGCTTCAGCCGTTTGGGCTGTGGGATGATGAATCAGTCAGTCAGTCACGTTACTCTTTTATATATATATATATATATATATATATATATATATATATATATATATATATATATATATATATATATATATATATATATATATATATAGATGATATATTATACATAGACAAATTATCTATTTAGACGAAATTGTGAAAATTAGGCGCATTTTAATACCGAAAATTAATCTCAAAATAATTTTTCGAAATAAAAAATGCGACATTACTATTATATTGCAGAGTAATATAAGATAAATAAGCGTAAAATTGCGTTTTATTAAATCAAAAATTCAAATTTATGAGCTTTTTCATCTATTTTTGTTCTCATCTAAATACTTAGTTATTATAAGACTTGCGAATCACTTCCACTTTATATTAACATAGTACATAAATAATATCTGTGGTCTGGTCAGACCAAGTACTCATAATACCAGTTATCCTAGGGTTAATTTGACAATCCATTCTCGAGTTATGCAAGTGTGATTGCCTAATATTAGTCATATCCATAAAAATAAATCGTTACATGATAGGAAAAAAATTAAAGTAGATTCGTGTTAATCAAAATTCATATAGCCTAACTATATGTCTTTAAGGAAGTCTTTTTTTGCCAGCCAGTGTTATCTAAATAAAAAATATTTTTTCAAATGAAAATAATAACTATTCTTAAATCACATTCTTCTGTAGCACATTTTGCATTTAAAAATGAAAAGGAAAAAAATACGAAACTTCTTCTCCTGATTGTCCTGTCTTACCAAACGCATTTTAAAATTTCTTGTTTACTCAGACTGAAAATTTTACTGAAATTATACACAAATGACCAAAAGGAAGATGTTTGAGAAACAAAGGAAAAACAACATTGAGTACAACGACATAAGAACCAACTTATCATGCACAACATGTAGATATAAAACAATTCCATCCATTATCCAATTGTACAAGTAGTGTATCTTGTTCAGCAATTTCATATGTATGTTATTGCATTTGTATTCCAACTACTGCGGTGGAAAGTGGTAGTATGTGTTCTCATGTCTTGTACTTGTTGTATTGTTGAGTTATTTTCTACGAATTGTTAAAGGTAACTTTGATATACATGCATATGTATAAACGGAGTGGGATTAAATTTCTGGATATATGAATATTTCTTGCATCCATGGCTATTATTAGAAGGCCTTGTTGTGTCTGTTGTTTATGTGGAGACATCTGTTTAATGTTCATGTTTTTCAACAACAACTACTGCAAATGAATACTGATGATTGTGAGAATCACAAGGTCAATGTATTTTATACATACTTTGCTTTATAAACAATAGCTTTAAAAACACCTAGGATCCATATAACATTTTTATATATTTGAATTTCCGTAAAAAAAGTTTCAAATCGTTAAAACAGTCTCAAAGGTTTCTGTTAGCAAGAAAAAACTTTTCTTAATTGCGTTTCCATCGTACATATATTTGAGATATGTTTGCTAAAATTATTCAACAAAAGAGATTCATATTATTTTTACGATCCGGTAAAATTCTATTGTTATGTAGATTTTTGTTTTATGCACCTTTGCCTTCAGCCAAAACTTGTTGTTCTCATTCAAAACACTTTAAAACAATCAAATCAACGACATGGATGAGGTAATATTTTCCACAACATGTAGTTATATTTAAGGGTGTTTAAGTGCAAATGGTCATCATTCATTACGTTAACAAGTCGCCAGAAATTTGTTCAAAGCATAAATGTTTTAATACTTTTAATGACATCGATATGTATATAAAAGTGTGCTAGATGAATGCCTTTATATGTAAACGTAATAAGTAAGTATGTATGTATGTATGTATGTATGTATGTATGTATGTATGTATGTATGTATGTATGTATGTATGTATGTATGTTTGTATGTATGTATGTGCATAATAATGTTTGTTTGCTTATCCATATGTACATATTTGAAATGAGAGTTGTAGAATTGCATTGATATATATTTCATCTGCATTAGTAATACCTAAGGCGAAACGATTTGAATCATAATGAATGATATAAAGAGCAAAATTAATTTGTTTGCTACTGAGAAATGCTTAAACGAAGAGGGTAAGGAAAAGATGGCACTATGCACTTTAAAGTAATTACAAACATAACAAATTATATACCTTTCGTATCTGATAGGAAAGTAAATATTGTATTAAAAAAATAATAATACTCAGGAAAAATTGTATTCTACAACTAGTTCCAGAACACATGAAAATAGCCTGCACTTGTCCTACTTCCCAGCAAAAACTGGGAAGTAGGTGATTTGTAAGCGAAATCGGTATGAAAAACAGCTTCCATTTTTAGTGCTATAACTGATGAATTTTGTTCGAGATGTCCAAAATTAAATAAGTTTTTATTTGGGTTCCAAAAGAGTTGTTTTGGATGCTGATTTTTTTTTAAGTACAAAAAAAAAAAAAAATTTGGCTCGGTTGAGATTTGAACCCACGCATCGGCATACTGGTTGTGTTTGTTAGTCTGCCGTCTTACTCGATACATCAGAATCGACTATAAAAAACGAGAGAAGAATATATAGTCGGTCAAGACCGTTAAAGTGATTTTCGGAAGGGGGGTTTATATGGGAGCTATGGTCAATGGTGGACCGATTTTCATAAAATTTGGTACAAAGATTGGTACTTGCACAAAACTTCTTTAGACCGAATTTCATTAAAATATTCCTAATATTAAGGCATTTTTAAGTGTGAAAACTCTATTCGGGGGGACATTTGTATGGGGGGTAGGTGAAATAATGGATCTATCATAACTAATTTCAATAGGCTTCGTCCTTGTATCATAAAAGTACCACCTGCCAAATTTCATTCAATTATCTTAAAAATTGCGACCTGTACTTTGTGCACAAGGTTTACATGGACAGCCAGCCGTCCAGCCAGACGGACGGACGAACATCGTTAGATCGATTTAAAATGTGATTCTGAGTCGATTGGTATACTTTAAGGTGGGTGTTGGATAACTCATTCTATGCGTTACAAACATCAGCACAAACACATAATACCCCAACCACCTATGGTGGTGTAGGGTATAAATATAAATAAATATTTGCCTCAAGTGGGAGTTGAACTCTCTTTGAATTTAAATACACGTTTTTTTAGTTAGACGCTCTAGACAACTGAGCCACGTAAAAATCAAAATTTTCATTTTAGCTTTTAGCTTTTTTTCTAGTCTTTTTTGATTCTTAACACTGGAATTACTATCTTGATCTGGTCAGACCAAATTTGACTTTAGAGTTCAATATCTTTTATTTTAAGTGTAAAATTAAAAAAAAAAAAAAAAGAACACGGTATCTATAACAGATATCTGCTGAATCGAATGAAATCAATTTTGGGTCGATTGGAGTACGATAATTAGGAAAAGTTCGGGTTTAAAGAGAAAGTACGCTAAGTTGACCTCTTGGTCTGGATAGACCACAATGTGTTTTATCTTCGTAAAGATGTTTCTTTTTATTCGTCTATATAAAATCATTCTAAAAACAATCATAATATATTGTTGAAAGTATAAGATGTCTGAATAAAACAGAATTTACCCAAATTTATGAATAAATAATCCGAATCCAGGAACGAAAATTAAGTTACGGAAAAATTAGCAAGTCGTTAAAAAAAAATGACTTCATGGTGTAAAAATATGTGGGATTGGATGCTATGAAATAGGATTTCCAGATTTTATCGCCTTACAGCAACTAAAAGGGAAGAGGATGAATAGGGAATGATGCCTTGTCTTTGAAATCAGTATAATGTACGACTGTCATTTTCATACAGTGATAAAGGGGGTGTCGAAATATTAGGTTCGAAAAATACTGGACATTCTACAATAAAGTAAATCTGATATACAAATGTACTTATTGAAACCACTTAAAGCTTTCATAATACTATAACGGAAAATTATCAATCCGACAATATCCACCGAGTACTATGAAAATTCGTAAAAGAATGTTTACTCTAGAAGTGCTTAATAGTATGTTCACGATATTAAAAAAAAAAAAATAATATTAAAAATAAATTACCTTAAATAAAAAACAATCTATAGAATAGGTTTAGTCGATTAAAATGTATATAACCACGATATTTTCAAGGCAAAAATGTCAATACGATGCTTCAATACATTGCTATTTTTTCCGATCTGGCAACTCAAACACTTACCCTAAGCATCAATAATTTAGAAAATCAGCTATCGTAGAGGATCTTTGGGTAATTCACATTAATAACGCGGAGTCACCATATACCCCCATTGTAAAGTTGTAAGTGAATAAATAGCTCTATTCTTATGTTGTAAGTAGGTGTCTCAAAATATATATTCCGCCAGAATTAGCTAAATATAACAGAAAAATATGGTAGATATATTATACAAAGACATATTATCTCCTTAGACGATGAAATTATGAATATTAAGCGCAATTTAATACCGAAAATTGTTCACAAAATAATTCTTCGATGTATAAAATTAAACATTATTACTAACCAATGACATTATAAATAAGCAAATTCAAATGTTTGCTATGATTGACAAGCGGAGTGATATTAAAAGAACATTATTTTAAACAAAAATTGCAATATTTATCCACTTTCTTTGCATATCATTCATAAATTAGCATTAAATTGCGTTTATTTAAAAAGTGCAAATTTATGAGCATTTTAATAAAATTTTTTTTTTCATCGCAATAGTTGTTATTTTTAGTCTAGTGAATCATTTTCACTTTATATTAACATATATAACTTATATTAACTACTATTCACAAAATCAAGTTAAAAGTGCTACTATAAATAGTTCAAAGGGACAAAATTTTACCTATAAACGTTCTGTGGTCTGGCCAGACTCAGAGGATTACTTAGTGCTCACAACGTTATCAGTCATCCTAGGGTTAACATAGCCTTAAAAAGGCTAAAAATTTACTCATTTTATTTTAGAGAATCCTCAATTTAGGCATTTTTGTGTATCAATTGGCACAAGAATATCGAAATTATTTATATTTAATAAAAATTTTAGCCTACGGCGCTTCATTCTACAAGAACATAATTATTATTTTTTAACAAACTTTATTACACATAGAAACTATTTATGTTATATTTATAAATTAACTAAAATATCTCTAAGAAATACCAAAAACTAATGGGAACACACAAATAAATGCGTTTTCAAATAAAACAATATATTAGCTTGTTTGCCACCGACTGTGGCACGGGTGTCCAGAAATTTGGAGCCAAAAATATGTGTACTGTAGCAGGTTGCGAGTCAACCTGGGGCTACCAAAAAATAACACAAAAAAGAGAACATAAGTTTATAGGGTGATAATTTGCAAATAAAAACCAAAACTTTCCTTTTATTTTCGATGTATGATATTAATAACAACATAGTATTTTATTTATTTAAAAAATTCACAAATTATTTAAAACAAAATATTATTTAAATTCAATAAAAAACTCGACTTTAATCACGACAATATATCAACCAACTATCCACGACTTATATTGATTTATATATTTGCCCGCCAACAACAACCAAACTTCAAAATTGACGTCAAAAGTTGACATAAGTCAAATATATTACAAAAATAGCGCCCTCTGGATATCAATGCTGGTATCACATAAAATGATAATACAGTCACCAGATCGAGCAAAAGATGGTAGTGCCGGCAACCTCTATTCAAACTTGAACAAGCTTTTTTTCTGACCTTTTTAAACGTCTAATTTAGCTTATTTTTTCTCAAGTCCTGGCAACACTGTTTATATCACTCATTCGCTGAAAACAACGCACAGTGTTCCATTTAAAAAATAATATGGAAATAAATCTGGAATTTCTGAACGGATGATCCGATTTCAATGAAAATTCACACAGTAGAAGATAGTAGTAGTGTGGGCAATCTTAAGTTTTGAGTTGAAACAAATTTGAGCCCGCCCAGTTATATAAACTATAAAAAGACATGTCCCAAAATGTGTCAAAATTTGACTTAGGTCCAAATATCTCTTAAAGTAAAAAAGACATCCCACACATGTAGGCATATTTTTTGTAGAGAATTATAAGGACTATCTATGTGCAATTTTTTTTTTTTTTTTTTTCAATCAAATCATAAATGAAATTTTAACGATTTTTTAAAAAAATTTCATACCCGAGGTGACCAATTTTGGATGTCCACCCCCAGTCCCCCAGACCCCCTAAAGACCAGTGCTCCTCCAAATCAATTGGAATATACCGCAGGATTGTCCATGCGGAATTTCATTCAAATACATTTAGCAGTTCAAACTCAAAAAATATTTTTTTTTTCAGGAGACGAATTTTTAGCTATTGTTCATAATTTTTTTTTTTTTAATCTTGAATGAAAATTTTATAATAATTTGATATTTTTTTTTTTTTTTTTTTTTTTATTACTTTACTATTATTACGTTTATACGCACAATAATTGCAAATAAAAATAACTTTAAAATAAATAAATAAATCACTGTTTATATGCAAATTGCGTAAAGAAATATATTTCCTTTTTTGTCGTGCCAGATGGGAAAAATACAAATATTATCATAAAAAATTCTATAACTTAAAAGGAAGTGGCAACGCCTTACGCTTAACTTGCAATTAGCTCCACTAATCACAATTAATTTTCGTGAGTTACTAACTCGCAAATAAAATATTAAAGATATTATTAACTAACCGTTTATATGGCAAACATTTTATATCAAAATATTGTTAATTGCGAGTAAGAGGTACATATAAACGCTATATACAATAGTAGATTTCACCAAAATTTAATAGCTTTCGAATTTCGAGCGTAATTCATTCTAGAATTGTTATTTAGGTTGCAAAAGCGTATTATGTGTGTAAAATTGGATATAGTTAACCCGCGCCGCATTGGACATGAAGTTTGTACGGTATGTTTATATGGGAAAAAAGTTGGATTTTTTGCAGTTTTTAGAAAAATGTTGCTATTAATATTCTGTTTTGGATCTCAATGTTAAACAATTTTAATCTATAAAAAATTATCTATCATGCAAACGATATCCAATTTCACTAATATTTCACACAGTACGTTTTTGCAACCCAAAAAAATGTGTACACAAGATTTTGTCAGTTAATAAAACATACAAATTATTGGTTATGTGCTCTTGAAATTCGAATTTTTTGTGTTATTACACGAGATATGCTACAGGGTATCAAAGTTGATTATGTCTAGTATGTAAAAGATTAAAAATCGTAACTTCTACAAATCATGTCCCATTTCAACAACACATTTCTACACAGCGCTTGGCAACATCAGAACGAAAAAATAAGTTTACTCACCTATATCATCTCATACAGTTACAAATTTATTTACGCTTGAATTTTAAAAATAAATAAGAATATTCTGTAATTTTCCATATATGGTCGACAAAAAAATCCTCCACCAAAGACGAATAGTTAGACTTGATGCATTTTGATGTGCTAAACATAAATCTGCTTTCAGTTTTTTTCAGGTCTGGATTTTTTTTATGGGCGTGGGCGTAATATTTCGCACATTAGCACACCATTACTTTAGTATATCTCCTCATAGCTCAAGAACGGTGTGTACAATCGATACACTAAAAGATGCGGACTAAAAATGTTTTCAAGTCACACAAACATCATTTTTGTATCTATTCAATAGTTTCGGAGTTATTTTAAAATAAGTGTTCGAAAAAAAAAAAAAAACTTTTCCATGCCAAATTTTAGATTATTTTTTTTTTTTTTGTTACTAAATTTAAAAAAATTTTTTTTTTAATAAATGTAAACATCAAAAATGTTTCAGTTTATCATTTTTATCTTAAAGCTGATAATGCTGCGAAGAAAATAAGGTATGTATCTTCAACATTGATGCACAGATCTTGATTTTATTCACAGTTAAGTAAAAATACCCATGTTTCATACAATTGAGTAGAAATAACGTGGTGGGAAAAAAAAAAAATATATATCGACCATTTCAGGAAAGAACGCCCGAAAAAGTATATTTTTTTACTTGATGGCTTTCAATTTCGATAAAAATTTGTATACATAAACTCCATTAAGCTTTTTATCAATTTCAGTTTTCAGTTTTGTGAAATTGCAAACAAATCGCGATTTAATTCCGCTTTTTAATTTTCTCAAAAACCAAAAAAATTTCAAAAGTATGTAACTTTGAATAGCAATATCTCTGGAAAGACTTTGTGAATTTTAATGATTTAAACGGTCTTTTCGAGGAAGGTTTTAAAAATAAGAAAGATTTTTTAAAAATGCATTTTAATGCAATTGCATTTTTTAAATGCATTTTTCTTAAAATATGCTATTCAATTTTTTTAATTTTTTAACATAAATGAAAAATTTGGAATCTTTACAGTAAAATAAAAGTGTCAAATTTTTGGGACTCGAAAATCTTATATACATAATCCAATTTTTATAAAAACATGTTTAAAATTTTTCATATAAAATTAAATTTTTTCTTGTTTTTGAAATTTTCTTTAAAATTTGTATAAAAGTTAACAAAATATAAAAAGTATGCAATTTTAAATAGTCATATCTCTTGAAGTTATTGATGGATTTTTGTAATTTAAAAAGTATTTAAAAGGCCATTGTATAGTTTTTGTGTAATTTAGTCAGCATTTCAAAAACTACGTCCTCAATCCATAATATTTTAAAAATATAAATGCAGTTCTTAGATGCATTTTTGTTAGTTGCGAATTTATTAAATTTTAATTTTTCAAAAGTGTATTTAAAAATTCTTTGTTTATTATAACTTAAAACAATTAATAGTTTGATACATAAAGTTTTACTATTTTTCAGGATTTTTTAAAAAATAACACAATAATTTTTTTTTTTTTTTTAACAAAATACGTAAAGATACTCATAATACCAGAAAAATATAATTTTTATATGAAAAAATTTAAACTAGTTGAAGAAGAGGGGAAATTATGCACAGTACATGTGTGCGTCCCAAAAATTTGAGATTTTTATTTTAATGTACAGATTCCAAACTTTTCATTTATGTTAAATAATTTAAAAATTTGAATAGCATATTAAAAGAAAAATTCATTTAAGAAATGCAATTGCATTAAAATGCATTTTTAAAAAATACTTTTCATTTATAAAATATTCATGTTTAAGCTAACATAATTACAATTCAAACGCCGTTTAAATCACAAATTTCTGCAAAGCCTTCCCAGAAATATTTGTATTTAAAGTTGTATACTTTTGAGATTTTTTAGATTTTTTCAAAAGTGAAAAAGCGAAATAAAATCGCGAATTTTCTGAATTTAGCGAATCTGAAAACGGAAATATTTATAGACACCCTTATACGAATAAAATTTTATAAAAATCGGAGAACACTTGGTATATTTTTGGGCGTTCTTTCATGGAATGGACGATATATATATATATATATATATATATATATATATATATATATATATATATATATATATATATATATATATATATATATAGTTATAAATCAAAATTTTTACCATTTAAACAAAAAAAAATATATATATATTAATTTTCTCGCTACTAATTACCGAATAACTACGGAAATATTAACTGGACCAAAAGTTATGTAAATTCAGCTGAAAAACAATTTAAGTCGCTATATACTGGAGTTTATTACATCTTAATAGGACAAACCGTTCTCGAGTTATACAAGTGCGACTGCCTAAAGGCGGGGTCATAGTAGTCATGCCCATAAAAAAAAAAAAAAAATCATAACGTGAGCTGATTCTTATTTAGCATGTTAAATGCCATCTAATCCACCTATTTTTTTTATTTAAGGCGAAAAAAAAATTTTTTTGCCCACTATTGTATCTCCACTTAATTGTAGGTATGCATGGGTATCCTAACTTAACTGTGAATGCAATCAAGATTTGTGCATCAATTTTTATGATAAGTGACTTTAGTTACTCGTAGTTTTATCGACTTTGAGATAAAGATGATAAACTGAAACATTTTTGATGTTTTCACTTTTAAAAAGATGTTTTAGTAAAAAAAAAAAAGAAATCTTGAATTTAGCATAAAAAATTTTTTCCGGACACTAATTTCGAAATATCTCCTAAACTATTGAGCGGATAAAAATTTTTTAGAAGAACAACATAAAGCCAATTTTATTCCACACATTTTGGTGTACTATTTATACAAATCGTGCATACCGTTCTCGAGTTATAGTGAAGTATACTCGAGTAATCGGCTTATTTAGGACGCAATATTAGACACGCCCAAAAAAAAAAATTTCGACCTGATGGAAAAAATACTGAAAGCAAATTCGAGTTTATCATACGGAATTCCATCTAGTCCATATATTTTTTTTGAAGGAGCACGAAAATTTTTTTTTTTATCGACCAGTGTAATCAAACACTTTGAACATATTATTTCGGAATATATTTAAAATTATAGAATAAACTAAGGACTTATTTCCGAAAAACGAAATATAATCAAGGCAACATATAAAAAATTCAAAGGTAAATAAATATCTTTTTAACTTTAAGTGATAACTTAGATAAATAATTTTATTTTTTCTTTATTTTGCCAAGTGTTTTACATAATTCTTTGAAATCGAATTTAATTTGTAAAAGTTACGATTTTTTGTAATTTTTCGTATTGGTTTTAAGTGGAATGACTCATCGAATACATTTAAACTTATCAACCCTTTTGTCTGACAAATTGCATAAATTCTTGGAAACATTTACTCAAAAGTTAATATCAATATTACTGCTAAAAATATTCTTTTAATGTGTCCTTAAAATTTTGCAAGGTATGGGAAAAATATTGTTAAACAAACTTTTTTTTAAAAATCTTTAATTTATTATCCTTCATTGAATCTTAAATTATGGTTTTATTGTAAAGATTTTCTTTTTATAGTTTATTACCTTTTGCTCTTCGTTTGGCCAGGTGGCACATAGATACGTAACAAATTTGTCCCTTATTGCACAATACAGACATCAACTTTGGAAATAAGTAACACAAACTTACAGATACTCGTTATATGTAAGGAGTTGGTGGTATGAGTTTGGTTAAAATGAAATTAAAGTCATAATTCAATCTGATATATATATTACTTTTAGTGATTTTATTTTTTATTTATATAACTTCAATAATAATGAAAATGAAATTGAAAAAAGATTCGGCTGGGCCGAATCTTTGATACCCTTCACCATATTACCATATTACCATCTTACTGTCTTATCGACATCATATTACCATATTACCGACAAATAATAAAATGTTCGCCTTAACGTATGCTTTCATATTTTCACATATATAAATCTAAATTTTTTTCAAACTACGAAAATTTGAATATATAAAAAAAAAAACAATCATAGCAGGCTTTGCTTTTAAAAAATAAACAACAACAATTCCATATTTACTTATTTTTTTATGTGTGTATATACAAACTGATGCATATACAAAGAACAACAACACTGTTATTCATTATATTACTTCTGTTGCTAACTAAACTACTTGTCTTATAGGCAAAAACGTCACTAATAGTCATTACAATGCTTAATATACATGTTTGTGTATGTATTTATGTATATTCTTAACAGATATGTTTTAGTTTTTAAAAATAAACAACAACAATTCCATATCTATTTATTTTTGTACAGACTGCATATACAAAGAACAACAACAACACTGTTATTCATTATATTACTGCTGTTTCTAACTAAACTACTTGTCTATACAAAAAACAAAAAACGTCACTAATAGTCATTACAATGCTTAATATACATGTTTGTATGTGTATTTATATTCTTAACAGATTTGTTTTTGGGCCATAACTCTGTTGATTATGAACGAATTTGGTTTATTAAAAAAAAAGAAATTTTGTAAAAACATTTATGACTGATCTATATAAAAATAAAAATCTGTGGCTTGAACAAGGGCTTCAAAAATAAAAAAATCGTTTTAAACGATATCTCAGTTATTACTGAACCGATTTATTTAATTTTTTCAGAACAAAAATTCAGAAAATAATTTCCGAGCCCCCTTTAAAAATTCGAAGTACCTGCTATATGTAGAGGCTTCAGAAACTGAAAAACCGGTTCCAAAAACCGGTTTTTAAAGCATATCTCCGCCATTTATAAACCGATCCTGCTGATTCAAAAAACCGAAATTTTATAAAAATATTTGTGACAGATCTGTATAAAAATAGAAATCTATAGCTTAAACCAGGGCTTCAAAAAATAAAAAATGCGTTTTGTCCGATATCTCAGTTATTATTGAACTGATTTATTTCATTTTTTCAGAACAAAAATTCAGAAAAAAATGTCCGAGACTTCTTTGTAAAAACGAAGTCCCTAGTATATACAGGGGCTTCAGAAACTGGAAAACCGGTTCTAAAAACCGGTTTTTTTAACATATCTCCGCATTGTATGAACCGATCTTGCTGAATTCAAATAGCAAAATTCTCGAAAGCATTTCCGATCGTTTGATATATATATTATATATGTCAGTTATCGGTGGGCTTCATAAACGCCATTTCAACCGACACACGGACGGACGGACGGACGGACGGACGGACGGACATGGTCCTATCGTCATCATTTCTTACAAGGATCCCGAAAATGTAAACTTTTTTGCTCTCCGACGAAAATTGTGAGAATTACAAACGGAATGACAAACTTATATATACCCTTTACACCTTTGGTGAAGGGTATAAAAATAAAGAGTGCAAATACTGAAGTAAAATTTCTTTTTAAGGTGTGTGTTCTAATATGTATGTAGTTAAATGTGTTAGTTTGTTTGATAAAATAATCTAGGGGTTTTGTATTTAATAGCTATTTGACCCTCCACTATACTACTTACGACATGGGATTAAAGTCAAATACATAAGTTAAGACTTATGTATGTAAGTTTGTATGTCCGGTTGTCTGTCGTTAGGTTTTAGTATTATAAGTATGTGTTTACTTTTAGGCTAAAACTAATCTTATTGTCGTAATGGTTTGTTTGAGATAAGTCTTATTTCTGGCATTTAGGTTTGGTTAGTTATCAAAATGCCATCATTTCTATCAATGATTACTTTTATTTTTATGTGTTTGTTTTTTCTTTGAAATCTTTAAGTATAACTACATCCCAGCAAAAAACGAACAAATGTTTTTTGTTTTTAACAATGCTAAAACAATATTTTTATTTAAATATAGTTTAAAGAGAACTTTTTTATGAACAAGATTTATAACAAAGTATACATTATCACTGACAACTACGGCTTAAAAGCACTCTTCTGCAGCTCTTTTTCAGCACTAAGCATTTCCATCCAATGACAACATAATGTTAAAATCATTACGTTTTCAATTCTTTTTTTGCTGGGATATTATACTTCTGCATTTATACTTTTTTAGTATGTATTGGTAAATGATGTTAAAGAATGTCTATATGAAATTGTTTTATCTGTTTTTATTATTCTTTCAGTTGATGATTATGACATTTTGTTATTTTTTTGAATAATGGTCTGTTTGTAAGTAGATATTCCGTACGGAATTTTTATTTGTTTTTATAACACAAGTATTTGGTTTTCTTCTTCGAAATTTGATTTTTATCTGAAGTTAATAAGGTTTTTGGAAATTATGATTGGGAAAAATAAAAGAAAAAATCAGAATAAAACCTTAATTTTTGATAATTTAAAAATTTTGACCACAGATTCGTTGTTAAAAACATATCTCGGTCATCAATAAAACCTAAATCTAAGAATGTGTTAGTAACAGATTTCATTCAAAACAAAAACAATTCTAGTACGTATGCTTTTCTGAGTAGTTTTTAATAGTTTTTTTTAGCTTCATATCTATGTTAATGTATGAATTTGAATTTAACAAAATTAATTTTTACATAACTGAACAACAGTGAATTTTTGTGGCTCAAATAAAGCAAACTTCTTGCAATTTTTGATGAAGTACTGGCCGCAATATAACATTGGATATTACTGACAGATGCTATTTTGACATTTTAAAATTTTTTTGTATTATCTCACAGAAAGTTTTTAAAAATTTATTTTTGATGTAAAGAAAAAAATAAGGGATCTAACAATATTTTGATTTTAAAATTAATTTAAATGTATACTGTTAAAGTTCGTTAAAAATTTCAGAGGAGCTTGATTTGTAATAACAAATTGAGAAGAAAAAGATTAAATTGAACTTTATGAAAACAAATTATTGAAATATTATATAAATTTGTCTGAATACATAATACCAATAATTTTTTAAAAGGAATTCATTTTATATATATAATTATTATAATTAAAGAACTACAACATACTTTGTAGTTTCTGTTGCTGCTCAATGCCTATGCAAAGAATTCAAAAACAATTTGTTTATATGAAAGTATTATATGAAATAATTATAAAACAAAATATATTTTTATTTTACTATGCATCTTCGGAAGTTACCGCTATTTTACTTAAGCCGCTTGGTTTTTGCCTGTGTAAAATAATAGTAGAAAAATGATATTTTTCATCCTTTTGGTTTTTAAGTAAATCATATAGCCGTGTAATGTTCATACAGTAAAATTTTGCTTTTAAAAAATGTTAATGTTGTTACCCGTACCTTATTGTAAAAATATTTTCTGAAGGTAAAACATACAAATTTCTCAAAAAATTTTGTTGAATGTTCTCCCGCAGTTATTGACAATTTCAAAAAATATAATCCAAACCAATAAACAAGAACTCGCATGTAAAAAAATCTTCTAAGTGACTTTGCGCGTAAAAAGCAAATTGTTAACTCAAACACTTTTGTGACGTCCACTAAGGTAAAAGAGAACTTAGAGCTGAAAGTCGCTGCGTAAACTATTTTTTGACATCTCCAAAAACAAAATCTATAAGCAAGATTCCAAGGAAAGTTCCATTAATAAACTTCAGACAGGTACGCAATCGCCCTTATTTCGCGATACTTTACTCCGACTGACCTCAAGCGAAATGGCGCACATTCTCTGCACAAATGCGTCAAAAGTAGTTCTCTTTGGTGCATATGGGACGCATGGGGCAAGAATATATGTGACGTGACCAAATAACGAATAATATGACCCAAAATTTGTTCAAGTCCGTCAAGCACTATAGTGAGAAAATCAGCATTTGGGGATGTTTTTCATATAATGGTCCATATTTTGGATAAGAGGTAACATGCAAGCCCCAATGTATGTGGAAATAGTAAGAACAGTCATGTTGTCTTATTCAGAGAAGAATATACCACTCAAATGGGTGCTTTAGCAGGAAAATTTTCCTAAGAAGTGTGAAAATTGTCACAAAAAAAAAAAAAAGTTTCGAAAATAAGTGATGTTTTGGAGCGATCGACTCAGTCACTATATCCGATCTACATTGAAAATCTTTGGGGAGATGTCAAAGATGATATTTTTAATGGGAATAAGCGCGAATGTTATATGTACTTTACCACTTTTCGCTTTAAAGTTATAAGGTATTAAAATTTTCATATAATAGCAAAAAAAAAAAAAAATTATTTAAACCAAAATTGAAAGTATTGAATATCGTAACAGTAAAATGCAAAGGCTACTGTGAATTATAATGCTCATGTTTTAAAATTTTTTAATGACAATTATTTTTTAAGATATTTATTTTTTATAGTTATTATTTGAAAATTTCTTAGTCTTATAACTCTAAAGCGAAAAGTCGTAGATTAATTATTTTTGCGCCATTTTTTAAAGCCATTTTTTTAAAACTTTTTTGAAAAAAGTAAATTTTTCGGATACCCTAATTGAAATACGATGCATTTTAAGCGGGTTGAATAGTGCTCATTCTTACTAAAATTTTATGTAGAATTGATGTTTAAAAGAACTTTTTTTATAAATCAATTGGATTCGTTTCTGCGCAAAATGGCACTCAAAATGTGAGTTTTTAATCGCAGATATGCAGGGAAAGGAGTTGGAATTTAAAATTTGCAACCGAACTGAATTCAAATATTTCCAATAATAATTGGTATTTGGTATTAAAAATTTATTTGTGTTCCGAAAATTTAAATTTTAACCAAATTTTCGATTATTACAATCAATATAATTCGATTGTACTAACAAAAAATATATTAATTCGGTGCATGCAAAAGGTAGAAAGAAATGCCAATCAATATATCATTTTATATATTGACATTAAAAAATAAAAAAATACAAAATATAAAAGGCATAGATTAACAACTAGATATTTATGTGAGAGAAAAAAACCTAATTCAATTGTCAGAAACCTAATTCAAACAAAAACAAAATACATGTAGTCACATATATTTTGTTTTTGTATTTTCGAAAAAATGAGTAAATTTTTTGAAAATTTAGTATAGGGTGGCTCTCACATAAACTTCTAGTTCTATTCTATGATAAAAAGAATTCAAATTTTAATAAATAATAAAATATTTAACTTGAACACATACATATGCTTTTATTATTAGAAGAAGCAACATTTATCTGCTACCGTGGAGTATGGTTAAGTACATGATTATTGAAATAAATATTTATTAATCTATATATTTAATTTTTTTTTCCGCGCATAAATTTCTTATGACCGGGTTTGCACTAGGAATATTCATTTTGACTGAAAGAGTTACATAAAGTAAGTAAGATATTATTTTAAATTATCTCTTTAGATTTACTCTTTTTTTTTTTTTTTTTATTTTATTAGAAATTTCAAGTCAGTTCGCACATGCTAATCTGATAAATCTTCGTGCTAAAGCTGGAACTGTTATATATACGAGATATACATCGATGTAAGAAACGTGTGTTATGCATTATTTATTTTGTACGGTTGGTATATAATACATTTATGCTGATGCTTGTAACTGCCAAAAGTGCTAGTTTAAGAACCGCTTTAAAGTATGTAAACCTTGTAATTAATGCAAAGAAGAACGCAGTAGAAATCTATTACTTCACAAAGCCCCATACAAATATCCTTTCGGGATAGTATTTTTAAAAAAATTCAACACAAATAGTTTTTATAGCTCTAAAGCACATCACTAAATTTAAATAAAAACGGTCCATAATTGTCCATAGCTCCCAAATGTTGCTCTTTTTCCCTTTCTCTATCTCTCTCTCTCTAAGATAATTAAAAAGTACATAAATTCTGTCATATGATGTCGGTTAGACCAACTTTAACATTCTTATTTGTTTAATACTATTTCTTTAACGCTTTTATACTTTACAGGATATAAAACAAACTCGCAATTTTGGATTTTATGCCAATTTTGAATCAATCGTGATTGCCCGTACTGTAGAATGTGTTTAAAACAAAGGTAAGAAACATATTACTTAACTTATTGCCAAAATTCCTTTGATAAAATTTATTCACCATTCCTTATTAATTGATTTTCACCACTTCATCTTAACACTTAACTGTATGCACTTTTTCATAAAACTGCATTCAAAAAACCAATTTCTTAGCAAGATGGACCGGAAATGCTATCGAGCCTATTTTTAAGTATATTGATATATATGAATTTAGTTTTGCATGACATTTATTGTATTTTAGGTTTCTATCATTAATAAAATTAATTTTACAAAAGGTTATAAAATTGACTAATCATTCATAGTATTATAGATATTTTTAATACAAGCACCGAATTGTTTTTCAAAACAGTTACGAGTATCGAAAATATGAGGCAATAGCAACCGAATTACGAGTTAGTAGTTGCAACCAGTGTTGCCAGGAAAAAGAGAAAAAAAGAAGCTAAATTAGACTTTAAAAAAGGTCAGAAAAGGCTAAATGTCCCAAAAAATAAAGCCAGAAAAAAGCTAATATATTTTTTTATTAAAAAACGCATTTATTTTTTTTTTTTTTCTTATTAATTTTTGGTATTTCTTAAAGATATTTTACAGAATTTATAAATATAACCTAAATAGTATGTATCGGTAATAAAGTTTGTTAAAAAATAACAATAATATTTTCGCTAAATATAAATAATTTCGATTTTTTCTGCGAATTAATACACAAAAATTCTTAAATTTATGATTCCGTTAAAATAAAATTTAGTAAGCTTTTAGCCTTTTTAAGGCTATATTGAAAATCAAAAAAGGCTAGAAAAAAAGCTAAAACGAAAATATTGAGGCTAAAAGCAAAATAAAAAGGCTAGATTTAGCCTTAAAAAGAATAAACTGGCAACACTGGTTGCAACCGACCAAATTCAATTGGCATAAAATTCGGTTGCCACAAAGAATCTGTTTTCTCTGTGTATATTTTCTATGTCTTCCGATTTTAATATTATTTTGCATACGCATATCCTATGGAGCCATTTAAATATCTCCACTTTTATTTTTTTAATTTTGAAAAATTCGCGAACTTATTCGCGATTTTGATTTTTCGAAAAGTGAAACAAATCGCAAAAGTGTCTAATTTTAAACACCAATATCTCTAAAAGTTGTTAACGGATTTTAATGATTTACATTGCATATTTAAGAAGAATATGTCCACTATAAATGTAGTGATTTAAAAATAATATTATCATTTAAAAATGCATTCATAATGCAAATGCAATTTTTGTATGCATTTTTGAAAAATGTCTACCCTTTTTTTATTCTTTATGAATGACAGCTGTAAAAGAAATTTCATTATATAATTTGTAACAATTTTTGTATATTTTTTTTTCTCTCGATTTTAATGAATTGTTATTTTAAGGTTTGTTTTATGTTAATAAAAACAAAAATTGATTTAAAGATATTAGTTTTTGCATTTCTTTTTAGCTTATAAATAAGCTAAAAAGAAATGGATATTTTTATCAAAAATTTATAAAGTTCAATGTTTAATAACTTTTAAGTGCATTATCCAATTTTAAGAAAAATGGTATCAATAGAAAGATCATGAAAGATTATTATAAGATCATAAAATTTACACATCCTGCTGTCGCAAGGACCTCCAAAATGCTAAAATATCTTTTATCCTTGGATATCCTGAAAAAGGGTCTATTCATAGTTTTCATTGTTTTTTTCACATAATATTTACAATTATATTGTCGTTATAGTTCATAAATATAAAAATAGGATCTTAATGGGATCAGAAGTTACAACAATTTGCCTTTAATAACACCCCAGCAGTTCGCCGAACTAGTTCCGTTACGTCGAATTCGTTAGCCACTAAGAACTACCACTAGTTACTTTTCAACTCACTCACAATGCTTTTAACTGGTGAATTTAACATGGGGATGTCATTGGAGGTAACCAATTAGCCACCCTTTGCATTACTATTCACTAGTAGTTTGGATGGTACCATTTTTCTAGTTATTTCGAATGAAACATATTACTACACATTGAACTGTTCGTAAGAAACTAGCACTATCAGCATAATAAGTCACTAGTATTTTCAGTAGTACAAAAATTCTAGTATTTGGGACGAAAAAGTTGAAAAAATAAAATTCTACTTTTATTTTGTATTTTTAAAGTTTTAATTTCCCTGATAAGTAATTATTGTTTCTTTATTTTATTAATTTAGTTTTTTTTTAAGAATTTTCTGATGTTTTTATTTTATATTTTTATTCATCGATGTCTTCAGCTGGGCTTGAACTTCTAACCTTCTGGTTTGTAGGCACGCATATTAACCACTGGGCTATTGATCTCTTTATTTAACATTCTGCTATGTGCTGTTTTCAATTTCAAGAGAATATTTGTCGTAATGTATGCATCATTTGTGCCAAAAAAATTATACTAAAATACTAACGGCGAATTTCTGCATTACATGTAGTTAGTGAATTGGCTATTTATATATGGTTTTGTTTATGAATTAAGAGAAAACGTATTATGAAAACAATAATGGGGAATTTGTGCATTACATGTAGTTAGTGAATTGCAATTTATATATGGGTCTGATTATGAATTTACATAAAATTTCTTATTTAACAAAATACTAATGGCGATTTTAGGCATTACATGTAGTTAGTGAATTGGTAATTTAATTACTACTTTTTTATTTTTATATTATTTATTTAGACAAAATGAGAACATTTAACAAACAGTTAAATTATTAAAAGTAACTAATATAAGATATTATATTATATATAATAATGTATTAATTGTAATGTTGTCCTATGAACGATTTTTTTTTACTTTTTTTTTAACAGTTTTTAAAGAAAAAAAACTTTATATTTTAATGATTTCACTAAATTTTTAAAAATTAAATAAATAAAAGCTAATGATTAGGTATTTTATTATGTTGTTCCTGCAACTTTTGTCTCGATAATTAAACTCTACACTACCATAGGTGATTGGAGTATTATTGGGTTAGGCCGATTATATGTTTTTTATTTTTTACTTTAAATTTATTAGGGTCCTAATCTCAATATTCAACGGAACAATTTTTTTACTATTTTTGTTATAATTTATTTAATAATTAAATAAAAAATAGTTTCATATAAATAAATTGTCACTAACTTCAAATATGATATATCTTTTTTTATCGTAGCAGGGGAGTGATAATCTGAAGAATTATTATGGTGAAAACCATAAATCTTCTTATTATATCGCTTTGATAAAATGAAAATGGATATAAAAAAATATATTAATTTTCGCATATCTAAATGAGTATTATAGTGAAAGTCTTAAAATTTTCTTTTGTAATTTTCACATTAAAATTCGAATAGGTGCGAGGGAGTAGTAGCCTACATATAAAGTAAATATTAGTTGAGGCGTTAAATGGGGTAGCGAAGCGCACTGGAAAAAGCTAGTATTAAATATTTGTGTTAATAAATTACATACATAAAAAAGTTTTATAATTTATTGACTTTTTTAGTTTATACACAGAAAAAATTATTACCATATATTTTTTATTTTTGATTTTTCTGTGTATATCTCTTATAAATTTTGCAAAATAAATGTATATACCGACCAAAGTATTTGAGAACTTATATTGTATATAGAGGCACTTATAGGAAAATAGTTTTAAAAATATGATAAAAACAGACTACCATTCCTTAAATATATTTACATTTGAGTAGTAAAATAAATCAATAATTGTAAAAATGAATTGTGTATTCACTAACAAAATAGTTGTATCGAATTTGTTTACAATGTAGGGAATTTCTAGAGATAAATGCAATACTTTTTGGCTAATTGGCCACTTATTACATTATATTTCAATAGTGAATTTAATAAATTAATAGTTGTAACGAAATCGTACACTTTGTGAATTTCTGAAAACGAAGAGCCAACAATTTCTCTACAATTCAATAGTGTATTAATGTAATAGTTATAAGGAATTCTTATATAATCAAGTTTAATTCTAGAGACAAATTTAAGATTTTTTGCCGATTGGCCACTAACTGCATTACATTTCAATAGTGAATTCACTAAATTAATAGTTGTAGCGAATTGGCATACATTAATGTAAATTTCTGAAAGCGAAATGCCACTATCTGCACTACATTTCAATAGTGAATTCACTAAAAGAAATTTTGCAGCATATTCATATATAACACGAGAATAAATTTCTCAATTTACGCTTTTTAAGCTCTCAACGGCAACTCTATGCATTACATGTAAACATAGAAGTGGCAGTTTACTTTTAGATATTATATTTTCTAGTTAAAACAATAAACATTATTTAGTAGTTATTTTACTAGTGAAATGTAATGCAGAATGTGATCGTTTATCAACCACTTGCACTACCAAAGGTAACTAGTGAATCGTCTAAGTAGTTATATATCTAGTGATAATAGGCAAATTGGCACCTTTTGAACTGCTGGGACATTTTCTATTAGTTATTAAGTATTTTTGCATATTGATATGCTTATGCAAATTTTAATATAATGGATCATTGTTTATTATAATCAAGAATTCGAAAAAAATAATATTTTAAAAGTTTCCGGAATACATTAGGAGATTTTAACCCACTGTAACCCAAGTTTTAAAATCCGACCAATTTTGTGTAAAGATTTTAATGAAAATTTACTCATATTTGATACATGGGATTACAAGGGCAAAATTTACTAAAATTCATTATGATTGGTTCATTATTTTATCTAAAACCTATAAAACTTTTTCCCCGAAATAATAGTTTAACACATATAAATATTTGAAATATTTTGTATTTATGTATATAAATTTTAGCACACATAAGTTTATACAAGTGCAGACCATTGTACCAAATTTTATAAAGATCGGTCCATAATTGATCATATCTTTCATATATGTAGGTTACACTATCTAACAATTACTTAAATGTGCATAAATCCAGCATTATTATTAATATCAATATAAAAATATATACTTATGATTTTTATATAAGTATAAATCATCATATATAATTTCACAATAATAGGTCCTTAATTGAACATGGTTTCCATATAATCCCCATTCCCGAAAATCAACTAAACTTGCAAATATCAAAAATAAAATTTAACACAACTAAGTTTTGCAAAAGTAGAGATCGCTCTACTAAATTTCATAATGATCAGTCCATAACGGAGCATGGCTCCCATTTAGTTGACATTCCCGAAAAATACTTACGTGCATAAATCTCACATTAATGTCAATATCGAAACAAAATTTGGCACAAATATTGCTCATATACGCATAAACTATTGTAATAAATTTTATAAGGATCGTTCCATTCCATTCCTATTGACAATAGGTCTCATAAAAGGCCCTCTCCCAATAATTAATTTAGCACCCAAACACACGCATGAAAGGTATATGTTCGATATTGATCAACACTGCTTGATTTTATCCTTTTCTTTTTGTTTTTATACTAAACTTAAAATAAAATTATTAGAACACTTAAAATGATATTAATTTATTAGTAAAATTGTATACTAATTGTTATAGACAAACTGCAATAACTTCTGATGACATTGAGATCCAATTTTGAAATTTATGAACTATAACGACAATATGATTAAAAACTTCATATGAAAAAATATGGAATATAAAAAGACCATTTTCAGGATATCCAAGAATAAAGAATAATTGTTCATTTAAGAGGTTCTTGCAACAGAAGGATGTGTAACTTTTATGACTCTACGATAAAGAGAAAGAATATTAGTATTTTCCATTGACACAATTTTTGTTAAAATTGGATAATGCATTTGAAAGTAGTTAAACATTAAACTTTGTTAATTTTTGACAAAAACGCCCGAGGCGTTAAATTTTAGAGGTCCATAAAATATGAACCGTAAGCGATATGAAATTGATTCCGCCATAAAATGTACGATGATTAGTTTAATGTTCAAACTAAATTTTAAAAAAATTCGAAGATGCAAAATTTTTAAAACTGTAATTTTGGGTTGAAATTTTTTTGGAATTACACCATAAATATATATATTTTCAGGCCCGAACTCTAAACTTCCTGCTTTATGGTTAAACGTTAAATTCTAATTGTTATTCCACTGAACTTCTAGCATAAAATTGAGAGATTATTTCCTGATTGGCCATTGACTGCAATAAATAAATCAATAAAAGAAATGTTTCTAACAAAATTCATATGTAACGTTAGAGCAAAGCTTTGAATTGACGCTACAAAAACGGCAATTCTATGCATTACAAGTAGACGGAAAGTGACAATTTCATTTGCCTCTTTATTTATTTTTTATTTTTTCTTATTAAAACATTAACCATTTTTTATTACTTATTTCGGAATAAGTAGTGGTACAAATTTTGGATGAACAACCTTTCGTGAGATTGCGAAAATCCTTAATTATTAGATTATCCGCCACACAAGCATTCTTTGCGCCTAACGACATCATTGTAAGTATTCTAAATCAAAATAATTTATAACATATTTCGACACCTGAAAAAATCGTTTTGTAAATGGAAAAACTATTTACGTACCCAGCAAAAAATGAAGTTCTTCTAAAAAAAGAACATTTTCACAACTTCAAAAGTAAGCAAAATGCATATTTTAAACCTTTTTGGAAGTTCTTAATAATTACATTCAAAAATATGAAAATAAATGAATTTTTAGCGGAAAATAATGTTAATAATTACTAACAAAATTAAAATTTTAAAGCATTTTTATTATTTAATAGGGCAAAAAAGAACTTTTATTAAAAAATTTTATAAACATAGTTTTAAGAAAAGTGCTTCAAAAGCACTGAACAAGAAGTATAAAAGAATAACATCCTACCAATGACAACCATGGGTTAAAGAAAGAACTTCTTCAGCTCTTTTTCACCACTAAGTACTTCCTTCCAATGACAACACAATGTTAAAATCATGAATTTTTCAGTTCTTTTTTTGCTGGATAGTTAAGTAACTGTAAGACTGTAACGAAGACTTCTTTGGAAAACAATAATATCATATTTAAAAACAAATTTAAAAAAAAGTCTTATATACACAAAAGACATCCCTCGTATGAAATTTTGAATAGAATATTTTTCTTATTTATATCTCATGTACATGTATTCTAATTGCCATAATTATTTATCAAACAATAAATTCTTTTGTCCCACTCGCAAGTGTTTGAGTCCAACAAATGCATTGGTTGCACTTCCAGAAGCAATTATTTTTTTAAAAAACAATTGATAAACAAAAGGAAAAACAAAGAATTATTTATTACATTTTAATTGTACTTCTTTCTTTCTTTGTTTTATTATTATTATTTTTACAACATATACGCACAATTATGTACAGATATAACATATGCAATAAATATATAAAATTTATGGAATTTTTATTGTTAATAACAATAGTTTCAATAGGATTGTTGTTAAAGATATTCTTTTTTTTATTTTTAATGTAGTAAGTTATTTATAAATACAAGATTACCAATAATACATATACATATGTATATGAATGTTACTATATGTATAATAGAGTGACCCGAGAATAGCGTTTTTCGAGATTTCGATGTAGGAACACCCCTCAAAGGATGCGTAAAAATTAGCTGAATATGGAAAAAATATTAAACAAATTTGTAAAATTGGTCTTCAGTTCCCTACCAGCGATTTTAAAATCATGGGTCCCATACATTTTGTTCAAGAAAAAGTTTCGATTTTTTAATCGAAATGGGTATCAAAAAATTCGTAATTTTATGCTGGTTATGGAAAAAATATTTCAAAAATTTTTCCAATGGGATTTTCGTTGGCTAGAAGACTTTTTAAGGTATTTTGATGAACAGTTTTTTTTTTTTTTTAATCTAGAAAATTACTATTATTAACAGTTCTTACTATAATGCATTTTTTTAAATTTTAGCCTTAAAAGGAACAAAATTATAAAATTCTTATCTTTTTTTTTTTTTTTGATGATGTACTAAAATGACGGTTTATGGACCAAAATTTTTGCGAACATTTTTTTAAATATTTTTTCTATAATTGGCTTAAAATTACGAATTTTTTGATACCCATTTCAAGACTAAACTCAATACTATTTTTTGGACGAAATGTTCTAGACCCGTGACATTCAATCGCTGGTAGGGAACTGAAGATCAATTTAAATTTTTTTTTTAATATTTTTCCCATATTCAGCAAATTTTTACGCATCGTTTGAGAGGTTTTCCTACAAAATTTTGGTCTACGGGACACTCTAATGTATATATATTGATACAGGAATCATGTGTATAGAAAATGTATACCCTACAACATAAATACACAGAAAAAAGTTTGTAGATAAATATAAAAATTTTGTTTTATTGATTTTAGTCCATAATATTAAAGAATAATTTCTTAAATATTAAAACTTTTTTCTATATGAATCAAAAGTCAAGAAGACTTAATCAAATTGTTTAAATTTTTTTTAATATTTTCATTTGTAAAGAAATGTTTAAAATTTTCTTTGGAAAATTGTTATTTTTTAATTATTTTTAGCTACATATGTATTGGGATCACTTATCAGAACAGAAGCGCTGTTTAATAAAATTATGTACATATGTGTTGCAGAAAATTGCATTTTTATAGCTAACTATTATATCTATTTTAACTATTTTTATTTAGCATTAGAATCTTATAAAAATAAACCAAAATGTAAGCAAAATTATTGCAAAATTTCTAAAATTTTCATAAAGAACAATTTAATAATATATATGAATCAAATTTTATTTTTTATGAAAAAAGTGTGAGAAAAAAAGTAATGTTCGATTCATAATATTTATGAACAAAAATTGTAAATATATGTACTTGTTTTCTGTGTATAGCAAAAATATAAATTAATAAAATTAAATCTTTTTTTATTTAAGAACAAAAAGAGGTACACAGTTTAAGAAAATAACATAGATAACAATATAACAAGTAACAGACACAATATAAAAATGTCAACTTACTTTTCAGTGTTACAAACATCAACATAAATATATAATACCCTGTATGATGGTGTAGTATATAATAAATTTTATAAAAATATTAAATACTTAGATACAGATTTTCTTTTGTACAATAAAACCACTAAAAAACATTTGTTTGCATATTTTGAAGAAATTTTTTTTTCCGAAATTTACAATGAAAAATTAACTTAGATTTACACAAATGGCACAAAAACATACATATATTTACTCTTAACCCAAATTGACCTGGCGTACCCATATGGTAACGCAAACAACGGTTACATAAAAAGCTATATAGCATAAAAAGTATTCAAAATTTTTAAAAAATCTGAATTACCGAACAGACCCTTCAGGGGCGGAGCTAAAGGGGTTCAAAATTGGGTATCTCTGATATACAAATTTTTTAATCGCTTGCCAAATATTTATCTCTCGTCCAATTTCAAATATTTTTGTAGGCACTGATAAGACCTACAAAAAACATGCTTGCATGTTCTATTTATCTCTTATAGTTTTTGAGTTATTTGCATTCAAATTTTTAAGTACCTCAATTTTGCATGTTCTTGGTCCATTTTTTTTTTTTATATATATCCTAGTGTTTTCGACCAATTTCATTTGTTTTTTCTTTAGCTAATTAGCTTGGATAAAAAGAATCTTTTCTGTGAAGATATCTTTCAGAAAAGTATAAAATTATTATATGTTGTTAAAGAAAATTTTGTTTTAGAGAAAAAAGAGTATAGATACTTTTTCGGTAAAAAAAACACACAAAAAGTCGTCATTTTTGCTATTTTCACATTCAAAATCGTTTATTTTTGGATTCGGTAAAGATATTGACTTCAAATTTTTTTATTCAATAGATAATTTTGTCTTTTAATTAGATAAAGAAAAATAAATAAAATCGGTTGGAAACACTAGGATATATATGAAAAAAACTGGACCAAGAACATGCAAAATTGGGGTACTTAAAAATTCAAATGCAAATAACTCAAGAACTATAAGAGGTAAATAGGACATGCAAGCATGTTTTTTGTAGGTCTTATCAACGGCGTAAAATACCCAGTGAAAAACTTCAAAATTTTAAAAATGTTTAAAATTTGGGTTTACGACTTTTGCACAACACAATTTGACACTGGTTAATTGCACGCTAACAAAATCCATGCTGGTCTTTTTCTACAAGTGTTTTTAGTTTACATTAGAAGAATTGGAATTGGATGCTACAATCCGCGACTACAGCAATAAAAAGATATAAAAAAATTGTTAGTTTCAAACATTTTCTTTGGAATTTTTGAATTTGCCAGCACCACATGGAACCTTTTCAGGTCTTGAATTTTTGTTCTGTTACGGCATCAAGTGTTGTTAACAATTGCATCAAAAGTTATTTAAAAAAGTCAGAATTTAAAAAAATATTTGAGGTTGAATGTCGGTTTCATAAAGGCAAACGTAAAAAGAGAATTGCCCATATGTATTTGTTATGTTTCCATCTAAGGCAATGTTATTTAATTTATGTTTTCTGTTGTTTTCTTTAAAAATACCAAATAAATTTTACAAATATTGATATTACATTGCACAGTGGGGCAGAATCGAAAATGTTTGGAAATAAATCTGTAATTTCTGATTGGATTTGCATGAAATTTGGTATAATCGTAGCAGAGGAATGGACCCAACAGACCCCTCAGGAGCGGAGTTAAGGGAGCTCAAAGTTGGGTACCTCTGACATAAAAATGTTTTAATCGCTTGCTAAATTTCTGTTCCTCGACCGATTTCTAATATTTTTCCATGTCCTATTTATCTCTTATAGTTTTTGAGTTATTTGCATTTGAATTTTTAAGTACCTCAATTTTGCATGTTCTTGGTCCAGTTTTTTTCATATATATCCTAGTACTTCCGACCGATTTTATTTGTTTTTTCATTAGCTAATTAAAAAACAAAATTATCTATTCAATAATCAAATTAGAAGTAGATATATTTACCGAGTTCAAAAATTAACAATTTTGAATGTGAAAATTGCAAAAATTACGACTTTTTGTGTTTTTTGATCGAAAAAGTATCTACACTCTTTTTTCTCTAAAATAAAATTTTCTTTAACAACATAACAACATTTTATACTTTTCTGAAAGGCACCATCACGGAAAAGCCCAATAACTCAATTGGTCGAGGTACATACCCTCCCGAATTTGACACATTTTATATGAAAATTTTGAATTTGTCTATATTTTCTCAAATCCCAAAGCACGAATCGGCAAACGGAATGAAGTTTAAGATCTGTAATATGTTGTTAAAAGTTTTCAATCAAATTTCAAGAAAAAAATTCTTCAAAAATCATAAAAATTATGCCAAAAATTTTAATTCTTATTCTTCATTAATAGAGATAAATTTGTTGCAAATAAAACAAGACATATCTCATTAAAATCAATGCATAAGTTTTGATTTTATTCACAAATTAGTGAAAATACTCCTTTACAAGTGACATAGAAAAATTTGAAAAAAAAAATATTTTTTGATTTTTTTCACTAATTTGTAAATAAAATCAAAACTTATGCATTGATTTTAATGAAATATGTCTTGTTTTCCTTTCAAGAAATTTGTCTGTATGAATAAAGAATAAAAACTTGAATTATTAGCATTTTCGAATTGTTATGATTTTTCGAAAAAAAAAAAAAAAAATGTCTTCAAATTTTTTATAAAATTTTATTTTTTCTCAAAAGTTAGGCTTAATATCTCCATAACTGTTGGCCGTATTAAAAAGTAATGTAAGAACGGCTTGAAGAAAATTTTAGTTTAAATTTTTTGATATTTTTCTGAACAAAATCAGACAAGTGGTTTTTGAGATATGCTTCAATATATAGCACAACCTCCTTAATTTTACCAATCGCGAGTTATCGCGAGAACTAGTATCTGAATTGACTGACTATGTGTAATTTATCGCGAGAACTAGTATCTGAATTGACTAACTATGTGTAATTTTTCTGAAAGCTCCTTTTTCACAACTTTCCCGTACATTTCAATTAGATCCGACCAGCGTATACTTATTAATTAATTACAATGAAATATTAAGTATACGCTAGACTATTAAAAAATACTTTATACAGAAATATTTACTTGTTTTAATTTCCTATTGTTTCAGATTAATGCTTGCTTTATTATTTCCCAAAGAAATATATTTTCAGTTAACAGCATTTAATATAATTCTCCATTTAAACTTTTTGTTATAAAAATTAAAAGAAATCACATTAAAGAAATTCAAAATTTGAATATATTTTCTAAACAACTACAAAAATTACAAAACAAACTGCATATATATTTTTTTTTTTTTTTTGCCAGTCATAATTTGAATACATATTAGATAAATATGGATACTCATGGATGAAAATTATATTTAGCATACAAATATTCTAAAAACAAGATTTTATATTCTACTTTACTCGTTACCGATACACTGATAAACACTTGTGCACACATGTGTGGGTGTATTGTATATGTATGCACGTATGTATGTGTAGAAGAAATCTGAAACGAATGAATAAGCAAACATTAAAAAGATAGGCTTTTAAGGAAATCATGCAGAAAAATGCTAAAAAGCACAAATCGTATAAACACAATATAAAATGTACTCAACGTAGAAAAACAACTGGTACATAATACATATCGTTAGCTAAATTATAAGAAACTTTTTGTAATGTAAAAAATATAGCTGGAGCCAATAGAAGCGACCACTCTTGAAGTTAGCTCTAAAATAAAAAGTATTTTTATACCCTATACCACCATAGGTGGTTGGGGTATTATGTGTTTATGCATAAATTGTAACGCAGAAAAAAATCTTAGAATCATTTTCTGTTTTATATAAGTATAAACCCATATGTCAAATTTCATGAAGATTGGTCCATAGCTCCCATATACGAGCAAGACCCAATTTCGGGAACCACCCAAAAGTGAGTATAAGTACATGTGAATGTTAGTATCGATGTAATATTCGGTATAAGTATGCTTTATTTTACATTTAATACAAGTGTCGGTCCACAATTGGCCCCTTCCCGAATTTTGGTACACATAGACAATGGTTAAGGGTATTATATATATCTTTCTCTCTCGTTGTTTGTTATATTCATTCTTTTCTATAGTTTATGGAATTTTTCAAAGACTAGTTAAGGTTATTTGCATTTTAGGTAGCTACATGTTCTAAATATGTTGGGATACACACAAAGAATATATACAAATCAGCATATAATCATTTATACATATATCTTACACTTTGCAAATTTTGATTAGAACTGTTTTGAAAAATACACTAATATAAAGACTTTCCGAAAAGGTTCGAAATTCCAGAAGTTCTTTCTTCAAGTGTTTTTGAACATACACATATAAAACATTTTTAGATGTTTACATGTTCCGAATGCAAATACAAAGCACGCCCATTTTGTTTTTCCGAGTTTACATTGGTCTTTGAGCTATTTGTATAAAATTTCGTTGACGTTTCACCTTATGTGGCAGGTGGGCGGTAAACTAGTCGGACCACTCCCATTTTTGGTTTCCAAGTTTATATCGAACCCCGAACTATCTGTACAAAATTTCGTTATCGCACATGCTTTTGCTTATCAGCAGAAAAGTATGAAATAAAGCTACAACAAACAGGGTTGTCAGATTTTTTTGAGCCTCTGTCGCCAAATTGTTAATCAGAAATCGCCAAAAATCTCCAAAATTAAATTTTATACATTTTTTTAAGAAAAACTAAAAACAAAATATTTAGTGCTTCAAATTTTATAAAGTAAATTCAGCATCAACAGAGTCAATGATTATTTCTGTAGCTAATAATAATTTAATAAAAAAATATTAATTTCAATACACTTTTCTGACATGCAAGGCTCAATTTTAGGTCAACAATTTTAAAAATTTATTAAAATTGATTATATTTTTTAAACAGAATAATTCTAAATTTATATAATTGTCCTGTTAAACTTATAAATTGTTTCGAAGAATTAATTTATTCATGAACGTTTTCTTTTCATTATGGCCCATAAAATCTTAATATTCATATTTAAAAGATGATGGAAAACAAATTGTCAAACATTTATTGAAGATATTTATAAATTAAGGATATTTATTTTGTTAGTCGGGTTTCATAACCAGCAATTTTTCTTGATGCAATTCGTAGTCGAGAGAGGTAAAGTGAATGTAAATGTTTAGTATTCCCTTCTCTTCCCTCTCCTATGAACTCCGAATTGCAGCATGGAAAATTGCTGTGTGTGATCCCCGACTTAGATCAGGGGTTTTTACAAGCTATTGCTAAGTGCCTTTAAATTTGATAATTTAAAGGTATTTCTGAAAATACGTATGCTGAATGTCAAGTTTGAATAAAAGTGAATATTCATTTGAAAAAAAGTGATACTTTCTCAATTTCGTATCAAATATTATTTCTAAATAATTCTCAAGCAAAAAATAAATTAATAAAGATAAAAATTAATGGCATATTCTCAATTTGATACCAAATGCTTTTGTTAAATCTGACTATATTTAAGAAAATAGTAAAAACATTTGATTTCAATTAATTAAAAATTTAAGATAAAACCTTTGTATTTAAAAATGGATTTTAAAATTGCTAATAAATGTCTTACAATTGTTTTATCATTTTTACTTTATATTTTTTGCAACTTTATTTTATAAGTAAGGAGAAATTAATAAACATACATATGTGTGTTATCTGTTTAAAGAAATACTTTTAATATTATGTTCAAGAAAACGGTTTTAGCGACCACCTAAAATCTTTATACGGATTCCTTGTTGAGAACCGCGGACCCCCATTTAAGAACCGCCGTTTTGGATAGAAAAATGCTAAAAATGGACGTTGGCTAGTAAGAAAACGTAATAGTTTTAATAATTTATTAATACCTATTTAATAAAATTTAAAAAATTAGCCAAATAAATCGCCACCTTGTTTAAAGTCGCCAAAAAATTCGCCATGTCGCAAAACGGAAAACTCAGTCGCCAAGAGCAATTAAAAATCGCCACGTTTGGCGAAAAATCGCCACATCTGACAGCCCTGACAACAAATGAAAAAAAAAAAAAAAAACAACCTCAAATTGAGTGATTGTACACTGTGTTTGGGTTTTTTGACATGTTTAATATTTTTGGTGTTTGTTCAATGTGAACAATCATCCAAATTTTAAAAATGTAGAATTAGCCAAAAATGTTTTTTGGGCGATTATTCAATTATTTCAGTATGCGTCAATAATTTTTCTTAATAACACTGGTCGACAAAAAAATCCTCCACGAAACACGAATCTGCTCTCAGTTTTTTTCCATCAGGCCTGGATTTTTTTATGGACATGTCTAACATTTCGCCCATAACAAGGCCATTACTCTAGTATATTTCCTCATAACTCAAGAACGGTATATACAACTCACACAAGTAATACACCAAAAGATGCAGACTAAGAATTTCTTCAAGTTATTCCAACTTCATTTTTTAATGTGCACAGCAGTTTCGGAGTTATTTTGCAATAATTATCCGGAAAAAAAGTTTTTCATGTAAAATTTTCAATTTTTTTTTCAAACTTAAAACATCAAAAATGTTTCAGAATTTCACCTTTATCTTAAAGTTGGTAATGCTGCGAATAAAATAAGGCATGTATCTTCCAAATTGATGCACGAATCTTTTTTATTCACAGTTAAGTAAAAATACCCGTGTTACATACAATTGAGTCGAAATATAGTGGTGGGCAAACAAAAAAAAAAAAAAAAAAATATATATTTTTTCTTTAAACAAAAATAAGTAGACTAGTTATCTACTTTTACTTTTTTTTCTATCACGTACTGAATTTTTTATGGGCATGATTAATATCATCACCTTATTCTGAGATCATACTATAAAACTCGAGAATGGTTTGTCCAATTTAGACTATAACTAAAGAACCGTTTACACGAAATGCACACGAAAATTGTCATCAAAATATGTCGAAAATACTTTTTATTCGCTCAAGAATTTCAGAGTTATAGATCAAAATTTTCACGATTTTTTCATTTTTTTTTTTTTTTGCTGCTATTTACCAAATAACTACGGAAATGTTAACTGAACAAAAAATTATGTAAATTCAGCTTAAAAAAATTTAATTCGCTATACATATATTGGAGTTTAATTTATCATAATAGAACAAACCGTTCTCGAGTACAAATGTGACTGCCCATAAAAAAAAATCGATTCGTGATAGAAAAAAAGTAAAAGCTGATTCTTATTTAGCACGTTAAATTCTATCTAATCCACCTTTTTTTTTTTATTTAAGACAAAAAAAAAAAAAAAAAATTTTTTTTTGCCCACTAGTGCATCTCCACTTAACTGTAGGTATACATGGGTATCCTAACTTAACTGTGAATGCGTGATTTTATTTACTCGTTGTTTTACCTGCTTTGAGAGAAAGATGATAAACTAAAACATTTTTGATGTTT
Organism: Protophormia terraenovae; assembly: GCA_951394005.1. Classification (NCBI taxonomy): domain Eukaryota; kingdom Metazoa; phylum Arthropoda; class Insecta; order Diptera; family Calliphoridae; genus Protophormia; species Protophormia terraenovae. The sequence continues at coordinate 126,593,393 of OX596073.1, forward strand.
TCACTTTTAAAAGCATGAAAAATTGTTTTGGACACTAACTGCGAAATATTTCCTAAACTATTGAGCGGATAAAAATTTAAAGCCAATTTTATTCCACACATTTTGGTGCATTATTTATATAAATCGTGCATACCGTTCTCGAGTTATAGTGAAATATACTGGAATAATCGGCTTATTTAAGGCGCAATATTAGACACGCACATAAAAAAATATAGAACTGATGGGAGAAAACTGAAAGCAGATTCGAGTTTAGCATGCGGAATTCCATCTAGTCCACATATTTTTATTTTTTGAAGGAGCACGAAAAAAAATTTTTTTGTCGACCAATGTAACCGGCCTCCGTCCGGGCGGAAAGGTTTTTAACTCTGTGGTATGTTCGAAAGCGGCTTTGCTAACCTAATTTCCCTTTTTACACAATTATTAAAAAATTAAATTAAAAAAAGATTCGGCTGTGCCGATTCTTTTATACCCTTCGCCATCTTACCGACAAATAATTAAATTTTCGCCTTAACGTATACTTTCATTATTTCACATTTATAAATCTACATTTATTTCAAACTACGGAAATTTGAATACGAAAAAACACAATCATAGCAAGCTTTGCTTTTAAAAAATAAACAACAACAACATTTCCATATTTATTTATTTTCGTATGTGTGTATATACAAACTGACTGCATATACAAAGAACAACAACAACACTGTTATTAATTATATTACTACTTTTGCTAACTAAACTACTTGCTTATACAAAAAACAAAAACGTCACTAATAGTCATTACATTGCTTAATATACATGTTTGTGTGTGTATTTATATTCTTAATGAATTTGGTTTATTAAAAAAACCGAAATAAAAATCTGTAGCTTAAACAAGGGGTTCAAAAAATCAAAAATGCGTTTTGCCCGATATATCAGTTATTAAGAACCGATTTATATCCCTAGTATATACAGAGGCTTTAGAAACTGGAAAACCTGTTGTAAAAACCGGTGTTTTAAGCATATCTCCGCAATGTATGAACCGATCTTGCTGAGTTTCAATAGCAAAATTCTCGAAAGGATTTCCGATCGTTTGATATATATACATTATACATGCCAGTTATTGGTGGGCTTCATAAACGCCATTTAAACCGACACACGGATGGTCAGACGGACATGGTCCTATCGTCATCATTTCTTACAAGGATCCCGAAAGTATAAACCTTTTTGCTCTCCGACGAAAATTGTGGAAATTACAAACGGAATGACAAACTTATATGTACCCATTACAGCTGAGGTGAAGGGTATATAAATAAGAGTTATATAAATATGATCTTTAAAGGGTTTTCAAAGGCCTAAAACTATATTCAAATGCACTCAAAAACGTTTACTTCAATATTTTCACCATTAAAACTTATTAATGACCACACAAAAAAAGTAGTCGGAATAAGAATATTAATAATTCACTTCCGATTTTTTTTCTCGTCAATGATAGTACTTTTAACGGTGAAAATGTTGATGTAAAATAAAATCAAATTTATGCAAGCGAAGCCATTTTTGGATATACCACAGAGTTAAAAACCCTTCCGCACGGCCAAAGGCCGGCTATTAAGAAAAATATTGTTCGATAAAAAAATTTACAAAAAATAAAAAATAGGCTGAATAAAGTTTTTACAACATTATAATTAGTTTTTGGGTGAATATTCATAACAATTATGGGTTATTTGGCATTATGAAAAATAACCCAAAATGTTGGGCGATTGTTCATTCAGAGAACCAAGCCGAGGCAAATTTGTCGGCGGCGGCTGCACGGCACATTTTGGTCGGCGGGGGCGGCTTTCACAAGACAGTATCGGTGGCGGCTTATATGTCGGCTTGTTATTTTTCCTAGAAAAAACTAAATTTTTTTGGGTGCAAAAAATACAAAATTGTTTAGTGCGGTAAACATTTGTATAGGTGGCAGTAATGTATTTAATATATTATAAAATACAAAAAAGTAAAGTGTGTTCTTAAAGGATATTACATCGAAAAATATGTTTTCTTGAATATATTTTGACAGAAAAAATAAAATTTAAGTCAAAAATGGGTCTGAAGTCCAAAAATATAGAAAATTAAATATAAAATAGTATTTTTATCTCTGGCGCAGCCGATTGTATCAGCGGCTTACGTTGAGCCGGCTCAGCCGTTTAAGCCGATACATGCCGGCGGCTAGCCGCCGATTTTGAGCCAGTCGGCTTGGTTCTCTGTGTTCATTTTGCTATTTGGCTGATTATTCACAAAATTTTGGGTGATTTTGTAAATAATTTGTGTTTTTGTTCACAAGTACACAAAAACCCAAAAAATTGGGCATTTTAAATTTTTGAATTTTTGGCGATTATTCGTAAAGCCGGTGGGTGTATAAATTCGTCAGAGCCGAATATGACACATCATATGAGAAACTGGGGCGACCAAATGCCTCAGTCTCATGAACGAGCGCTCTATAAACTCAATTACTTTATTTTTGAAAATAACTTCCATTTTTCGTTATATCGTAGTATAAAAATAATTGCCTACATATGTACAAATACATATTTAAACATACTTAGCGTCATGATGGCGCAAATCTTTTTAAAATGTTTAAAATTGAAAAAAAAAAAAAAAAAAAATTATATATGAATATGATACAGTTAATTTTTTCTTTTTCAAAATTATATAAAATTTTAAAATAAAACGTCATGCTTAGCAAAAGTGATTAGACAAAAAAAAAAAAAAAATATGCATGTTTTTTTATATTGGATCATATGAAACAATAAAAAAAACGAAGGTGTGATGTTAATAAATGAAAAATAATAAAAACATTTTATCCCAACAATACACAAATAAACTTTAAATAAGTTTTTATATATATTTAAACTGAATTTCATGATAGCAACTAATTTGAAAAGTAAATTATTGAATAAATAAAAGTAAATATTAAGTAAAGATATGTTTTTAAAAAGTATATTACAAATTATATTTTAATTTATGTATCTTATCTTCTTGCTAATATGTGTTTAAAATTTAATTCTCTGTAAAGCCTTGAAATATAAATATATATGAAAAATTAAATAAACTACAAATTTTAAATTTATTTATAAAGAATAAAATATAAATATTCGTAGAAGAACATAAATATTGAAAAAATTATGTTATGACTCTGATATAAATTAAAATAATAACAATTTATTATATTATTTGTTTATGAAAATATTAAATTTATGCTTTAAACACAACTGCACACATATGTATATACATATACATAAATATTAGGTCATATAAAAAGTATCCGCTGTTTTTTTTTTTTTTTTTTGGAAAATTAGATTTGGAAATGTGATTCTCATAGGCTGTTCAGTTGTTGAATTTTTTACCATTAATAGAGATTTTCAGAGACCGAAATAAATGGTAGTCAGATATTGCAAGTTGTATCAAAACTTCCCAGCCAAATGCAGTAAATTTTTGGCAAGTGATAAAAGAAGTGTGAGAACTGCAATCGTCATAATGAACACAACACCTATTCTGTTGGACAACTCTGGTAGCTCTCTGTTGATTACTTCGTTCAAACAGTCGAGTTGTGAACAGTGGAATTCCGAATTAATCATTTCGCCAAATTGTAGCAATTCATAATGGACAATTCCCTTCAAATCTCACCAGACACTCAACATAACCTTGTTTGCCGTCAAACCAGATTTTGAAGTCGTTTGCGGAAAGTCACTGGCCTTTGACTATAACTTTTTTCTTTGATTCTCATAATGAACACATTTTTTATAGTCTTCAATAACCAGTAATGATCCGTTTCAAAAATGGCTCGATTTTTTTGCGCTTCAACAATGTTTTACTAATGATAATTCAGTCGAACAAATTTTTTTTTGCCACAATTCTGTGAAACGGTTTCATTATTTGGGTTTCACTGAAATCGGAATGGAATCGAGCTAATACTTATTCATTTGTCACGATTGAATTAGTCGTATCCGATACATGGGCAGCAACAATATCTAGTGGCAAAAAGCCGCGGTTACTTTTTATATGACCAATATAAAAATGTGGTATTTTAACACATGTACATACGTACATAAAAATATACATATATAGAATACCCAAACATATAATATGTGTATATATGGATATGTATTTAAATATATTTATATAAATATATGACATCGATATGGCTATAAATAATTGTTTATTCAAAAGAGTTTATCAAAATTTTACCACAAAATGTTGTGTTGTAGTTTCCGGTTTCAATTACGCCATAAATTTATCTCTCAAACACATGCACACACAAATGCTCATATACACCTACCTTTAACTAAACACACCGACAAGAATAGCAAAAACAACAATAAAAAGAAGAAGAGCAAACTACATAAAACGAAATAAATAAACAAATGAATGAATGAATGAATGAATGAATGTATAAATGTAGGAACAACCAATACAAATACACATGCAAGAAGACATATTGTGTTTTTTTTACAGTAAAAATGCAAAAAGAATATGTTTTTTTTACAGTTTAGCTTTATTTTTGTTATGACAATATAAAACGAAATTTAAAGCCCATCAGCTAAATAAAAATACAAATAGCATCAACAGCAATAACAACAATAATAACGTAAAACCAAGTTAGTAAAATATAAACAACAAAAAGGTGGTTTGGTTTGATTTGGGCACTTTTTCTCTCTATCTAATGTTTTGCTTTTATTAATTTACAATCCGTCCATCTTGTATTTGCATGTACCAAAGTTGTTGCTGTTTCTGCTGCTACAGTTGTAGTTCATACAAACTAGCACACAAGGACATTTTACCTATAAACTAACAGATACAAATTTGTATGTGTATACATGTATGTAGGTATGTGTACTTTCAAATATACGGGAATCGACAGTAAACAATTCCAAATGAAAGCCAATTTATAAACCAATAAAGTTTTGTAAGCAAATACATTCAACAACAACAGCAACAAAAATCAAAGTAGAACAAGCGGTGTACTTGATCAATTTTTATTAAAAACTGTAAAATATGTTCAAATGTAGAAAGGTAAATATTTATTTATGAGCAAACATACACATATGTATACTATATACAAAGCACAGTGGGTATTTTTGAAAAAAATAAATAAATATTAAGTGCCGCATTTGACCTGAAGTTTGTAGGGTGCGTTTATATGGGAAAAAAAATTGGTCTTTTTGCAGTTTTTAGAAAAATGTTGCTATTAAATATTTTGCTTTGCATCCAAATGTTAGAAAATTGTAATGTAGGTATATAAACGATAAAAATCGATTAAAAAATGTTAAAGTTATAACGAATTCTCAAGACCATTAATGTGTTTTTGAACACTTGTGTATGGAGTGAACGACGAAATTTTATTTTTTTTTTTTTTTTGATAAATGTTTTAATCAAAAGCTATTTTTAATTAAATTTGAACCATAATTAATGAAAAATTTGTTTTTGTTTCCGCAGGATAATCTTAACACCATTGTTTACTTTTTAAACATTATTTTTTTATTATTATCTTTATTAAATTATGTTTATTTTAATTTTATAATTTTTCGTTAATGTCGATGGCGGCACCCCGGCTCGAACACATGTTCATCTGACGTATGTTATGTTTTATAGTCTTCAACGCTTACCACTCAGCCACTGATTGTTATTGCGCGCGAATTGCTATTTGCGCACTTAACGAGCATGTTAATAGTGAGTGTGTTTGTGTCAACTGGTTCTCAATTGGAACTTTGGTGATGAGTTAGGTGTCAATTGGTACTCAACTGGTACAGAGAAACCGGTCCATTAATGCAATTACCACAAATTTCCCGCAGAGATATATCTTGAAATACACTGAACCAAAAAGGTACATAAACACAATGAAAAAGTTAATTGTTTCAATGAATTTGTGCACTAATTTTGACCCTATGTACAGGTTCATTGAAACAATGTATTGCCATACATTAATATTATAATTCAATGTACAAGTTCATTAATTAAATTTCTTCTTACATTGAATCAATGAACACGTTCATTAAATAAAATAAATAATTCCAGTGAACAGTACATTGATTTCAATGAACTCATATTTTGTCCCAATGAAACTATACATTAAAAATGTATTATAAAAATAGGCTTGTTCTGTATTTTTGGTTTTTATTTTATTTTAAATTAAATGATTAAATTATATGATATTGAGTTAATATAAGCAAAAATTAAATATAAATATAAAAATATTACATTTTATTGAAAACTATTTAGTAAACAAAATGCATTTTACAGATGTGATCGTGCTTATTTTGTCATTTATAATAATATAGTAATTCCTGTTGTCCTCTATATTGCTCAATGATGGCCGCATTAATATAACAACAGCATTATCCTGAACAAAAAAGTTTATAAATAAAATTTTTAAAATTCGTTCAATTGCTTAAAATATTTGAACTAGTTACCTTTAAATCTTTTTTGTCTATAGAAATTCCATTATTTTGACGATCACGAGATGTAGCATCCAAATCTTAATCAGTCTGTAATAAATTTTTAAAAAGAATTCAATTTAAATATTTCATATATTTATGTTTACTTACGAATAGAATCCTCTGGTTTTGAAATCACAATATTTTTTGAAACCCTGGTATTTGAGGCTAATAACACATTCTGCTGCGTCTTAGTGGTTTTATCTACATATATATAAATGAAATATAATATTTAAAAACTGTTTAAAATCATAAACATTATTGAACTTACGTGTTAGGAAGGCAAGTCTCCAAATTCCTTCTTTTGGGTATTTAATTTGGTGTATTCAATTATGCTGCTCTACTTCTCCTTTGCGAATAAATTATATTTATGTATTTTAATAATTCGATTTACAACTTGTTTACTTTTTAATTGTTTTCGTTTTTAACACAACACTGATTTTTTTTATTTTTTGTCTTTTGTTAAAAACGCGTCATTTCTTGCTAAGAGATAAAAGAAAACTGAAATGTATTTGTTTTCGTTTTACTTTATTTCCCGTTAGCAAGCATTTATTTTAATATAATTTAATGAAATATTTCATTGGTTCAATGCTTTTGTTCATTGTGTAATGCTTCTTCTTAATTAAATCAATGTATTAGTACATTGAATAAATTAATTCAATGAACTAATACATTAAATCAAATAACTGATTTACTTATTGTATTAAGAAATAAATTTAATGAATGGTTTCAATGTAATGTTCATAATAGCGTTTATTTTTTCATTGAATTTTAATGAATATTTTCATTGAAGCAATGAATTCGTACTTTAAGTTAATAAATTCTTGGAAAAAATTAATGAATTTCATTTAATGTACTTCTTTCATTGAAATTAGTTTTTTCAGTGTACATTCTAAAGTTTTTAATATAAATGGACGAGGATAATCTCTAAAAAAATATAGAGGTTAAAAGTCAAAATTATAAAAAATTAAAATTTTTAAGGAAATCAAAAAATAATTAATTTTTATCGGGATTTTAATGCAATGATTTCTAAGTTTAATATTGATGATTTTGCATGTCTTAATTTGTGAGAATGAGGTAATTGTTACTTAATTCGTTCAAGATATTAATTATTAAAATTTTCATTGATCATATTTTGGAAAAAGGGCGTTTAAAAAAAGCTAACCCCAGGCTCTGTTGAAAGTTAAATTTGCAATTTTTGCTGTTATATAACCTTCAGTTATACTTCCATTAAATTTCAACGAAATCCAAGCAAAAATAATTAATTTTTCGTTATGTTTTCCTTAAAAAATGTAATTTTTTCAGGATTTCAGTAATAGGTCTAGATATTTCACATTAGGTCTAGATATTTCACAAAATTTTACGAAGGTACATGAAAATTTACGGTACCTTTTTGATATTTTCATACAATGTTGTTTAATATTGTTTTAACTCACATTTGAATTACCTCTAAGTTTTCGGAAAAAACGATCGTTATTAAATTTTATTACTGATATGTTTAATTCTTGTCGCGAATACGACATTGTTTTATGGTGTATATTTCTTAAATAAGATTATAAATACTATTTTTCGATATCTATAAAACTCTTTAATGACAGCTCGAGTTAATTAAGTAATTGATAAAATTTCTTTTTCTCAGTACATTTACAATTCTATTTTAAATCTGCTAATGTAAAAATGCATATCCTTTTTGGTTCTAAGTTGTTCAACTAATGAGAGTAGTATTACTTATAGATTTTAATTCGGGATACCGGGAGGTCGAAAATTTTTTCCCGCTCTCCCGGGAAATAAAAAAGTCCGGGAAATTGCGATCCCTAATTAGATAAAAAATACAAAAAAAAAAATTAAAATTTGATCTTAAATAAATTCAAAATTCAATGAGTTTTCACTCAAAATCATAAGAGTATATTTTACCTGTCATTGTGAAAAAATAAACCACTGTAGTAAATCAAATACTTACATTTGTTAACAACACTCTATTCATTCCATGTAGTATTTAGTTTCATTTATATAAAATTTAAATAAGTAAAACTCAAACTTTTCGACCATAACTCAGACAGTTAAACAAATATTTAAATGCTTAAATTTATTATTGGACAAGCTCAAATCAAATAAATACATTTTCTAGTAGAATGTTCTGCTACAAATTGTTCTGCTATTGAAATCAATGAAAATTGTAATAAAACGTGGTTTTTTGTGAACATGTAAATGAAATATAAATTTTGTTTAATCGAATGAAATCCTTTGATTTTAGTTATTAAAACAGGAAAGTAAGAAGATTTATATTGTGGGCCCCAGCTAGTATCAGGGTGGGGGTTTTTGGGTACGATTCCCACCTAGACTTTGGTCTGTATCACTATACTAAACTAAAATATAAAACTTTAATGAAAATTCGTCAGTTTTATACTTATTTTCAGATTTAGCTTATTTTAAACAGGGTTTGATTTTAATACTATATTTAACATATCTGCTGCTAGCAAAAAAAATACTAAAAATATTTTTACCGTTTCATTTTTGTTTATAATTGCAACTAAAATTATTTTTCTATTTTGCAGTATTGTCAATAAAAATTGCAGCGTTTATATACAATTTCTTGTAGCATAAACAAAAAATATTCAACTCGTACATAAATTAACATAGAAAAATAATACTTCGTGTTTTAGTCTCGTACACATAATTTTTTCGGACACATATAGCACAAGAACAATTTTTCTTCGTGTGTCAAAAAATGTTTAGCAAATTTTCTTTGTTTTGATTTTGGAACTATAGTTTTTTTGTTAGTATTTTTATTTAAGCAATTTTGTTGCTACTAAAATTTCTTCTATGAAGAATAAAACACATGTATATCGGAGTATGTATGTATATGTATATATATAATAACAAATACATGCCTTCCCCTTAACATACATACTTCAATATACATGTCGTCCGTGCGCTGACTAAATTACCTATGTAAAAATTTTGAAAATTTTTTTTATTGCTGCATTTAGAACCCCTACTGGTCATACATAAAACCACCAAAGCATTTGCTGATATTTTAACTGGTTTAGGATTTACAAAATAATATAGTTAATACTATGTACAACATAATACTAATATTAGAAAGAATTTTTGTTTTATTTTTTTTTGGAAAATTTTTCTGAGTTCATTAACAAATTATTGTTTAGTAGCATGTTCCAATCATCTTAGGAAGTTGAAACTTGCCCAATATATTACTTATAATACCTTCTTCCATAGTTCAAACTTAAATTTAAATAAACTTAAGAACTTACAAAAAGATAAGCAAAAACGTATCTTAAAAAAAATTGCGCCACAAAATTACCTATGTAACGTTTTCGTTGATTTTCTCCAAAATGCGCCAAAAATTTCGTTCTTTTTCATAATGCGAATAATTTGTGTTATTAAGCCTATTCATAAACGATAAAATTTAGTACAAATTTTGCGAAGTAACGAAAAAACTGCGAAATTAAACAGTTTTTTAGCTTTCCTGAAAAGTTATTGAAAATTACATAGGTAATTCAGTCAGCGCAGGGTCGATGTGTTTTATTCTTCATAGAAGAAATTTTAGTAGCAACAAAATTACTTAAATAAAAATACTAAAAAAAAAAAACTATAGTTGCAAAATCAAAACAAAGAAAATTTGCTAAAAATTTTTTGCAGCATAGGAAGAAAAATTGTTCTTGTGCTATATGTGTCCGAAAAAATTATGTGTACGAGACTAAAACACGAAGTTTTAGTTTTTTTGATGAGCAATATTTTCTGTTTGCTGATAAAAATTGTAAAGACGATTTACATTGTTACTAAAAATTCGAAGGCATATTTATAATAATTTTAGTTGCCGTATGTAGTAAAAATGAAACGGTTTAATATTTATTGCATAGTCATAAGGAGACAAAAATTTTGCTGGCGCCAATATTTAAACGCTGTTTTTAACCGTAATATTTCCGGACCGAAAAGAAATATGGATCTGAAATTTCGTGTTTTCATGATACACTTCCAATGGTCAATGCAGCATTTAAATATTATACGTCAGCAAAATTTCTTCTCCTTATGACTATGCAATAAATATTAAACCGTTTCATTTTTACTACGCACGGCAACTAAAATTATTATAAATAGCCTTCGAATTTTTAGTAATAATGTAAATCGTCTTTGCAATTTTTATCAGCAAAAAGTAAATATTGCTCATCAAAATAACTAGAAGTTTGAGTTTTAGTCTTGTATACATAATTTTTTTCGGACACATATAGCACAAGAACAATTTTTCTTCGTGTGCTGCAAACAATTTTTAGCAAATTTTCTTTGTTTTGATTTTGCAACTATAGTTTTTTTTTTTTAGTATTTTTATTTAAGCAATTTTGTTGCTACTAAAATTTCTTCTATGAAGAATAAAACATATGTATATCGGAGTATGTATGTATGTGTGTATGTATAACAACAAATACATGCCTTCCCCTTAACATACATACTTCAATATACATGTGTTTTATTCTTCATAGAAGAAATTTTAGTAGAAGAAATTTCATAGAAGAAATTATAGTAGCAACAAAATTGCTTAAATAAAAATACTAAAAAAAAACTATAGTTGCAAAATCAAAACAAAGAAAATTTGCTAAAAATTTTTTGCAGTGTCCGAAAAAATTATGTGTAAGAGACTAAAATACGAAGTTTTAGTTTTTTTGATGAGCAATATTTTCTATTTGATTGCAAAGACGATTTACTTTGTTACTAAAACTTCGAAGTCATATTTATAATAATTTTAGTTGCCGTGTGCAGTAAAAATGAAACGGTTTAATATTTATTGCATAGTCATAAGGAGAAGAAATTTTGCTGGCGCATAATATTTAAACGCTGATTTTAAATACCAAACTGCTTAGGAAAAAAGCAAAATGGCAGTTTGAACGTGCATATAATTCCCAGAGACGGACAGTCATACGGACGAAATTAATCGACTCAGAATTTTATATGGACCTAGAATATACACTATCGGACAAAATAAAGTGCGGTTTTTTACTCTTGTTTTTTATTTCATAATAATTGCCTTCCAGGTTCATGGTTTACTTTTTTGGTGTCCAGGTATTTGTCATTTTATATTCTTTAATTTAATAAACAAAAGAAATTTTTGAAATATGTGCATTTCGAGTTTGGAGTAAAAGTGTTGTATTGGTCATGGATTTTGTGCGATAAAATAAAGTGACACTTTACTTAATTTCTTAAATTTGGCTTCCAATTTTCGAATTTTTTGATGCAAGATGGAAGGCATATGCTTAAAAAGTGATAAAATTTTAATATTCTATTCATTAAAATCTATTAAAATTATTATTGCATTTGAAAAATAATGATAGATTCGGCCATATTATCGGAAAGTCGTCGACCAAAATCCAGTAAGGTTTCTTGATTCCATATAGAGAAAATGAATTAAACTTAATGTAATTGCCTTTAGAGTGCAACATTTTGGAATCTGAGGCCAAAAAAAACATTTCATTATACAAAATTACAATTTAGAATGAAAATAATAAGAAATTGAGGGGCCAGAAACCCTAGTACTGGCAGTAAAAGCTAATATATTTATAATTACTTCTTTCTTTATATATTTAAATAATGAAACGCATTCTCTTTTGGCGAGAATATTGATATCGTTACGATTTAACTTCGTAGTCTTAGGGTTTCTGCCCTCTCAATTTTTTCAAAATTTCGTTTTGAATTGTTATTTTGTATAACGAAATTAATGTTTTAGCCTCACATTCTAAAATGTTTCACTTTAAAGATCAATACACTAATTTTACCTTATTTTCCCCATCTGGAGTCAAGAAATCTTTCTGGATTGTGGTCGAAAACTTTCCGAAAATATGGCCATATTCATCCTTATTTTCTAAACTTAATAATAATTTTAATAGAATTTAATGAATAGAATATTAAAATTTGTAAATTGGAAGCCAAATTAAAGAAATTATGTTTCACTTTATTGTGTCGCACAAAATGCATGACCAACACAACACTTTTGCACCAAACTGGAAATACACATATTTCAAAAACTTCTTTTGCATATTAATTTAAATAATATAATACGACAAATATCTGGATACCAAAAAGGTAGACTATTATGCACTTAGAAGACAATAAATATGAACTAAATAGCAAGAGTAAAAAATCAACTAAATTTTTGTAATTAAAAAATGTTATTTAACAATTTAAAATCTAAAAAACTGATAATAAGCAAAAAATACCATGTGTAACAAAAATCAAACTTTAGCTGTAAACGCCTAGTGTATCTTTAAAAATACAACCGGAAAATTTTAATTTCTAGGGAATTGTCTACTTATATCAGTATAATATTTTTCAATATCCTTAAAGAACATAGTTCAAAGTACGGCAATATTTTTTTCGTTTAAAAATATTCATAGGTTCTCAGATTTTACACTTTGAAAAAGGTCGTATATTTAATTTTAATAAAAAATATTTTTTGACTTCATTTTGAAATATTTCCAAAACGGCGTAATTTAGAAATAAAAAATATTTATATATATTATATATTAGACATGTTATTTTTTAAATGATATAAAACCAATTTTAGAAAAATTTAACGAAAATTTTGGCCGTTCGAATTGGTTTAATGGTTGTATCTTTAAAAATACCAGAGGCATTTAAGGGTTAAGTAGATGGGTACATACTAAGTTGATCGACGCGGTTTTCCAACCGGTTTTAAAAACGATTTTTTCAGTCAATGTGCTGTCGGTTTTTTCAAAATGTTCATTTTTCGAATGTCGAATAGACCGGTTTTTTTAAACACAAAAAACCGGTTTTAAAAATAGCACTTTATTTCAGAAAATATGTACTAAATAGTGATAGTGATATTTGAAAATTTAGGAATAATTTTTTAAATATTCATAAAGACTGATTTCTTATGTTTTTAAAATATAGCTTAAGTCTAAATTGGAATTTATTCTGTAATATTAAACAAATAAATAGGTAATAATTATCCTGTATGACCCAATTTAATTTTGTTGATCCAATATTTCCTTTATTTTTTAAAGGTGTTGTGTTAAAAAAGTTTCACCTGCAGAATCGTTTCAATTGAGACTTAATTTATATACTATCTCCATATTAAGCCATGGTTTCTGTTTATGCTAACTAAAATTTAGATGATTTTTTCCACAATTTTGAAACATAATTATCTTCTAGTCATCTACACACATAATTTGCTTAGCATTTTTTCTCTTTCGAGAGCTTTCTGAAGCTACCAAACGACGTAGAAAATTAAAATTTGGCTTAATTATAAGACTTTTTGTCCAACAAATCCTAATGGAGCCATATTTTGAAATTTTTATCAGGGAGCGGATACAGGAGGATTTATGTGTCTTTTTCTAAGAATTTTTTCTCTTTCCAGAGCTTTCTAAAGCTCCCAGAAGACATAGAAAATTAAAATTCAGCTTAATTATAACCCTATTCGTCCTACAAATCGTAACGGAGCCAGATTTTGAAATCTCTATCAGGGAGCGAAAATACGTGGATCTATATATATGGATTTAAATATATCTTTCCTAAGCAATGTTTCCTTTCCAGAGCTTTCTGAAGCTCCTAGACAACGTAAGAAACTAAAAATCGGCATACTTATAAAACTATTTTTTGAACAAATTCTAACAGTGCCAGATGTTTCTATCAGCGACCAAAAAGTCTGTTTTGGTATTAAAAACTTTTGATTTGCTATACTTATTGTTTGCTCTCTAAATCCTATAAAAAACTAATTCTGTATTTCCAGGGAACGCATATACGACGATTTTTTTATTTTGAAATTACGAATTTAAAACTTTAATCAATATAATTACAATAAATTTGAACGGCTTCAAATAATTGACTTCGACTAGGGAGAGGAAGGTGTCTAAATGTTGTTCATGTTTTTTTTTTTTTAATTTCAAAAAGTGCAACCGGTTTTTTTAAAATACCAACTATTCGAACTATTCGAAAACCGGTTTCTCCAAAAAGTCGAATAATCGATCACCCTAGTACATACATTTATGATCATAATTAGTAAAATAAATCCCATACCAAATTTTATTAATTTATCTTAACGGGATCGGGTAGTAGTCCGAAATGGGTTAATAAATTGGAAACGAAATTTTGATTTTATAGAAAGATTTAACTTGGGTAGTAGTTTTGACTACTTAGAAGTCATTACAAAAATTACTACAAAACTATTCAATAACTCATTAATTTTATTACTGAAGTTATTACCTAGTAAAAACTTCGATTACCAAATAACGAGTTCAAATGCTATTATAACAACACTACTTGCATATAAAAAATGAGCTAAGTTGCTAAACTCATTTTTTAAACACGCTGATGTTTCATTTCATCCTCAAATTTCTTTATGTTAAAAATAATTAATGAAAACTTAGAACATAAAACAACAAATTCTTTCTTTCCTTTTTAAGCAATGCACTCTTTTATTTTGGTGAAATCTGACTAAAAAGTTGTGAATATTTAAACCAAAATACTTCGCATATATTTTCTTTTATAAACCAAAATTGTAAGTCTGAATAAGTTTTAAATAATGTCTACTTTTATTTATATTTTTAATCAAATTAGTTGATATTAAGTCTGTAACCAGTTGAAAATCATAAAATATACTAAATACATTTTTTGTTGAAAGAAATTTTATATTATTTAACGTTTCATAGTAACTTGTAAAATCTTTAAAATCCTTTTGATTATTTTCTAGAATTATTTATGCCCTTTCTTGTACATAGAGAATTTATACACATAATATTTTGTATAAGCAAGTAATGCCCAGTAAAATTTGATTACAAAAAGCTACCTGTTAAGAACCTATAGCCATTAAAAAAAACAAATGCTTCTAGAATCACTTATATACATATATTTTGGTACAAACATTTTACACAAATAAACGAATATAACTCTTTCGTTATATTTTCCAATAAATGCCCTATTGAACTGTTAAATCGCTGGCAACACATTAATAACAAATATGACTTAAAAAAGGATTTTTCTCTTTTACCAAGCAGCCAACCCAACAACCAAATACATATGCACACACATATATACACTTTGACACATTCTACAAACACAGAACACTAATACCAACAAAGAGTAAAAGTAAAATAAAATTTATGATCAAATAAAAGAGTGTACGACTACTGTTGGTGTTTTGTATGTAAAAGAAGTTACATACACAAATTCTGAAAAAAAAAAAAGAAATCAATTTGTTGGTAACTACAAACAGAAACCAGTGCTGGATAAGTGGGTGTGTTATGTTTTTTAGAAATATATAGTATCTAGATATTAAAGGGAAGGTACTCGTAAAAGAAAAAAAGAGCCATATGAAGACAATAAGTTTGTAATGCCATCGGCAATCAACTACTTTAGTACTAACCTTCGAAAATTAAAATTTTAACTAAAAGATACAATGTAAAATCATGACCATCTTTTAAACTTTTGACTATAATTCCAGATTTTGCACTTCGCTTACATTCCCACAAAAAATTAAATTACAAATGGAAACAAAAAAACATAGCACACCAGATTTTATAGTTTATATTTCTGTTTGCATCAATGCTTGTACATTGTACATTTAAATGTGTTGCTTATGTATCCTTCAGTTTAGATGCCATAAATTGCGTTTTCTCTACGACGTACATGCTCAATCGTACTTACATACATACGTATACATATACAAACAATACGTAATACATTTATTGTACTCCGTTGTCGTTGTCTTAACACGCTGTTCAATTTATCAAAAATTGTTTCAATTAGAATGTTGTCACTTATGTGTGTCAGATATTATTTGTGGAAAGGTTATAAATTAAACAAATATGAATTATTTATTGACATTTTAAAGGAAATTAGATCATAGAATGTTATCATCATTCATATAATCAACATAAATTAAAGTGCCACAACGGCGATATTAATTAATAAGAATATTTGTTTGGTTGACAGTTTGTAGTCAATTGATAAAGTGAATAGTGTCTGCTGATAGATCACGAATATATAATTTTGCAGACATAGAATAAAGAAAGACGATGGTCCATTTGGATAATTAAATTTATTTAACATTATATATTACGATGTAAAAATATATCTTATTACTGTCAAATAAAAAAAATAGAGTGTTTTAAAACTCTAAATAAAGTATAGAAATAATACAAAGAAAACAATTTATGGCTAAAATATTTTTATAGTTAAATAAATTTCATACTGTGAAACTTATTTCAACGTAATAATTTAAATCCCTGAAATAAATATCTTTCTAAAAACTACAATATGAATGACTTCTTTCAACCTAGACAAGTACATATACATTACAGTGACTTGATTTGTATGGGGACAAAAAAAGTTACAAATGTACCCCCCTAAATTTAAAGTTTGATATGTTTTATGCAAACTCCCAAAATATTTCGTTCCAATTATTTAATTTACGTGAACTGGACCAAAATACCTCCTAAAATATGGTTTTCGTTCGACAGTATACATAATTTTTAACTTTTTGTCAAAAAAAAAAAAAAAAAAAAAAAATACAACATATGATAGAAAAAAGATGTCTACTACATATTGAACAAAAAATAATTTAAAATTTGTTTTCATTCTCGCTGGATTAAAATTTTAGTAAAATTTTCAATGCCCAGCTAAAAAAATATGTAAGGATCATATATTTATACATATGTATATGAAGCTCCATATATGTTTGGATCCGAAAATTGAGGGTATATGGAGATATATGATCATAAATATGTCCATATATTTATCAATATATATCAGTAACTCTATTGTGAATAATAATTAAAATTTTTATTTTATATATTTTTTTTTTAATTTTATTTAATATACATATAAAATACAACATACAATAAATATTTTTGAAAACAATATATGTTTGATGCAAAAACTGCAATTTAAATACATACATTGCGGAAAATATCCGCTAGACTTTGTATACTTATATACATACTATTACATTCCACAATTCCTCTTAACAGCATAAAATATAAAGAGAGCATTCTTCACGGTAGCTGGCTCTATGTACCGAAATTAAAAAATAAATCCCAAACCATTACATTGTTTTGCCAGAACGTAATTTTTCGGCATCATCGTATGTCACACCTTGTTTCTCCATACCGAAACATACAACAGAAGTATCTTCAGCAGTAACTTCAACAATAGTCGCCACTGTCACTGAATATTACCGAAAATTGCTTGACCCACAGCTTAGTATAAATAGATTGTACTTGCAGAAGCCCCAGTCTGAAAATTGTTAATACATAAATCATGTTCAAATATTGTTTAAAAATAACGAAAGAATTTTTCTTACCTTTGTGAATTGCGTTATATGTACATACTATAACTAATTTACGTAATATTGCAGTCTCTTGCAAATTATTGGCTGTTGTACTGCTGTATAACTTTCCTCATTTAGATTTAAAAAATGTTTATCTTTTATATAAAAACAATAAAAATTAGTGGATATTTTCAATAATAGCTATTTAGAATATTCCGCTTACCTTATTTTAACACTAATAATTGACCAACGGAATCGTCCATAATGAAACATTCATTAAAAAAATTATATTTGTTTTAATTTATTTTTTATTATGTCAAGGAAATTTATTTTTAATATATTGACAAACACTTTATCAAAGACACAATTTATTAAGTATTCAAACCGAATATACTAATAACAGGAAAATTTGTTAAAGATATTTGTATAAAATAATACAAATAAGTTTACATACAATTTCATTATTCATTTTAGGTAATGTAGCTTTAAATTTTTTTATTTCTGATTTTCATTAACACTCTTGTTCTCTAAATGAAGCGTTTTCGGATAGATCATATATGTTTGCAGATATGGAAAATGTTTTCATATATGACTAAAAATTCACATATATAGTTCCATATATGATAATATTTTTGATATATGGTATTATATACGAATCCATATATTGTAAATATACTATTTCATATATGGAACGATATATAACCATATATTTTAATACATGAACCATATACAACGATATATGATCGTTTTTAGCTGGGTGCTTTTTTTCATATAGTATTTTATAAAAGTTTGAATATTTTAGACATTTTTCATCGTAAATTATATTTTAGCATATCATTGGAAAGCTCTCATTAAATACTATTGATATGTGCATTCATTTAACCCTTTAGTTGCACAAATAAAATTTTGGGATTTCTGATCCATAATTGGTTAAGTTAATTTTAACGGCAAATAAATGGTTAGTTAAGGATATAAATGTCGCCGAAAGCGTAAATTGATCAAAAAAGCTTTAAATTCGTGCAAATTACCGGCTAAATTTCAAAAACTCCATTTTATTCGATTATTATCGCGGTTTTAAATTAATTTATTATGTTTTTCATAAAAGTATCAATATTTAAGTGTAATGTGTACTTCCATGCGATTTATTTGCAAAAATTGCTAGTTTAAGCTTTTGGGAACTAAATGCATAAAATTTACCCTCTGGCTCATAATGGGTTAATTACGTGTTATCTTCAATAGCAGTAGGATAGACCATTCCTATGGTATATTTAAACCTAATATATTTTGAAAAATTTCCAAAATATATAAAGTTACATGTTTTAACAATGAAAATGTGATAAAAACATTTTATTAAGATCTTAATATTTCGCGACTGAAAAGAAATATACAGGTATGTGGTGGAAAACGATTTCAAAAACGAATCGATTTTAAATCGAAAAAATTTATGATGTACTTATATTTTCGTTTTTGTTATTGATAAAAATTATATTTAAATCACTTTCTATTAGATTTTATTCCATAATTTTTTATATTTCTCTAAAATTAATTATTAATTTTCCCATGAGCTATATATTCTGATTGAAAAATAGATCATAGTTGAAAAATAATTTTTGAAATCGATCGAAATTCATCACAACTTTTCAAACCGATTCGATTTGAAAACGATCGGTTTTCATCACATACCTGATAGTAATTTTTTAAATAAATATTCGAGGTCGTAGTATGCCTCTATTATAATTTGAAGTTAATTTTTTTATAACTTAAATTTTGATAATGATATTGAAAGAAATACGTAATTTTAGAGGTGTTTTGAAAATGGTCCAGCTTACGTAAATCTTAACATTGGGATGTAATATTTTGGGAATCATATAAGAACATACTAATCTTCATTTCTAGAGGGGTACATTTGCAACTTTTTTTCGTAAGGCACTTTAATATACATATCATACCCAATAATAGTACCATGTGGGCCGTTTACATCATGGACAGAAAATAATCGTTTTTAATAAAAACAAGCGCGAATGTAATATTCGGCTCGGCCGAATCAACAATATACCCACCATCAACTTTTTAAAATTTTATGTTATATGGGAGGTGGGCTCATTTTTTGTTTCCGAGTTTACATTGGTCCTTGAACTATTTGTAAAAAATTTCGTTGACGTTTCCCCTTATATGGGAGATGGACGGTAAAGTGAGCGAACCACGCCCATTTTTGGTTTTATATTTACCTTCTAACTATTTGTACAAAATTTCGTTGTCGTACATGCTTTTGTTTAACTAATATCAGCAGTAAAGTATGAAATGAAGCCACAACGGACACCCTGTGTTTCTAGTTTTTAGCCCATAACTTTTTTCTTTATTAACCGATGCCCATTTTCAATACTAGATCGACTCAGAATCTAACCAGGACCCAGAAAATATATACTTTATGGGGTATTAAATTTTCAACCGGTTTTTTCAGTCAATGTGCAGTCTTTTTATTTTTAAAAATGTTAATTTTTTGAATGTCGAATAGACCGGTTTTTTTAAACACAAAAAACAGGTTTTAAAAATAGCTTTTTATTTCAAAAAACATGTTCTTAACACTGATATTTGAACCGAAATTTAGGAATGATTTTATAAATATTCATATAGTCTGATTTCTTATGTTTTAAAAATATAGTTTTATGTTAAATTTAAATTAATACTGTAAGAATAAACAATTAAATTAGTAATAATTATCCAGAATGAAATTAGTTTTATCTCTTGTAACACCTGCAATACTTTTAATGAAGGACCGTAATGATTATGAGTTTTAAAATAAAAATCAACAAATAATCATTATTTTTTGGTTTTTATTTTTTCGCTCAACTTTTAATGATTATTTTTAATTTTTATTTTTTTACTTAACTCATAATTATTATTTTCGATTTTTATTTTTTCGCTCAACTTTATTTTTGATTATTTTTGATTTTTATTTTTTTGCTCAGCTCATAATGATTATTTTTGATTTTTTGCTCACAATATAAAGCTTAACATGAGAAATTAAACTTTTATCTAGTAAAAAATTTTCTTTAAATAAAAACTTTGATTTATTGCAAAAATTTTTTTTTTTAATAAAAAAAATAAAATGTTAGAAAAAATTCGAATTTTATAAAAAAAATTGGATATTTTTTTAAAAATCTGATGAAAAATATATCATCACACTTGCCTTTTAGTAAATAAATCTAATTTACGATGAGAAATCTTTTTTATTAAAAATTGCGTAATTCATTTCATTTCTCATGTTAAGTTTTATATTGTGAGCAAAAAAATAAAAATCAAAAAATAATGATTATAAGTTGAGTGAAAAAATAAAAATCAAAAATAATCATTAATAATGATTTTTCTCATAAAAATCAAAAAAATAAAAATCATTCCGGATTCCGATGGAACCTGTTCTGAAGATTACATTTCTGTATTTAACACTTTTATCCGGTTGTTCCTTGTATCTGATTTTTTTTTTTTTTGTTTAAAATTTCAAGAATAATGATTATTTTCTGTCCCTGCTTTTAATTGTTTTAATGGTTTTTTGATCCAATATTTTCTTAATTTAGGGATGATAAATTCAGTACAACTTTACTTTTTTCAGTACAATTTGCTCTTCGAAAGTAATAGTACTCCAGTGATTAATTTAGTACAGTTTTAAATACTTGAAATATTTTAATGAAATAAAAGTTTTTTTAAAAAAAATTTGGATTCCTTTAGAAATTATTTTAGGGCAGTAGCTAAATTTTTTTTAAGTACAATTAAATTTATACATAACAATTTTTAATCATTTAGACATTCTTAGACATGAATATTATCCTTTTTGAAGTGACTTTTAAATATGCGTTTATTTAGATAAAATCGGACATATTTCCAACAAAACAAAGACGCTTTTATATTCATTACTTAACAGTGAAATGTTTAATTTTCATATGACTTTTATTTTTTCTTCAAAACTTTTGATGTAATTTTCCGAACTTTACTCTTAAATTGAAGTTTATACAAATCCCATCATTAATAGTGTAGTGGACAGCTTATGCTTTAATCTCTGGATTCAGGTATACGCTCTGTCTTTACGTCTTCATTTAACACTTTTATCAATTTATCACGGCATAGTCAAACGTGGAACTTACAATTTTCCATGTACAACTTGAACAATATTTAATAACTCGAAAAATATTTTATTCAATCGGTTTTGACTCTTTAAAATAATAATGATGCTAACTTTGAGAACTCAAATAAAATTTTCCAAAGATCTAAAATGTCGTAGAACAAGTTCTTAACATTTCAGTACAATTACGGCACAAGGAGTACAATTTTATATTCAATTTAATACAATACTGAAAATCATATTTATCATCCCTGTGTTGTATTAAGAAAGTTTCACCTGCAAAATCGTTTCAGTAAAATTGAGGCATGCTTTTTCCATACTAAATAGTATAAAATTAAAATCTATCGTAATGCCGAACATTAGAAATACTTTTTTCTAAAATAAAGACTACGCACGAAAAATATAAGTTGAGGTTATAAACATAAAACAAATTGGTTTGAAATTTTGAAATTTTGTTTTCTTTATGACCTATCCCAACAAACCAAGAAACGTACAGTATCATTAATGATATCATAATTTTAAAATTATATGATAAAATATCGAAATTATTTTTTTCTTAGAAAAAAACTTCAAACATTTTCAGGAAAATTAAATTAAATTGAAAATATTTTTATCAGAACAATATTTTATGTTATGCATTATATGGAAATTATATTTTTACAGCTAAATTTAGTGGAATCGCAAAAAATAAAAGGCGATAAGATAAAGAAACCAATATCAGCCTGGATTTAAAAGGGAATTGTTTTCGGATTACAAGAGTTTCGTATTACGTGTAAAATGATTTGGAGCATAACGAACTTTAGTTTATTACGGTTATTTTTTAATTTTTGATAAAATATTTAGGATATTACATATTCTTCCAATCTTAGCATAAATGTATATAAATTTTGCAATATATTGCTAAATTATCGCGCTGTTTAAATTTAAGGATATCATTACTAATATCGTTATTTTAAAAAATTTTGATATCATTTTCGAGTGTACCTTTTAGAAAGCAGCCTATATCATTTTAAAATTATAAATGATATCATTCTCGGGCTTCTATATCACCGAAATGATATCGTAATGATATCATTACGATATTATTTGGTTTGTTGGGATATTATAGTTTTAAATTTAAAAGAAAAAATAATTATTTATTCGTTTCAAATCAAATATTTAATACATTTTGGAATGCCTTGTTTAAGTTTTATTGTAGCTGCCATTTTTAAATTCTTTTGATGAAAGATATTGAGCATTTAAATAAATGAGTCACATTCCATCCACAGATGTTGAGATTTTCCCTTAAATTACGCACTTTTTTTATACGATCCTTCAATCAAGGGGTGGATGTTAATACAAATGCATGTCTTTTTATGCAGCATTAAAAAACGTGAGAGAAACTATAGTCGGTTAAGACCGACCATATGATACCCTACACCATTGTGTATGAGCTAAAAATTAGACCTGTGACCAATTGTAGACCAACACTTTTAAGCACCCCATAGACACATACTGCATAAGCTCATGCAATATGTATGTATTAGAAAAATTGAGAGAGCTTTTCTATGTGTGTGTCACATACATATAAAAGCTCTCTCAATTTCACTAATACATACATATTGCATGAGCTTATGCAGTATGTGTCTATGAGGTGCTTTACTAAATGTAAAATAAATTATACAAATACAGAACAATGCATTGATACTAACATCTATATGATTTTATGCCCTTTAGAGCGATTTCCGGAAATGTTTTTATATGGGAGCTATGGTAAATTATGGACAGATTCTCATAAATTTTGACAATATTTTTTCTACTTATATAAAACTTATTTGTGTTGAATATTAACTTGATACTATCATTCGTATGGGATTTATGCACGTTAAAGTGATTTTCGAAAGAGGGATTTATATGGGTGCTGTGGTCAGTTATGGACCGATCTAAATGCAATTTGGCACAAAGATTGACATTTGAACAACTCCTTTGTACCTAGTTTCATTGAAATATTGCTACATTTAAGACATTTATGATCGTTAAACCCGTATTCCGGGAGGACATTTGTATGGGGGCTAGGTGAAATAATATACCGATATTGACCGATTTCAAGGCTTTGTCCTTGTGTCAAAATAACTGTTCGTGCCAAATTTCATTAAGATA
Source organism: Protophormia terraenovae (assembly GCA_951394005.1). Lineage (NCBI taxonomy): Eukaryota > Metazoa > Arthropoda > Insecta > Diptera > Calliphoridae > Protophormia > Protophormia terraenovae. The sequence goes on from OX596073.1 coordinate 126,617,394, forward strand.
TATTTAAAATTGCGTACTTTGTTCACAAAGTTTACATGTACAGACAGCCAGCCAGCCAGACGGACGGATATTGTTAAATCGACTCAGAAAGTGATTCTGAGTCGAACGATATACTTTAAGGTGAGGATCCGATAAATTTTTCTGTGCGTTATAAACATCAGCACAAACGCATAATACCCAAATCACCTATGGTGGTGTAGGTTATAAATATCTTATGTTGTTATCTGTCCAATTCAGACATTTTATTAAAAAATGGCATCGATTTATTAGTGCACATTTTTGCATATCTACTCGAAAATGCAAATTTTTACATATTTTTTTATAATACATACAAATTTGTATATTTTTTGAATTTTTCACTTTTTTTTAACCTTTTTGTTAAAGTACATCGATTTACACATTCTCGCTATATATAATTTCTGTATTTAAAGTTAATTATATATTCTAATACATTTCCTGATACAATAATATTTAATAAAACATTGATTTTGGAGGTGCACATATAGATTAGCAAATAGTATACACAAAAATAGTTATAACAAGTTTGCTACTTTTGAAAAATTCGACATTATAGAATTAAGCTTTCTGCCGCAAATCTGTTCGAGAGTATCCTTTTTCTTATTTCATATTTATTGTATTTAAATTTAAAACTATAATAAATTGAGTTGAAACTTAAAACAAATGTATATAGATTATTAACAAACAAAAGCAACAAATTCCATTCAATATTATTGATAAAAGTCTGACCAAAAATACCAAAAAGAGGGTAGCGAAATGAGAAAACTTAATAAATGGGTAACATATTATTTTTTTATAGTTTTTGTCTATGACAATAACTTAAAACAGCAACAAAATCATTTAAATTTATACACTCTACAAAAATACAAATTAAAGTTGAAAAAGAAAAAAAAAATAAGATGTTCATTCAAGCGGAGGAATATAAATATTTCGAATATAGCACTTAAAAAAATCTATTCTTTTGCCATTTCCTCATACGTAGTTTGTGTTATTTTCGTTTATAAAATTACTATACATAAAAAATATTAAGTGACCCTCATGCAAGTTAAAGCGCAATTCTAATGACATTGTCACATTTGCAGGGACACACAGTGCTTTGTGGCATAGACAAAAATCAAAATAAAAGCATTTTTTTTTAAATATACGTTTTTAGAAACAATACAGCTCGTATAATTAAAAAAAATAATAATGATTTAAGTTTTTTTTTGGCTAATAGAGGGCACTAAAATCAGGTAATTTAAAAGCAAGTATTAATGAGCCAAAAAGCTGATTTTAAAATGTTTTAAGCACCCCATAGACACATACTGCATAAGCTCATGCAATATGTATGTATTAGAAAAATTGAGAGAGCTTTTCTATGCGTGTGTCACATACATAGAAAAGCTCTCTCAATTTCACTAATACATACATATTGCATGAGCTTATGCAGTATGTGTCTATGGAGTGCTTTAGGGAAAAATTTTTCAAAAGTTAATTTTTTTATGAAATGCGTCGAAGTTTTGATCTTTCAATACTTCAGAATATTTGTAAATCAAAAATATTATTATTTTTAAAATATCGTCCCTGCGCTGACTAAATTATTATTTTTATTAATTAATTAATTCATTTTTAACAACTTTTCAGGAAAGCTGAAATTCAGTCAGCGCATGGACTATATAGTGTTTCGAATATAAACATATATAAATTTACACATATTTTTATTTAAAACCTAAAAATTCTTTAAATTTGATAAAGAATATAAAACAATTATTAAAACCGTAAAAAATTATTTTTTGCGGGTTTTGTTTTTGAGTTTTTATAGTTATTTAATGGATTAAGAAATAAATAGAGCCTATTTTTGTCACTACTTAAAAAAAAAAAAATTAAAAAAGTGCCTGATTTCCTCTTTTTTTACTTAAATTTCGAAAATTCAATTCAATTTATTCAAATAAAAAAAATATTCTGAAATTTAAAAAACAAATAAGGAATAGAATAATATCTTTCTTGGACCTAATATATTACGTTAAAAATCCTCCAGATGTCGCTAATTATAGAAAATTTTTAAATTTTAATACAAAAATTACATGAGTTCGATGGAGTATTAAAAAATTATACAATTCTTTTTTGCTCGATTCCGTAATTTATTGCTTTTGCTTTTTTGATATATAAAAGAATTTCCTATTTTTTGCCACAAATAAAAAAAAAATTCCAAAAATTTAAAAATTTATTTTTCTTATACAAAAGTCAAAGAATTCTTTATATTAAAATATTTTTTGATGTTAAATCGGCATTGCTTTAGAATTCAATAAAATATAGAAAACTAAAAAAATACAAATATTGGACCAGAAATCTGGCGAAATTAAGCTAATTAATAAGTTACTGAAAATAGGGCTTGGGGGAGGTAGGTATGACTTGCTGCTATTAAATCTAATATTGTTTGACCCATGAAAAACCTATTTCCAAGGACTATCGCATATTTTGGTACTATTTTGACAATTATATTGGAAGAAAATCCATTTTTCCCATTTGAAGATATATGGGAGGTAGGGGTGTTTTTGTTCCGATACAAATAAAAATTGGTAGACTCACAAACAGTGTTACCAGGACTTGAGAAAAAAAGAAGCTAAATTAGACTTTAAAGAAGGTCAGAAAAGGCTAAATGTCCCAAAAAATAAAGCCAAAAATAGCTAATATAGTTTTGTTTAAAAACGCATTTATTTTTTTGTTCTCATTAGATTTTGGTATTTCTTAGATATTTTACTGAATTTGTAAATAAAACGCAAATAGTTTCTATGGGTAATAAAGTTTGTTAAAAAATAATTAAATTATTTTTGTAGAATGAAGCGCCGCAGTCTAAAATTTTGGCACTAAAATCAGACATCAGTGAGATATTGCGCACAATATGAATTTTATTAATTTTTTTTTTTTTTTTTTTTTTAATTTTGTAGTAAATTTAAGTTTTTTTTTCAGGAAATAGGCCTAATATATATCGTTATGTATGAATGACATACAACTATTTTATTTAGAATTTTTTAATATCTTTAAAAAAGAAAACAAACAAGTGAATTTTGAAAACAATATATGGTGCTACATTCTTAATTTCACAAATCGCGATTTATCGCAAGAACTAGAGTCAATTCCGAACAAGTTATTTAAAGGCTAAATACTAATTAATACCAAATATCTGAATTAACTGAGAAATCCCGTACCGCAGAATCTGTGTATCCCTGTGTAATAAGATACTAAAATAAATTTCCGCCTGTCTTTATAAAATTTAATATAAGTTATATATAAATGTGTATATTTTGTATCAACTTCGGTAGGTACTCAATCGTAATGAACCGCTTGTTTCTGTCTATCAAGATCTATATCTTTAATGATGCTTTAATTCGAATATTGCTTATTAATTTATTTCATAAAATATTTTTTTAATTAAAAAATGTATTTCATTTACCTAAAAAATTTTTAAATTTTTCTCTATGTATTTGTAGTTTTTAAGTATTTTGAATAAAATTTTCCTATATAAAATAACACATACTCGCATTTACATTCCATATACGAATATAACAAAACATTTATTCTATAGGGTCCAATACCACTACGAATAAATGTTGCCTGTATGTATGCTACGTTTTTTATTTTTCTATAGAATGGCACACAAAGTGTCATTCTAAAATGTACGTGATTCAATTATAAAATGCGGTTTTCAAATCGTTGAAAAATTTATGTATTTTCATTTTATGTACTCGTACATCCTGAACCGTTTTTATTTTTATTCCTTTTTTTCTATTTTTGACTCTCTGTGTTTTGTTGTATGTGTATTTGAAATATTGTTTTCAACGACATCGTTACAATTGTATAATGCTTTTGTTGTTGTAACTATAGTCCCATACTTTTTCCTTTGGTTTCTGAGGTATCTATTCATTCAGTCATTCCTTTATTCATGCATTCTTTTAGTCATTCAGTCATTCATTCTTTAGCCAGCCTTGTAACATTAAGATACTTTGTATGCGTACGCGCGATGTAAACGTGATGCCACCTTAGTGCTTAAATCGAAAGAAGTAGCGGAAAAGCAAGAAAAAAATAAATATGCTAAATTGTTAAAATATAGGGGAAATATAAATGGCATGCACTATGGGGTTGATGTAGAGATAAAACGAATATTCAAAAGGTGGAACAAATCCACGCAATATTAAAATAAGGAAACTGGCATAAATAATATCTTAAAGTATATTATTTAAGAGCACAGGTACAGAAAGTAGCTAAAAATTGAATACTATGAATTAAAAAATTGAATTTCGCTCCCATTGTGCATAAAAAACACCAAGAATTTACTGATTTTGACTACTCTTAAGTTTATGACTGTTTTTAAATCTTTGTTTTTGGGAAACAAATATACAGACATTTTGTATTAAAACTATTGAATTTGTGTAGAAGAAATAAAATAAAAAATGTTACAAAAAAATAATTGAAGTTACAATACGGTTATTAAGTTAAAACCAAAAAAAGAAACAAAATCTAAGGCTGAAATTAAAATACGAGACGAAAAGACAAAATAAAATATATTCTCTAACAAAAAACGAGAGAGAAACTATAATCGGTCAAGACCGACCATATGATACCCTACACCAACGGTTCTCAAATGGGGGTCCGCGACCCACAAGGGGTCCGTAAGGACATTCGTGGGGGGTCACGAAGAGATCTTTAAAAATATTTCTGCACAAACTATTTTTTAATGTAAGTAAATAAATATTAGTTAGATGTTGAAATAATAATTCCTATGAAAGGGTGAAACTATTTAAAAATGGAAATATGTGTGTATATATTTATACAAAACATCCCAAAATTAAAGACAAAAGTAAACACATTTTTTCTAAAATGAGTTCTTTTAAAAATCAAATAGCACCAGCTACATGAAAAACCAATGAAGGTACTCGAGTTTCGGATGAAAATATTATGATTTATAAAGGCAACATAAAGAAAACTTTACAATATGACAGGGAAAATAATTAAAAAGATAAATAGTTCACTTTAATTTGATGAAACTATCGATTTTTATCGATATATTATGCTAAGAAATTTTTTATAAAGTCATTTCAATGTCCTTTCTAAATTTAAACCATAGAATAACATCCTGTGGAATAGGATTTTTTCAAATTTGCTAGAATGGTACGACTTATTAATGCTGAGTACACAAAAGTTTTATTTTGCAATGAAATAAAAAGAAAATTAGTTAAACGACTCTACAATTAAAGGCGGACAAATCCATATTGAAAGGGTTTGTCGTATAAAATACAAGATTTATTTCAAAGGATTTAAAATGTAACTCATGTTTTTAACAAAATACATTCATATGTTGCAATTATTAATATAACTTTTAAGTTATTTTATCTTTACATAACATTTTATCTGATTTTTAAACTGGTCAAGGTTGTAGTGGATCGCGCTTCAATCGCAAAGTCAAAAGTGGGTCGCGAAGGAAGATCTTGTGAGAACCCCTGCCCTACACCATTGTGTATGAGTTAAAAATTAGACCTGTGGCTAATTGTAGACCAACACTTACTAAATGTAAAATAAATTATACAAATACAGAACAATGCATTGATACTAACATCGATATGATTTTATGCCCTTTAGGGCGATTCCCGGAAATGGCTTTATATGGGAGCTATGGTAAATTATGGACCGATTCTCATAAATTTTGGCAATGTTTTTTCTACTTACATATATAAAACTTATTTGTGTCGAAAATTAACTTGATACTATCATTCGTATAGGATTTATGCACGTTAAAGTGATTTTCGGAAGAGGGGTTTAATGTGGTAGCTATGGTCAATTATGGACCGATCATGATGAAATTTGGCACAAAAATTGACACTTATACAAAACTTTTTTGTAGCGATTTTCATTGTAATATTGCTATATTTAAAACATTTATGATCGTTAAACCCCTATTTCGGGAGGACATTTGTATGGGGGCTAAGTGAAATAATGTTCCGATCATAACTAATTTAAATGGGCTTCGTCCTTGTGCCAAAATAATTATTCGTGCCAAATTTCATTAAGATATATTTAAAATTGCGACCTGTACTTTGTTCACAAGGTTTACATGGACAGCCAGCCAGCCGACCAGACGGACGGACATCGTTAATTCGAATTCAGAAAGTAATTCTGAGTCGAACCGTATACTTTAAGGTGGGGGTCCGATAATTTTTTCTGTGCGTTACAAACATCAGCACAAACGCATAATACCCCAACCACCTGTGGTTGGGGTATTATAAAATAAAAAATATTTTATTTATAAATATAAAAAGTTTATCTTCCTCAACAGCTCGTGAAAATATTAATTTTCGCAATTCAACGCATTCTCAATGCGTTGCCGCTACTTGGCTCAATACAAAAGATATTTTTATAGGTGGCAAACAAATTTTTCTTTTGGTATTATTTTTATTCTCTCATTATTTCGTTGTTATGTATTGTGTTGCATTGTTGGTGTTTTTCCAGTTGTTGTGGCTCTAGTCTCTTGTATGCATAAGGATAAAAGTATTCAAAATAATTTCATGCTGGTAAAATGGCGGCATTTAACTCAAGTACCTTCTTTCATTTATGTTTGCCCCACTTATGTTGCTTGAGATGAACGTGAATAAGTTTGTGGGTGCAAGTAGTAGTTGTTGCAGTAATTGCATAAAGACTAGTTGCAATGTTAATATGATCGTATGTTTGCTATGGAAAGGTGTAGGTATATGTGTTTTGTGTTATATGTATGTAAAAACTACTTAGTTACGAGATTTACTTACATTTCCTCAATCAATGAATGTTGATGATGCTGTTGATTGCATCACATCTAAAGTACAGCTTTAGAATTAATTTATTCATTTCCTCGACAGTATTTAGTGCCGGCTTGCTTATCGACCGCATTCTGATTGCCTTTAAATTTTCAAACTTTTCTTTTTGCCCCAGGTTGGGGTAGAATGTATTCGTTAGAATATTAAAAATAGTAAAGAAATATAAGCAGATTTTGTTTTTTAAATGTATACCCGTACTTCGAATAAAACAGAATGATCTAAAAATATTATTTGTTACACATAAATCTTGTTGAAATTATTATATTTTTCATCTTTTTTAATCATTCCATTTAAAACCAACTGACTGGAATTTGATAACATTTGGTACAGACACTATGCTCATCAAAACTAGGTCTGGTTCAAAATTTCAGATAATTTTATCATGTGTAACATTTTTCTCAATATTAAAATCCATATCTCGCAATTTATAATTCGTGGATAAATATCTCAAAAAAATTGTCTTCTTAAAAATTAGAAAAAAAAAAAAATAAATATATATATATACATATATTTAATGGTGAAAATGTTTTCTATAACTGTGGTAAGTTGCATTTAGGAACTCGTAATATTTTATGAATTATTACAAAAAGTGTCAAATAACTTAAAAATATTTATTATTTAATTTATAATTAAACTGAAAAATCGACAATTTCTTCCAAAAATCATCCAAATTGAATAAAATTTGGTGCCAATCTTAGTTTTGACGAGCATAATAACTGTACCAAATATCACTAACTTCTAAGGGGTAAGGTCCAAATTTGTATTTTTTCATGTTGGTTTTAAATGATTCTGCGGCACGGGATTTCTCAGTCAATTCAAATACACGGTATTAACAAGCACTAAGCCTCTAATCCACTTTTTTGAATTGATTCTAGCTCTCGCTATAAATCTCGATTTTTTAAATTATGAAGTTTGCACTATATATTGAAGCATGTTTCAAAAACCACTTGTCTAATTTTATTAAAAAAAAATATCCAAAAATTCAAATTAAAATTATCTTTTAGTCTTTTTTACATTATTTTCTAAAACGGTCAACATTTATGGATATATTACGCCCATTTTCTGAAAAAAAAAAAAATTATACAAAATTTCTAAAAGTTTTTTTTTTTTTTAAAATCATAAAAAATCTAAAGTGCAAAAAATTAAAATTTTTGTTCCTTTATTATAATGATAAATTTATTGCAAATATATTAAGACATATTTCAATAAAATCAATGCACATGTCTTGATTGACAAATTAGTGAAAATCCTCATTCACAAGTTACATAGAAACATTTTTTAAATAAAAATATGAGTTCGTTATTTTTTTTTATAAATATGAACCGATTTTGAACATTTTTACATTTCTATCTAAGACAAAGAAAAAATATGCTTACTGTGATAAATTATTTGCTATGGTTTAAAAGATATTTGACTTAAAAAGTTAAATTAAAAAGTTTTTTTACTGTTGTTTATTAAATTTTTGTATCTGCCTTTACTTCTTAGGCCTAACAATATGTATTAAAATCTTATAGAGTCATTCCATTTAAAACCAACACGAAAAATTAAAATTTTTGACTTTACCCACCGAATTTAATGATATTTGGTACAATCATTATTCTTGTCCAAACTAAGACTAATTCAAAATTTCAGATAATTTCATCATGTGGTTCGCGAAATATGGCGGTTTGAATGTGCAAAATAGCTCAGTTGCGTACACAAAATTACAAATATCTTTCGAAGTATTTATTACATAAGATTTATTTTTTTCTCAACATTAAAATATTTCCATATCTCGCGATTTTTCATTCGCGGGCAAATATCTCAAAAAGTGGTATTTTTAAAAATTTTTTAAAAATATATGTTAATGGTTAAAATGTTTTCTATAAGCGTGGTAAGTGGCATTCTGGGACTCGTAATATTTTAGGAGTTATTACAATAAATATCATAATAAATACGAAATATTTGTTGCAACTGGTATTGTTTTGTTTGTAAAAAAATTCGGATGATTTTTTCCAAAAATCATCCGAATTTAATGAAATTCGACAAGAATATTAATATTGACGCTGGTAACGCAAATGCTGAGTTTAAGTTTGATTACCGCGATATTTCACGATTTGTAATAACTCAAAAATGAGAAAAATTGTCTTTTTATAAATGCAAATATCTTCCAAAATATTTACGTTACAGCCTTTTTTAAGGCGAATATTTAAAGCTAATGAAATTATCTTTAATATGATATCTGAAACATGTTTTCAAGTTAAATTTTATTGGCGGATAATTCGCGAATTAAATTTCAAAAAGTGGTATTTTTAAATTCGTGAAAAACCTATATGAAGATGATTTAGCCTTTCTGAGTGCTCCCTGTATGTATCGTGCTGGGACTATAAATGGCTTCTGAATTATTGCAAAAAATATAACGCAGTGTAAAACAAAAAAGTAATTATTTTGAAAGAAATTTCAAGCATAAATTTGTTCACTTCATTCGGCGCGACTTTTTTCAATAACTCCAAAATTATTTAGAATTTTCTCACGATACTTACAGGGAGCATTTAGAATGGATCCGTCCCCTAAATATATATTTTTCACGAATTTAAAAATACTACTTTTTGAAATACGCGACCGCGAAATTTAATTCGCGAATTATCCGCCAATAAAATTTAACTTGAAAACATGTTTCAGGTATCATTTTAAAGGTATATTTTGGAAGATATTTGCATTTTTAAAAAGGCAATTTTTGAGATATTACAAATCGCGAAATATCGCGGTAATCAAACTTAAACTCGGCAGCGTCAATATTAATATTCTTGTCGAATTTCATTAGATTCGTATGATTTTTGGAAAAAACTTGCGATGTTTCAATATTATTACAAACAAAACAATACCAGTTGCAACAAATATTTCGTATTTATTATGACATTTATTGTAATAACTCCTAGAATATTTCGAGTCCCAGAATGCCACTTACCACGCTTATAGAAGACATTTTAACCATTAACATATATTTTTTAAATTTTTTTAAATTAAATTTTTTAAAAGACCACTTTTCGAGATATTTGCCCGCGAATGAAAAATCGCGAGATATGGACCATTTTGGTGTTGAGAAAAAAATCATGTTATACATCATATTAAAGGTAATTTTGATACCTTTAATATGACACTTCAATAAATCTTATATAATAAATACTTCGAAAGATATTTGTAATTTTGTGTATGCAACTTTGTACACATTTTGAACTATTTTGCACTTTCAAACCGCGATATTTCGCGAACCACTTGTTGAAATTATCTGAAATTTTGAATTAGTATTAGTTTTGACAAGAATAATAATTGTACCAAATATTATTAAATTCGGAAGAAGTGAGAAAATCAGCTGGTTGGTTTTAAATGTAATGACTCTATACCTAAAAATAAAAACTATTTACTCTCAGCTGAGAGCCATGATTGGTAAATGGTTCTTAGTACAGTGGTAAATCGCTTCTGCGAAGCCTTGTTTCAGATTGAGTTCTGGATAACAATCTTGCTAGTGGGTTAGGATGCTGTTGTAACATAAGGGCATATCTCCCTCTATCTACATCTAAGTCTCTGTGGATGTTCTCGTTCCTTATGTACCATGGCGCGCCTGTCATAGTCCTAAGGATTTTCGATTGTGCCCTCTGTATAAGATCAATACTAGTGTTACTTGCCGTTCCCCATAATTGGATACCATATATCCAAATTGGTTTTAAGATAGTCTTATACAGGATGACTTTACAGTCAAGGCTTAATTTAGATTTGTTGCTGATCAGCCAGTGGAAATTGGAAGCTTTAATTTTCATATGAAGCCTCTTGGCTTCAATGTGCCGACGCCATGTAAGACGTCTGTCTAAATGAATACCAAGGTAATTTACATGATCAGATTGTGGGATATTTACGTTGTTAAGCGAGAATGGTGGACAGTTGCCTCTCCTTAATGCAAAAGTAACGTGTTTACTTTTGAGTTCATTTACTCGTATTCTCCAAATTTTCAACCACGTCTCCATTCTTAAGGTATTTATCTAATTCTCTAGATGTTATACATGGGTCTACGTGAGAACTTAAAATAGCAGTATCATCGGTAAATTATATACAGCAATGGTCCAAGGACACTGCCCTGTGGAACTCCAGCTCTAATTGCATAATCTCCCGTAATATAGTCACACTGTTTTACACGAAACATTCTGTTTGTTAAATAGGACTCTAATAAGTTATGAGCACTTGGTGGCAACGGGCATTTAATTTTATATATAAGGCCCTTATGCCAAACTTTGTCAAAAGCTTGGGCGACATCCAAGAAGAATGCAGAGCAATACTTTTTATGTTCAAAATATTTTCTTGTTTCTACAGTTAAACGGTTTACCTGCTAGAACATGTTGTTCACGGAAACCGAACTGATGAACTGGGATGACATTTTGCTCATTTAATAATGGTATTATTTTTCTGTGGAATACTTTCTCAAATAATTTAGATAAACATTGTAGTAGACTAATTAGTCTTTACGACATTGGTACTGTCAAATCTTTTCCTGGCTTTGGTATCTGCGAAGTTTTCCATGCTTTTGGAAAAATGCCTTGTGTCAAGATCGCATTAAATAGAGCAATCGGAATTATTATAGCCACATTTGGTAGATTTTTGATCATAGATGGTGTTATAAAATCATAGCCTGGTGATTTCTTCAGTTTAAGAATCTCATTTATGACTTCTCTACCTGAAAATATGTGATTGTGAGGCTCCCCCAAAACAAAGTGATTAATTGGGGGGTTTTGTTGAAAAACATTACTTAAGTGGTAAGCAAATATTAAGGCCTTATCTTTGGCGCTCCGTGCCCAGGTGCCATCCGCTTTTTTGTCCCTCTACTTGTGGTTTAATATTTCTAACTGCTTTCCAGAGGGAGAAGTTAGTATATTTGGTATTTGTAAGGCTTTTTATGTAGTTTCTATTTCTGCGATCCTCTTCTAATAGAAGATCTGTATTTTTGCCATTCTCTTCTTTGTTTTATTTTTTCAGTGAGCCAATATGTAGGTTGTCCTGATTATATAAAATCCAAGCCGTTTTTACGATCTACTAGAGTATTGTACAGCTGTCTGCTTTGGGATTAATTAGTCGCCAGCCCCAATATGTATGTTTGGCCTTATAGTCAGCGTTACCGTTGAGAATTTTCAAAAAGTATCCAAAAAAATGGGATTTCAAAATAAAAAGTCGCCAAAAAAGGTTTTTTTTTTTTAAAAAAAAGGGGCCAACTGCTTAAAAACCTAAAAAAACCTAAAAATTTGTTTATTTGATAACAATAAATACAAAAAATGTTGTGTTTTAAAAAAGACTATTAAATCCAATTCTGTTACTAACAAAATAATTTACGTATTTATAAATATTTTACAACAATTTTTATTATTACGAAAATAAAGATTAATTCACAAAAAAAGCTGACATACAATCCTTTTTTTTATTAATTACACTTCTGTACTTTTGTACGAGGTCTTTACTCGAACTTACCAATTTACGACTGAACGTATGGATCCACAAGTATTGACTAAAGTCTGTTGGACAAACTATTTTTTATTATTGATAACTTGGTAAAAAACGAGAAAAGTATAGTCGGTCAAGACCGACCATATGATACCCAACACCACGCCGAACCACATAATTTTGTTTTCACTTATATAAACCTTATCTGTGTTAAATATTAACATAATACTAACAATTCTGTAGGATTTATACACTTTAAAGTGATTTTCAGGAGAGGGGTTAATATGGGAGCTATGGTCATTTATGAATCGATCTTCATGAAATTTGGCAAACGGATTTGGATATAAAACAATTTAAATAGCGTTCGTCGTTATTCTAAAATAAACATATGTACTAAATTTCATCAAATTATGTTTAAAATTGCTACCTGTACTTTGTTCACAAGGTTTACATGGAGAGACAGCCAGCCAGACGGACGGACGGACGGACATTGTTAAATCGACTCAGAAAGTAATATGTATACTTTAAGGTAGGGGTCTGATAATTTTTTTCTATGCATTACAAACAACAACAAAAATTCATAATACCCCAACCATCAATGGTGGTGTAGGGTAAAAAAACATTTTTTCAATAACAAAAATTGTTGCCTTTAAAAATATATAAAATAATTGTATACTTTATAATGTGTGCCACAATTATATTTTAAGAAAAGTATTCTAAAAATGTTAAAATAGTAAACCTTGTTAAACATAATTTTAAAGAATATACAATTTCTTTTAAAATAATATATATTTTGTAATTGGCCCCACTGTAGCAGGTCTAATATCTCCTCCTTAGTAAGGCGAATATGCGAGTATATTTTACAATAACTCAAGAAAAATTTATTCGATTTAGACATTTGAAACACCAAAAGATGCGAACAAAATTATATTTATCTTTTATATGTGAAACAGTTTCGGAGTTATTCAGAAATTATTGTCGGAAAAAAAATTTTCATAAACAATTTTTTTCCACCCCTTCACAGTGTCACATTTATCCAAATTAGAACGACAAAAATACGAAAATAAAAGCTTATTAATTGAAGCAATTCTTTTCGCATTTATTAGTAAGCATATAATATATTATGAAAAAAATACTTAAAGTATTGGAAAGTGTCTATAGCGCGAATTATGGATTTTCAAAGTTGCAACTTTTAAAAATATTTTAATTTTATTTACTTAATTCTGTAAAGAAGTATGTTAACTTTAACTTCAGATATCACAGTAAATACTGCAGATATTGATATGGTTCTTTTTGGTATGTAATAATAAATGTTTCCAATTTATTCCATTATATTTTTAATGGAATAGAACTAAAAAGTTCCAACGAGTTCCAAATTAGAAATATGATTGTTATATAAAATAATATCTATAAAATTATATTTGAGACTATTGGCTGCGACTTTTTGCGATCTTTTAAAATATAAGAATAAAATTTTCGGTACCTCATATTAGCAATTTTTTAAGAATTATTTAAACATTTTAAGGTAATGGCTGAAAATTTGTTATGCAAATGTTACACTAAGATTGGTGTGATTAGATCCGGCCACGCCTACTTTTAAAATGTTCTTTATTTTAATAAATTTTACAAAAATAAATCCAAAATTCTTACAAATAAAGTAATTTTTAGTATGGGAGTGGCAGTGATTTAACCCGCCCATTTTTAGTGGAAATGTTTACAGCCTTATCTACTAACAGAATATACAATTTCACGCTAATATCTCCAAAACTGGATTTTTGTCGTTCTAAAACTGTTAAATGTGACACTGTGCCCTTATTGATTTTTTATGAGCATTAGGGTGCTCCAAGCTTGTATGAAGGAAAAAAAATGTTATCCTACAGGCTCCCCTCTAAAATTTGGGTTATAAAAATACGTCGTGCAAAAAATTAGGGCAATAGGACTACGTTAACTGGTGCCGCAACGGCTCTGAAGTTTGAAGATGCATTTACAAGGAGAAAATATGCATTTTTTTCAGTTTTCACAAAAATGTTGTCATTAAATAGTCAGTTTTGCATTTTATTGTAAATGAATCGTAATGTGCACAGAATTAGTGTTACAAAAAGATATAAAACACAAAAGTTGGTTGAAAAATGTAAAAGTTATTGAAATTTCCCCAGGCCATTAACGTGTCTCAGAGCACTTGAATTAGAAATGTGACAAAAAAGTAAATATATTTTTAAAGGTCAAAAATCAAATTTTGTAATATTTGCAATTTTTGATGGAAACAAGTCGAAATTTTATCTATTTTTCGGTAGATTATCATTAAACTTAAGTAATTTATTTATTAACAACCGATATTTACAATGATAGTTAAAAAAATGAAATTAACCCTTAAACTGCCTTGGGGTCAAGATGACCTCGATGATTTAAAAACATGCCAATTTGAATGTATTTCAATAAAACCAGTTTTCAATCCCATTAATTCAGCAAATTGATAAAAAAAAATAGGCATTAACCCTTTTTGAATACGGTGTCACATTAATTCTGCAAATTGATAACAAAAAATTGGGTATTAACTCTTTCTGAAAGGTTCAGCAAATTGAGAATTGAAAGGTTTAACAACCAAATTTTTTTTATCAATTTGCTGAACCTTTCAGAAAGAGTTAATACCCAATTTTTTGTTATCAATTTGCAGAATTATTGTGACACCGTATTCAAAAATTTTAAAATCACAGAGCTGAGATTAACGAGCAGAATGTGGAAAATTTTGTCAAATGTTCTTTCATTTTCAAATATTGTAAAAAACATTTTTAAGACGGAAAAAAATGTACACAAAATATATGTGCATTTCTCTTTATACGTTTACCTTTACGAAACCGACCTTCAACCTAAAATATTTTTTTAACTTTTGATTTTTTTAAATAACATGATGGAATTATGTTAACAACACTTGGTGATGTTAGTATATATGTCCAATTCCTCTAGCGTAAACCACACACACTTGTAGAAATAGACCAACGTGTTCAATAGGCACGTCGAAAAAAAAAAAAAAAGTTGTGCCAATCAACACCTAGAATGAGGTTTCCAAAAATACAAAAATTGTTGGTTTCCACGCCCAAAACTACCGCCGTTTTTGTTTTTTGTGTATAGCGTTGCCATTTTAAGGCCGATTATAGAATGTGATGTATCGTTGTTAATGGTTTAACAACTGTTTAAGATTTCTATTTGCTGATTTCTTAATTTGACATCAAATTCTAGATGTCACTTCTGATATCTCGGATATCTAATTATTTTCATTATCACATTCCACAAACGTACTTAAAATGGCGACGCTATAAACAATATGCAATCAGTGTTAAATGCAGTTAAAAAACTTTTACAAATCTATGAATAATTTGTTTTTTATTCGAATCCAGTTAATATTGATATTAATAGCGTTGATATGCCAACAAAAAATTTAAAATTTTTTTGAATCTCAAAAGTAAACGAGTTTGGAGAATTGCCCATATGTATGTAATTAATATTTATTTTTAGTTAATATTAAATACCTATCGTTTCCAATGATATTAGAATTTCGAAACTTACACTATGCAAAAAAATTGATAAAACAAAAATTTTGCCTACCAGCAAAAAATTCTTTGGAGGGTTTAGTATACATATCAAGAGCTATCAATTGCAATCGGAATGATTCCGCCATCAAAATATTGTTGCATAGTGTTATTTATTAACTTTAGAATATGGAGAACCCTTTTCTTATGTCAATATAATTTGTAGCCAATTAAATAGATATCATTGCATAATGAAATATCACAAAAGTTTTAAAAATTTTTCAATAAAGTGAATAAAAAGTATATATTCCCAGCATTTTAAGAATTCCAAATCAAAATATTCATTTAGCTCTCTGTTCACATATTACAAACGACAACAACCTGCAGCGTATTAATTTTTTTAACTACATAAGTGCTATTTACTTTACATGTGGTTCAATGACTTTCAATACAAATATTTTAAGCTATTTTCTGGTATGAGAATTACCTCCAATTTTAGCCACCACTACTATGACAAGTTACCACCTTTGAATGCTTTAGAGCTAAAACAATGCAAAAAGAAAAAATAACCTAACGAAGAAAAAAACTAAACGAAAACTAATTGAGCATTTGCCACGTTTGTGGCTGACTACACATTTCGAAGTTAATTTTGCATGGGTTCTTATCTATTTGACTGTGTGTTGAGGTTGATTTTCAATGATTATTTAGTGTTGCTGTTGTCTTTGTACTTAATAAAATAAGAAGAAGTAGAGTAACAAGTAGCAGTTACAGTATAAGTGATTATAAACTCTGTAGTAGTAGTAGTAGTAGTAGTAGTAGTAGTAGAAGTACTTCTAATGTAGACTGTAATTGTAGTACTATCAATTTGCATCGTTAATTGCTGATTGACCTCAAAAGATGTTATACTTTAGTAACCGCGTAATCTTCGCCATTGTTATTGTAATTGGAAAATTGAAAGTTTTTATTGTTATTTTTGTGGTCATTAGATATGTAAAGCTATTCAAGTAAAGGCAAAACGTTTAATATGAAATGTACTTAATACAATTTATCTTAAAAGAAAATAGCATTAAATTTATTGCTTGAAATTAAGTTGGAAATTTGTTTTAACAATATAATTATTAATAGATTTTCATGGTCAATTGCATATTTTTGTTCAAAAACAACTTGTATCAAAATGATGTTACAAGCTTGTTTTCGACTGAATTGTAACAAACATAAGGCAATAAAAGTCTTTTGTGATAGATTGTCTTAATCCATTTTTTTTTCAAAGCCCTTATAAACTATTAGGCTATTATATATCAATATATTTGTTTTATTTATACATAAAGGTTTATTTTTTTTCTTTCCTGTACGTGTTGTTCATGTAGTAATTTTTATAATAATAAATTAGAAAACTTAATGGGAATGATTAATCGTTGGCATGTTTTCTGGTTTATGGGTTTTCTTCAAAACACACATCGTCAACGAAAGACAAAGAAAATTGGATTTCATGGCGTAAGAATGCAATTATTTTTAAATAAATAATATTTTGAGGATGATTAAATGAATTTATCATACATAAGAAATTTCTAAAATTTTGAAAATTTAAGGTAAAAATATGTTTAACATTTTCTTTTCCTCTGACACCAATGCCGATTTGCGGTTTAATTAACGATTATATACGCATACAAAATCTATTCGAATTTATCATGTTTATCATTGCTGATTTTTGAGGTTGAGAATATCTTTTTTGGCCCATAAAATTAAAACTACTTTAAATATTTTGACTTCGCCTAAATTTTAAGATTATGCAAATAAAATGCTTTCATTTGACATCAATATTAACATCATTTGAACTTCGTGATAGTTGTCAGCAAGCGAAATGTGTTTGGAGATGAATGCCCCTGTAACCGATTTAAATAACGTTTTTTAATTTATTTTATAACATCAATTTTAACCATTAAAATGATTCTTTAGAGATATTTTTCGACAGTGAAACCAAAATTTTAATTTTATTTTAGTTTTCTAATTGGGAATATACGGCATTTCTGTTATTGGAAAACTCAAAACGGAGAGTAATAGCTTTTGCATCATTTGACATATATTTCATTAATGTGCCCTCAACAGAAATGCTGTAGGGGGTACCCAAACTTAAAGAGAATAAACGTGAATGGCTCCAAGAGATGCCTTTTTCACGAGTTAAGCTAGAGTATCACGTGATCAAATAAAATTTTCAAATTACATTTTAAAATCAAATTAACAAATTAATATTTTAAAATAACACAATGATTTTAAAATGTAGTTTGGAAATTTTATTTGATAAGTTTTTTGGTGGTTTTTCTTATATTTTTATTGTATATGCTTAGGTTATTTCGCGCTCTGTATATGAGTTTTAGAAAGTAAAGTAAAAGTCACATCTATGTTGTGCTAATATAATATAGCAACTCGTAATAGAAAAATAATCGTTATAGTCCCAAGACCATTCTAAAATAAAATTATTTGAATAAATAAATACAATTTTTATTACAACTTTTAAAAAACTGAGAAAAGTTTGGAAACTGTCATGGAAAAGGCAGAAGTTTTAAATTTTTGTAATAGGAGCTCGTATAAACAATATTTTTTTAACATTGGTACATTTGAAACCCATTTGTTTGAATCTTGTCTGGACAGTTAGACTAGTAATAATTAAAACTACTTTCTCCTTTATCTCTCCTTAGAAAAATGTTTTTATTTTTGGCAAGGATTGCGATATAGCTGCGATTTTACTTCGCAGTATTAGGGTTTTTTATCCCTCAATTACGTCTAATTTTCATTCTAAATTGTAATTTTGTGTAAAGAAATGGTTCTTTAAGCCTCAAATTCTAAAAAGCTGCACTTTAAAGACAAATACATTAATCTTAGTTCATTTTCTCTATCTGGAATCAAGAAATCTTACTGGTTTATAGTCGAAGACTTTCCGATAATATAGCCGGATCTATCCTTATTTTTCATATGTAATAATAACTTGAATATAATTTAATGAATATGATATTAAATTTTACAACTTTTAAATCATATGCCTTCCATTTTGTATCAAAAAATTAGAAAATTGGAAGCAAAATAAAAGAAATTAAGTAAAGTGTCACTCTATTTTGTCGCACAAAATGTATCACCAACACAACACTTTCACACCAAATTCAAAATGCACATATTTCAAAAACCTCTTTTGTTTATTAAATTAAAGAATATAAAACGAAAATTACCTGGACACCAAAAAAGTAGCCCAGAATGCACTAGAAGATAATAATTATAAATAACAAGTGTAAAAAAACGCACTTTATTTTGTCCTACAGTGTATATTGTTTTTTATATGTGCAATATTCCATTTGAAAGCAACATATATCATAGACCTAAACTACGTAACTCAAACAAAAAAATTATATCGACTTAGAGAATAGCATTTGTGACTGCTTTTCGTCTCTACGGAACGTAAAATTGAGATAGAGAATAGGGACAAAAGTAAAAAGAATGATTTTTTTTTATCATAAATTAGATATTTTCACTAAAAAGAGAGTATTTAACACTTTTGTGTTAATATCAAGAATAATGATTTTAATATCAAGAATAATGATTATTTTCTGTCCTTACCTTATACATATCACAATAATTTGTTTCCTTACAATTACAAATACATTGTAGTTTTCAATCAAAAAATAAACTACTTACATTTTTATAAAATCATAAATTACATTATATTTAATATTACCTGTACTCCTTGTAGTGTCTTTCAAATAAATTGTTTCCTGACATGTTCTTCACAGAAAACAAACAACAAAAAAATTTAAAGTAATATTCACCACTTTGTGATATAAAACTATATGAAGTTCTGTTTGTATTTGTAAACAATGTTTTATTAGATGGAAATGTAAGGAAATATTGTACATAAAATTGCAAAAACTTACACATCAACGTTAAATACATGAAATATGAATTTTAATAAAAGAACTCAAGTCAAGTTAAAATTGTATTCGGGATGTATCATTTCCGTTTCATATTGTAGTTGTTGTTGTTTATATTATTCCTGTTGTTGTTCCAGCCATAAAATGTAACTCTTTTGCTTACAATTTGTTTGCTGATTGTGAATGATATATGTATATGATATACGTTGTTTTTTTTAGTTTTACTTTTAGTCATTTTCCTGACAGTTATTTGTGCCAGTATAGTAAGACGAATGCCACTGTTATTGTTGTTCTTTGAGATACATATTTGAAAAAAAAAAAAAAAATATAATAGCATCAAGGATAGCGTCAAAAGAATATTCATTTTGTTCTGAAGAATTGCATATATAGAAATATTACTAAATAAATAGTGAATTATAGAGTGCACCATGCACTAATATACAGTATGCTCTACGTTGGTGGAAGTTTTTGATAGACGTATATTAGTGTGACTCCGTTTTTATGAAGAGAAAATAAAATATCAATGTTACCAGCTTAAATGAAAATTTATTTTAATCTAAGATACTGTTTCTCAAAATTTTACTCCTGACATTATCCTTACGTGAGCTATATCAAACGAAAAATGGTCTTTTTTTATGTCCCGATTAAATAATGTAAAATTTTACTGGAGACCACTGAAAAATAAAATTTTATTCCTGATATTATCCGTACGTGAGCTATATCAAACGAAAAATGTTTTTTTTTTATGACCCGATTAAATAATGTAAAATTTTACTGGAGACCACTGTTGCCAGTTTGGACTTTTTAAGGTTAAATCTAATTTTTATTTTGTTTATAGTCTCAAAATTTTCGTTTTTGCTTCTAGCTTTTTTCGAGCCTTTTTTTTGATTCCTAACATAGCCTTGAAAAGGCTAAAAATTTACTAATTTTATTTTAACAAAATCATCAATTTGTGTGTATTATATTCGCACAAAAAATCGAAATTATTTTCATTCTACAAGAACATTATAATTATTTTTTAACAAACTTTAGTTTCTATGGGTAAACTATTTATGTTACATTTATAAATTCACTAATATATCTTAAAGAAATACCAAAAACTAATGAGAACAAAAAAATAAATGCGTTTTAAAAAAACTAATTTACTAGCCTTTTTCTGGCTTTATATTTTGTGACATTTACCTTTTCTTACCTTTTTTTGAAGTCTATTTAGCTTCTTTTTTTCTCAAGTCCTGGCAATACTGCTGAAGACATCCGAAGATAAAGAAAAGCATACAGAGTTTACTATTTATCCTGATTAGAATAATAATTTTGTGGAACTGTTATTTGAAAGAATGATTCCATGTCAAAACAGACAGTTGACATCTCCGATGTCAATGAAATTCATTACAGATATTGGCAACTGTAAGTGTTTTTGAAAAACATATAAAAGCTAAAAAATTTACAAATGTGCATTTGTTTAATTGCTAAACTATACTCTACCATGTATAGTTAGCAATTAAACAATTTCATATTAATGACAAAGATATAACCTTTAAAAATATATTTATTAAGTTTTTTTGCATCGAAAGTAAGGCATATAAAAATCAAATTATTATATCTCAAAAAAAAAAAAAACGGTATTTTTAAAATTATGAAAAAAAAAAATATATATATATATATATATATATATATATATATATATATATATATATATATATATATATATATATATATATATATATATATATATATATAATGTTGACGTAACGTAAAATTTCAAGTTGGATTCTCATTTAGTTTAAAAGTTATGTACCAAAATAAAATCTTATTACTTATAACTTCTAAACTATACACAATAAAATTTTAGTTTTAGTATCATTTTGAAGACGAAGATATTGTCTTACCACAGCCTATTAAAGCAGGTGTACCCCAAGGTAGTGTACTGTTGTACCTGATATATACCTCCGATATGCCAACTAATAGTCAAACCCATACATCAACATTTGCAGATGATACAGCTATTTTAAGCACCCATGAATGCCCACAGGAAGCATCACGAATTTTGCAGGACCATATATTTGATATTGGCTAAGAAAATGGAAAATAAAAATAAATGAACAAAAATGCACATATGTATATAACATCTACCTTGCGTAGGGAATCATGCTCACCTATCCTAATAAATAACCAAGTAATACCCCAGCAATCGGAGGTTAAATTCCTCGTAATACATCTCGATCGACGACTTACTTGGAAATTCCATATTGATGCAAAGTTGACCCAAATGAAATTAAAGAACTCATTATTACAATGTTGTTTTACTGCTCTAGCTAACCGTCGGTAAGCATAGTATGCAGATTTATATGTTGTTTGTTTTGTCTGTTACATTGTTGGTTCTATACTAGAATTCCAACATACAATCAGTAAACAAGTTACAGCGTGCCCTCTGTAGTATTAATGTTTGTAAATGATGAATATTTTTATAACTTTTTTATGAATTAATCATTTTTGAATTTTTATTCAGGCTCAAGTTCATTATTGTAATATTTTCTTTTTATTTGAGTGAGTTAAATGAAAGATCTTTACGATTAGCACTAAAAAAAGGCACAAATAGATGCTGACGAAGATCGTAGCGGATGAGAAAATGCATTCCATCCTGCTAGTGTCTAATAAATCTTTTTCTGTATTCTAAAAAAAAAGTTATTACAATAATGAACTTGAGCCTGAATAAGAATTCAAAAATGATTAATTCTTAAAAAGTTCGAAAAATATTCATCATTTACAAACATTCTTAAACAATTATATAATGTTAACATAGCTCTTGACTCCAACTTGACTTTTGGTTCGAGTATAGAACAGAGTTAAGTTATCAATTTATAAATTTTTAGGAATTTTTAATTACCGTTTTTGAGATCATAATATTATCGACCTTTGAACTTTCGTAGTAATTAAATTTTTAAAGTCAATATCTTTTTCTATTAAATGAAATCAAAATTATAATTTTAAAATGTATAGTTTAAAAGTTATGGGCTGTAAAGTATGTACCAATTTTAAAACCTCATATTTTTGGACCGAAAAGTGTCTTCAGTCTCTAAGTTTGTAATTTGAGCAACACTTGCAATATGTAATAGTTATAGCGAATTTCATTGAAATCTCCTATCAAATCCGAAAATGTCTGTGTTTTTGTTCGTTATATGGAAGGCTCTTCGAAGAGAGAACCAAACTATCGAATTAACTTTCCAAAAATAATACTATATTAATTTTAGTAGCATCACTGTTTTATATTGTACTTTTTCTGTTTTTTTATCATTCAAATGAAAGTCATAAATTTAGGAACGCGTATATTATAAAAAAAATAAAAATATTTTTAACATTTCAGCCAAATTCTAGTGCAACCAGTTCTTTAAGAGATGTAATAAAACCTTATGAATTTTTAACATTTAGATGTAGATACATTAGTAAGGAAATAACAAAATGACGAATAGTAAATGTTCTAGAAATATGACCATGCTCGCAATAGTAGCAGTCAAAAGTTATAAAAATATACGCATTTTACCCACATTTTCTGAAAAATAATGTCATCTTACTAATAAGAATTTGTGAGCATAGAAATGTATGTATGTAGGTATGTATATGTGTATGAGTGCTATTTTTCTTTAAACATAAAAAAGCGGAAATGAAAAAATATGACTGACAACAAGGCAAGAGTAATATTGCATCAAGCTTTTGTACTCATAAAAATCAAATAATGCACTATTTTACTTGTCATTTTATTTTGTCTTAATTTTGAAAATAAATGACGTTTTTGTTATGTAAATAAAAATTTGTATATTAAATTTTGTATGCTCTGGGTTTTCAAGATATCTATAAGATTTAATGAGATTTAATTCAACAGCCTAAAATTTTATTAAATATTCGTCTTAAAATATTAATTTTTCCTTTAAGGTCTTTACCATTGTTAATAAACTCAAGACTCAGGATTATTTTGTCTATTTTATTTTTTAGAAACTTCAGAAAATAGTCCGAATAAATAAATGTTTCACCTTGGAATTGGTGAAGAAAAGCAAATGTTTGCATATAACTTCGTCTTAGTGTCTTAGAGATACTTTTAAGAGTAACCGATTATTACGTGTACTTTACGCAAGGTACTCACGGTTAAAGGTGTCAAAAAACAGTTTTTGAAATATATCTCGCTTATTATGCATCATATATGATTTCATGCCACTATAATATTTATAAAATATATATAAAAGAGTAATGTGACTAACTGAATGATTGATTCATCATTCCATAGCCTAAACGCCTGAAGCTATAGAAATGAAATTTAGAACGTAGGTAGGTTTTTGGAAATTAAAAGACGGAATTTTTGGAAATTCGAATGGGATAAACTAATAAAGACACAAAAAAAACTTGAATAATTATCGTTATTCATTTAAAAAATAATCGGACAGGTGTCTAGTACCTTTTTTAAAATCGGCTCTTTTAGGGAGAAAACGGGTAAAAACTGTATTTTGGTACTTTTTTGGAACCATATGTATCTTTGAAACCAATCAACATACAAATAAAATTTACATCGTATTCATAACTTATCAAAAAATTCCAAAAACAAATTCGGTACTTTTTAGAAATTCGAACATTTGAGGGTTAAAAATCGTACCTATTTTTGGTCCTTTTTTCATAAAACATTTTTTTATATTTATTGATATATTCATATGAGTATTTTAATATGGGATACTGCTACAATTTTTGATGCTTCGATGGGTGAAAAAAGTACCATAAGATCCCAAACACAACCAAGCGGATTATTTTTATTATATGAAGATTTGGCAACTAAAACAACACAGTGGAATCCGCTGATAATTAGAATTTATTTTAATTTTACAACGGATTCTCAAAAGCTCTCATTTTCTCACTCTCCCTCTCTGTCGGTGTTGCCGTTGTTTTGCAAAATGAATCACATAGGTTTACATTAAATTTATATAAGAAGGAAAGAGATAGATAAATTTGCTTTATATTTTTTGTGTATGGAATTTAATAGAGGAAGAATACAATTTTGTTGTTGCCAAACACAAAAAATATAAAGAAACAAAAACAAAATGTATATGAAATCCGCTGCTGGACGCCGTGTTCATTTAATTTGCATTTCTCTCTCGGAGCGGAAAAAATCCGGTTAAAATCCGTTTGGTTTAGTGGAATTTGTAGTACTTAAGGATACATGGTTCTGTCGGTAAGAATTCATGAGGAGGGACTTTGTGGTACTTTTCGTTTTTCTAATGGTACTTTTTGAATTTCTTGTAATATTTAACCTAGAAACATGAAATTAATGATATGTGTACCTAAGTGAATGAAATTCCATAAGAAGGGACTTGTGGTACTTTTTTGTTCTTCTAATAGTACTTCATGAATGTTCTGTAATATTCATCCCTAGAAACATTAAATTGAAGACATAAGGTGTTAAGTGAATCAGAATCTTTAAAAGGGATTTTTTGTCACATTTTCTTTATTCTAATATTCTTTTTCATAATTCCAATATTTGTTCTTTATTATTCTAAAAATAGAAATCTGAAATTAAAGAGATATTTTTATTTAAAATATAAAGATGTTAAAAATTTGTACTTAATTGGCACCCTACGAACTTTCTAAACCAAAAGCATATAAATAAATTTAAAATATTATCTGTTTTTTTCGAAAATCCTATTTTTTTATTATAATTTTTGGTACTTTTTTATGTATGTAATATATTTAAAAAGTTTATTGTTGTTAATTCCGACACAACACCATTATTAAAAATGTTCCCACGCGAGTTAAGAATCTTTTTTTTTAACGTTTTCTTTATTTATATATTGAATCTACCTTTTTTAAGACTACTTTATCTGTAATGAGAGCATGAACAAGTGAATCATTTGTCTTCGCTAATAACGGGGTGGAAAATCGACTCTACGAAGCCTTGAACTCGGTTGAACTTCAATAAGAAGTCTTGCAAGCGGGTTGGGGTGAGTCTTCAATTTTACAATGTATTTTTCACTGGTTTTCTCAAACTCATCTTTTACAAATGGAACCTCTAAATCTCTATGGATGTTCTCATTTCTTATATACCATGGTGCACCTGTCATGGTTCTAAGAATTTTTGATTGGGCCCTCTGTATAATATCGATACTCGTTTTACTGGCTGTACCCCATAATTGGATACCATATGTCCAAATTGGTTTTAATACGGTTTTATACAGGATGACTTTATTGTCAAGGCTTAGTTTTGATTGGCTATTTATTAACCAGTGAATGCTAGAAGCTTTTAACTTCATATGAAGTCTCTTGGTTTCTATATGACGACGCCATGTTAGTCGCCTATCTAAATGTATACCAAGGTATGTAACGTGGTCTGACTGGGGTATACTTAAGTCATTAAGTTTAACAGGAGGACAATTTCCTCTTCTGAGGGTGAATATAACGTGGTTACTTTTCAATTCATTTATTCGTATACGCCAGTTTTTCAACCAGGTCTCCACACGTCGGAGGTAAGTATCAAGTTGGCTAGATGCTAAGTGTGGGTTTTCATGGGAACTGAGTATTGCCGTATCATCAGCAAACGTAGAAACAGTCAGTCCATCGCTCACTGGTAAATCAGAAGTGTAAATTAAGTACAAGGTAGGTCCAAAAACTCTTCCCTGTGGTACACCTGCTTTAATTTTAAATTCTTCCGTTACAAATTCGTTATATTTTACTCTAAATAATCGGTTAGATAAATAAGACTCCAGCAATTTGTGGGTACATGGTGGTAGTAAACATTTAATTTTATATATTAGGCCCTTGTGCCAAACTTTCTCGAAAGCTTGCGAGATATCTAAAAATATAGCTGAACAATACTTCTTTAATTCAAAACATTTCCTTATATCTCCAGTTAGACGATTCACTTGTTCTATGGTTCCATGTTTTTCTCGAAAGCCAAATTGGTGAACTGAGACGATATTTCTATCGTTCAAGAATAGCATAATTTTCTTTTGAAATGCTTTCTCGAACAGCTTTGACAAACAGGATAGAAGGCTAATAGGTCTATAAGATGATGGTATAGTAGAATCTTTTCCTGGCTTTAGTATCATTTCCACAGATGTTTTCCACATTTTTGGAAAAACTCCTAGTTTTAAGATCGCATTAAAAATAATTGAAAGCACGATAATTGCCACATTCGGTAGGTTTTTAATCATGGATGGTTTTATCAAATCATATCCAGGTGATTTTCAAACATTTATGTTTTCCTTGATTACTGCATTAATATCCTCTGGGCCAGCGTTACCGTTGAGAATTTTTAAAAAGAGTCCAAAAAAGGGGATTTCAAAATAAAAAGTCGCCAAAAAAGGGGATTTTCTGAAAAAAAGGGGCCAACTACTTGAACACCTAAAAAACTCCTTAAAATTTGTTTATTTGATAACAACGACAACAAAAAATTTTGTATTGTAAGAAAACTACAAAATTCAGTTGTATTAATAACAAAATAATTTATAATTATTTTACAACAATTTTTATTATTGCAAAAATTCACAAAAATAGTTACCATAAATCCTCGTTTTATTAATTAAACTTCCGTACTTTTGTACGAGTTCTTCACTCGTACTCCAGTCTTTCAAATCCTTGTCGGATGATGTCGGATCCCCAAGAATTGACTTAAGTCTGTTAGACAAACTATTTCAGTAAAAAAACACGTTCCTCAGGGATTGCTATGAGGAATGTAAAAATATAAATTAGGATATAGTATTCATGGAATCTTTTTTTGGTTTTTTCAATCCAGTCCAAAAAGATTCGGCATATGATGATATAAATAGCTATTCATAAACTTTATTATTATTTTTAGTTACTACCAGTTTGAGTTCATTTATAAGTACTCCGCGGACTTTTATATCATTATACTGTGAAAAAATCTCAAAATGATTAATTTATTTGTTGAAATTAATTTCAAACAACTTAATTTCACGTAATTTAGCCATAGTCTTAAAAAGTAGCCATTTAGTCACCATTTGAAAAAGGGGCCAAAAAAGTGGCTAAGTGGTGGAAAAAGGGGCATATGGCGACTAAAGTCGCCAAACGGTAACACTGCTCTGGGCTAACAACAATTATATAATCATTATTTAGAGTAGTTTCAGATGTCTCTCCCAATACAAAATTATTTGTTTGGAGATTTGGTTGAAAGACAGAGCTAAAATAGTGCGCAAATAAATTTGCCTTATCTTCTGAACTTCGGGCCCAGGTACCGTCAGCCTTCCTTAAAGGATTTTGTGCCTCTACCGGTGGCTTAATATCTTTCGTTGCATTCCATAGCGAAAAATTTGTATATTTATTATTTGTTAAACTTTCAATGTATTTTCTATTTTGGCTATCCTCTTCTAATTGAAGGGCTTTTCTTAGTTTCTTAATTGCTGTAGACAGCCACAACTTTGCAGCTGATGATCTGGTTTGTTGCCATTCTCTTCTTCTTCTTCTTTTTTCAAGAAGAAGTTTTTGAATTTCATAATTAGAAATATGCTTATTATCGTTCTTAAAAGTTTCACTTTTTGAATGATCCATAGCTAAATTTATTAACGACGTAAAGTCTTGTACGTATTTGTTTATATCTTCCTCACACTGAAAATATGGATCTGTGTGGATATGACTACTTATGAATTCTCTATATTTTAACCAATTTGTCCTATAAAAAGTATTAGTAGGATAATTTGGTATGTTAGTCCTTCCATTATAATTTATTATTATCGGAGAATGGTCAGAAGATAAATCATATGAAATTTCCATAGTTATTGAATTTCGGTTTATATTTTTAGATATGGTAAAATCTATGAGATCAGGAATTTTTCTAGGATCAGCCGACCAATATGTTGGATGACCAGGGGACACAAAATCCATGCCATTTTTGCGATCAACTAGTACCTTATAGAGCTGTCTACCTCTGGGATTTATCAATCTGGAACCCCAGTGAATATGTTTGGCATTATAGTCGCCACATGCCAGGAAACGATCTCCTAGTGTCTCAAAGAATTCTTCAAATTTTTCCTTGGTCATAGAAAATCTTGGTGGGCAATACACCGAGCTTAGCGTTAAGTCACCAGCGAAACACTCGAGGTTAATAGAAGTTGCCTGCAGGTAATCTTTTGAGAATTCATCTAGGGCATAATGTCGTATTCGATTTCTAATTAATATACCAGTACCACTATGTGCTTTTCCATCCGGATGATTTGTAAAATAGAATGAATAACCTGTAATATAAAAATTGTATCTATTTGTGAGATGAGTCTCTGAGACTAATCACATCAATATTTTGCTGCTTCATGAAGTATGATATTTCCGATTTATGTTGGTTTAAACTATTTGCATTCCAAAAACATACTCTCAAGTAACTCATTTTTTCGTTAAGAGGATTTGAATCATTTGGTTCTGCGCTCTTAGAAGCTCTTGAATTGTGTTTTGCATGGATGTCATAAAGTTTGTCATATTTTGATTCAGAGAGGTAACTGTCTGCGTTAAGAAGTTAAGAAACTTAGTTCAAATTTATTATATAGTATGGTTTTTATAAAAAATTTCCGCTAACGAAGTAGCGGGTTTATAGCTCGTAAAATAAAAAAAATTTCAACAATTTCGCTTCAGTAGTTTTGTAGTTATGGCACATGTTATGTATGTTTTAACGTTATTTTAGTAAGTATACGCTATATTTCAGGACGATATTGTTAAATTGTAATTATAACAGCCATCTTCTAAAGATATTATTACGAATTTCATTAAGTCAATTTATACCGTAAATGTTATAACATATCGAGGACCTATACTCCAAACCCTCTACTTCATTTTTCTTGAAGTAAAATTCCTAGTTTTTTCAACATTATCAAAGTTTTTATATGCCACTATCAACAAAATAAATATGTATTTAGTTTTTATTTTTGACTACAATATTCACTCCCTGAGTAATTATTTTATATTATTTTGTGTTGCAGAAAATTAACTCAAGAAATTATCCTTCTGAAAATATTACCTTTTACTATTTATTTTAAAGTATATATCAGCCTAAAAAAATCATTCTCACACGTGATAAAATCATTATATGAATAAAACTAGAGACCATCCACAACAAAATTGTGTATTCAGTTTTGCTCCGGGATATCAAATTTCCTTT
This sequence comes from Protophormia terraenovae, assembly GCA_951394005.1. NCBI lineage: Eukaryota > Metazoa > Arthropoda > Insecta > Diptera > Calliphoridae > Protophormia > Protophormia terraenovae. The sequence goes on from OX596073.1 coordinate 126,647,275, forward strand.
CGAAAGGATTTAAAATTTTCAAAGGATGTGAAAATTTTAAGAACATTGTAAAATGTTAACGAATATTATGTCGAACCAATATAAATGTTAAATAAGAGCTATGAATCCTTGCAATATAATAATATTTTTTATATAAATAATTCGGTCAAAAATTTAATTAAATATATTTTTTTAAAATTTAATCCTGTAATATTATATTTACTACTTCATTACACACTTTATATAAAGGATTTTTTCTTAACATTTTGTTCGGCAACATTTAAATAAAAACTTTTGTTATATTGCAAAGTAGTGCTAGTAATAAATCTGTAACTTCTAACTGGCTGGTTGAATTTGTGTGAAATAGGTGTTGCAGAGAAGTGTACAATGTTCAGTTTGGAAGGGGGAATCAACACAACTCTGAGGAGCGCGTCTAAAGGGGCTTAAAATAGGGTACCTTTTACATATAAGTACAATTTTTAAGCGCTTGCTAAATTTTTGTTTCTTGCCCGATTGCAAATATTTCTTACAGTTTTTTGAGTTATTTGCTTTTGAAATTTTAAATACTTAATTCTGTAAGTTCTTTGGACCAGATTTTTTTGTCTATATACCAGTATTTCTGACCTATTTTATTAGTTTTTTCTTTAGCTAATTTAAGAACAACATTATCTATTAAATAGAGGAATTTTTAAGCTGATATCTTTACCGAGTCCAAAAATAAATAATTTTGACGCCCTCTTTACATCTCAATTATGAATCTTGATAAGGAAATTAATCCCACACAATTTTAAAACTTTTGCTCTAATAGTTCTTCATTTAAGCGATAAATAACACAGGTCAACAGCAAAAAAAGGCTTGAATAACTACTATATAGATTTGATGCATTATAGTTTCAGTAGTCCAAATATGGTCCTAATTTTAAATTTTATGGAGAGGTTTTTTTAAAACAATTTTTATGTAAAATAATCAATTCTTTTTTAAGTTTTTTCACATAATTAATAATAACTCAAAAAGTGTTAGTCCTATATTATTGAAAAAATATATATTTACATAACCTTTAATCTCTTTATATATTGCATTTCAATCGGCTCAGAAGTTTCGGAGTTATAATAAAAAAAATTAAACAAAAAATATATTTTTTACGTGAAAATAGCAAGTTTTTTTGTTTTAAAAAAAATCATTAAAAATCGAAAACTGCAAAAATTTTTCAGATTTATTACTTTATTATCGCAAAGCCACATATAATAGCAACAAAATGGGATATCGATCATAAAAATCTATTGATTATTTTCGAATTTATTGACAATTATGTGAATTCGCTCATTTTCACAAAATTTTTGTTTTTTGAGACATTTCTCCACTTATGTTGTCACAACTCAAAAACAAATTTTCGATTTTATTAAACTAAATTTACAAAAGATTTTGGCTTACAATATCTTTAAATTATATATACAATCGTTTTTGATGCGATCAATAGTTTCAAAGTTATGAAACTAATTGTTTGGCAAAAAATATAAAGTTAGTAAAAAAATTAAAAAAAACAAGCGAGAATGTTATTTGGCTTGGCGAATCTATATACCCACCATCAACTTTTCCAAATTTTACGTTATATAGGAGGTGGGCGGTAAGGAGGGTGACCACGCCCATTTTTTGTTTCCGAGTTTACATTGATCATTGAACTATTTTTACTATAATATTTTTTATTTATTTATTTTGTTGAGAGCAGGATAGGGCTCGAACGGGACAACGTAGGGGGACGAAATTAGGCACAAATATTTATCCTATATAGGGTTTATTTGATGTTGAAAATGGTCAAAATCGGTTAATAAATAAAAATGTTATGCACTAAAAACTAGAAACACAGAGTGTCCGTTTCATACTTTTCTGCTATTATTTCTGAAAAAAAAGTATGCACGACAACGAAATTTTGTAAAAATAGTTCAATGATCAATGTAAACTCGGAAACAAAAAATGGGCGTGGTCACCCACCTTACCGCCCACCTCCCATATAACTTAAAATTTCGAAAAGTTGATGGTGGGTATATAGATTCGGTCAAGCCGAATACAACATTCTCAGTTGTTTTTTTAATTGTTCTTACTATCTTTATATTTTTTGCCAAACAATTTCATAACTTTGAAACTATTGTAACAATTGTACACATCATTTAAAGATATTGTAAGCCAAAACTTTTGTAAATTTAGTTTAACAAAATCGGACAAGTTGTTTTTGAGTTATGACAACATAAGTGGAGAAATGTCTCAAAAAACTAAAATTTTGTGAAAATGAGCGAATTCACGTAATTGTGAATAAATTCGAAAAGAATCAATAGATTTTTATGATCGATATCTCATTTTGTTGCTATTACATGTGGCTTTGCGATAATAAAGTAATAAATCTGAAAAATTTTTGCCGTTTTCGATTTTTAATGATTTTTTTAAATCAAAAAAACTTTCACGTAAAAAATATATTTTTTGCTTCATTTTTTTTTTATTATAACTCCGAAACTACTGAGCCGATTGAAAAAAATGTATAAAAGGATTAAAGGTTATGTAAATATAATTTTTTTCTAAGTTTATTTCAATAATATCGGACTAACACTTTTTGAGTTATCATTAATTATGTGGAAAAACGTCTAAAAAAATTAATAATTTTACATAGAAATTAAAAAAAAAAATAAAAAAACCTCTCCATAGAATTTAAAATTTGGACCATATTTGGACTACTGGAACCACAATATATCAAAACTGTATGTACCATTGTTGCATAAAATCTATATCTAATTTTTACCTTTATGTTATCCTATTACAATAATTTCGTATTTTCACAATATTTTGCAAAATTTTAGTAAGATTTGTAAGATTAGTAAAATTGTAAAAATATGAATTTTTGTTGTATTATACAATATTAATAATACCGATGTGCTTCGCCACCCCCCGAAATGAAATACATAGTAATTAAAGGATTAAAAAAATATACTAATTTTTGTATTTAATTTTTATTAGACAAATGTTTGCATGGATGTCAAAATTCTTTGTGCAAAATTTGAGTATTCCAACTCCAATAGTTTCCCAGATATACGAATTTTTGCATTTAATTCATATGGGAGGTACCATGCCCCCTACTTCTAGTACGACTATATTTTTATTAAATATTAATATTGATACCAAAGTGGCTCCGACAAAATTTTAGAACTCTAACTGTTATATTTTCTCAGATATGATAATTTAATATTTTCTTTATATGGGAGGTGCCACGCCCACTACTGCTGGTGTACCAATTTTTGTCCAAAATATTCATATTGAAACTAATGCTAGTCGTACAAAATTTGAGCTCTCTAAATTTTATAGTTTCCCAGATATAAAAATTTTGGTATTAACTTTATATAAGAGAGATGACACGCCCACTATTTCTTTTCTGCCCATTTTTGCACAAAATGTTCACATTGACACTTAAGTTTATTGTGCAAAATTTGGGAAATGTAGCTGTTATAGTTTCCTAAATTTACGGCATTTGGCATTGGCAAGCAATATTAGGCGTGGGATGTGCCACACCCCCTATTGCTAGTTCGCCAGAATGTTCATATAGGTGTCAAAGTTGTTCGTGCAAAATTTGGGGACTCTAGTATTACTAATTTCCGAGATATACTACTTTTAATACTTATTTAGTAAGTGGGCGTGGCAAGTCTCCCACATGGAATTTCAAAATAAAAAGTAACCTATTTTTCCTACCAGACATATAGGAACACACTGTGAAAAATTCAAGAAAATCGGTTTAGCCGTTTAGGCGGCTATAGACAAACAAACATACATACAAACAAACACACATTAATTTGTATATATATATATATATATATATATATATATATATATATATATATATATATATATATATATATATATATATATATATATATATATATATATATATATATATATATATATATATATATATATATTAATAATACTTAATAATTTTCTTGATTCAAAAATAAATATTCCCAGGAAAAATTTTAGAACATATTCTAAAATCATTAGTTCTAGAAGTGGTGTAATCAGAAACACTTTAGATTCTTTAATAACATCCACAGAACTAGTGGTATCACAAATAATTCTGACACTAATGGAGTAGAACCTTAATCTGATTCTAAATTAGTTTTAAGGAATGTTTTAGAGAACTAGTGCTTAAGAACTAATTCTGTAAGACTTCTACGTCACTTCTGAGAACAAATTACTGGTTCTCGAATGACTTCCTAGATCTGTTTAAAATACTTGTATAAAATATTTCTAAAATTAAAAAAAGAGTACAAAATTAAATTAATTTCAAAAGTGGCCTTTAGGAAATAGTCCTTTAACAGGTTTTGAAACCGTTCCCTAACGCTTCTATGGAACTAGTTCTGAATGTGACAATTTCGAACAAAAATCATTGATTAAAAAACTAGTTCTAGAACCGTTCCATAGAATAGGTACTGGCTAGCTAACACTTCCACAGAACTAATTCTGGAGGTGACAATTTCAAACAAAAATCATTGGTCGTAACTAGGGTTTGGGGTTTCCCGTGATATTTTGTTTCCCGGGAAACGGGAATAAAAAATTCGATTTCCCGGGAGCAATGAATTCTTATGAAGAATATAATTTTTTCTATTCAATACTATAAAACAACATTATAAATCAAATTTACGATTAGTTCAGAGGGTTTTACACTATAATACTATGTATTAATACCAGAGTTTCATTTTCTGTAATACATATCAAACAATTTATTAAGGAAAGTATTATTAAATATCATATTTTTCATTTCCTTTATTAAAATATTTTTTAAAAAATTAAAAACGAAAAATTGAACAGAATTGACCACAAATATAATTAAAAATAAAATAATGTGCCGAAATTTGCTTTAAGATATTTTAAATAATTTTTATATTAATACAAAGTACAGTAGGGCCTCGATTATCCGTGATTCGATTAACCGGTAACGTCGATTATCCGGGAAATAAAATTTGTATTTGTTTTCTGCTTTTCCATCCATTTAATTACCTCTATTATCCGGAATTCCAAGCATAATTTTTTTGGATTGCTTTTGAACACAATGTGAATAAATCGAAAAAGGGGAATTCTCTCGTTTAAATAAGATGAGCAAGATAAAATCCAAGTTTACATTCATGAGAAGCTAGTTAACAAAAAAAATGAAATTGAAAAAGAAGAAACAAACAACACTAAATGATGATTTTTAGAAACTACTATGTATTGTTCACTGTTTTTTTTTTTTTTTCAAAATAATTATTTTTTCCTTATATTAAATCTTTGAATAATTGAATTATATAAATAAAAAATGTTCAAAAATACTACTCAAAATTTTTATTCAATTAACCGGGAAAATTGATTATCCAGAATGCTTCCGGTCCCGACCATTACGGATAATCGAAGTCCTACTGTATTATTATGTAAAACCCCTTTAACATTAAAAAATAATATTGAAGTATGACTTCTAATTAAAAATTTAATAAATTTTAAACATTTCAAATAAAATAAGTGCCTATTGTAAGTAAAGGTTCCAAAGGTTTAATTCTTTAATTTAATTTTCAAAATCGAATTAAATTTATTTTCCCAGACATTTCTTTAATGTATTCATAACAATTTAATTCATAGATTTAAATTGTTTGACTTTACAAGAATTAATTGCTTAAAGAATTCACTACCAATTATACAATTCAAGCTTAAAAAATATTTTGAATCATTAAAATTTTCTTCTATTCAAATCTATTGCGTATTAGCTTCAGAAAATATTTTTTGATTCATTTTGTAAAATATTAGCTTTGTTCCTGTACTCTAAATTGGGAGCATGCAGGATCCCTATTTTACCGAAAAGTGAAAATTAGGAAATGAGAGTGATTTTGAGAGAATAATGTTCAACTTCTTGCACGAAACAGCCCAGACTATTTCTTTCAATAGTAAAAACGTTGGTAAAAACGTTGAATGAAAATATATATGTTTGTTTTTGCTACTAAGAAGAAAGTTTCAACTAAAAAAATAAGAACGTTGATATATACTAAAAAATAAACTAACATTTATATATGAATTTCCAAATAGTTTGGTGTTTTCTTTATGGCTAAACAGATTGTTTTTTGTACATTTTTGAGAGAAACATCAGGCTTTTCTAATTTTACCTATTTTTTTACTAATTTTTATTTTGAAAAAGTAGCGGTATTTATTTCTGATATTAAAAGAAAAGTTCTTATCAATATTTCATATAAAACATGTTTACATATTTAATTTTTGTACATATTTCAAAATTCGTGTATTCGTAATGTGAATTGACAAAATAAAAAGTTTTTTTTTTTTTTTTCTAGTGAAAAATAGTAAAATGGTACTGACTTCATCAGCGCACCGATGAAATGTCTTTCAATAATATAAAATATAACTTGTATCGAATTTTCGTTATTTTATCTTTTAACTAGAAATTAAATCATTGAGGTAAATTCATCAGTCTAATTGATTTTCTTTGCTTTTAAAGCAATTAATAGTTAAGAGAAAGCTTTAACACAAATTTTCAAGGCAACACTAGTTCTTACTTCTTTTATTATGTTGAATGCAATAATTCGTAAATCACATTCTCAAATCGTATGTATACATACTACTTATTTTATTCATATTCTCTTAAACTTTTTTTTTTTTTTTTTGTAAAATTTCTCTCTATTTTGTTATTGCAAGTAATATAAATAGTGTGGAAAATAGCTTTATAATAAAAACTTTTTCAAACAATAGTTCTTTTTTTTTTTTTTTTCCTTTTTCTTATTTCAACAACATTAAAACAGGTACCTTCTGTAACTGTATGTATTCAGAAAGATACATACTAAATACTTACAAAAAAAAAACATAATTTCATTCTTAAAGGGTGTTTTTTTAAAGGTCGGCAGCAGTATTTTATGTAGGGTAGACGGGGGAGCTTTCGTCACTTTTTTGTTTAAAATGCTGTATTTTCAAAACGGTTCACGATATTAATAAACTTTCTTTAGTAGTAAAAACCTTGATATGTTGGCTTATATTTAAGCCCTTTGTGAAGTGACAACAAATTTCGAAACTACCCCATCACATGTAGTTGATTCGCCAACTGATGGGGGCAGGATCGTTTTCCTATATATGATGGTTTTTTACTTTATTTTAATAGAGCATTTGAAAAAAACAAACAAAAATTAATATGTTTAATTGAATTTTATATAAAATAAATAAAAATTCAATTAAAAATGGCGATCCAAAATCTATGCTTAAGAAAATCATTTAATGATTTTTGTTTGAATTCAATTAACACTAGAGATTCTATATGTACAGTGAAAGATCTAGAGATAGTAAGAGCTTCGTATCTGATTACAACGTTCCTGTAGGATAAGCTAAATTGGCCTACCAGCAGTTTGGCGAATGTACCCCAGGAAGAGTATTGCGCACAAGTGATAATTTTTTCACATTTTAAAAGAATTTATTAAAACATGTGTTGTCAAATGTTTATAGCATAGAAACAATTCTTTGATCAATTCCAAAAAATATGAGAGTTATCACATAAAGTACCCACAGTGAAATATTTAGAAGAGTATTGAAAAAACAGTTAATCACATATACCTTGGAACAAATAATGTACGTTGAAAATTTCAAAATTTGATAGATGATAGATCTTTCAAATATGAAAAGAAAATAAATTACTAACACAAAAAATTTTACTTCGTTTTCAATTTAATTGGCAAAAACGAATGTTCCCCTATGTCGAATGCTCCCCCTTCTACCCTAATTAAAATCCATGAAAAACAAAATGGCATTTAAGCACTAAAAAATATTTTAATATTAAAGTTTTAGTCAAAGAGTAACAAGAAACGAAAGTTGGTTAACAAAAACCTAACTCATGCAACAACAAAATACATGTAATCAAATACATTTTATTGCTGCTAAAAGAAAAAAATACATTTTTGTTTACAAAACAACAATTTTGTTTAATTGTCAATCTAGAATTTCGTCTCTATGTGTTACTCTATGGTTTTTGTTATTGGATTTAGAAATTATTGAGTCTAAATCTAAATAGAAAATTCTGTTTCACTTTCTTTCTTTATAAGAAACTTGCACTTTCAAAACAAAACCCTGTATTTAAAAATGTTTCTGAATGCGTTAGTATATTTTTACTATTTTATTTATTCTTTAGAAATTCTTGTTACCTCATGTAATAATTTAAACTAAAAGAACATTTTACTAGTTTTAATTAAAAACTTTAACAATAGCTTAACTTCAACATATGAGTGTATACGAAATTCGTTTTCTTTAATTTGTACTTGTACTCGAAGGTTTTGTGTTGAAAAAAAATCTAGAACAAACTTGAAAATAAATATAAAGCCATAGAGCTTAATGAGAAGTAAGTTAATAACAAAGGGTAAAGATATGTTGTTAAATAGTGGGTACATCTTTATCATTTAAAAAATTTGTACAAATATTGTTTTAAACAATTTTTTAAAAATGGTCTTAGTAATTAGTACTAACAATTTTTTCTTTGCTATTTATCACAAATATAGATTTTCTGAAAATTTTAACTAAATTATATTACTTATTTATATATACTGAATCCAAAATTGAAAACATGTAAATTTGCCACAGAAACCAAATACTTTTTATAAAATTTGTTGTCCCATATCCACTCATTTTTGTCATACTCTATAACTCCATTTACAAAATAAAACGAGAAAGAAAGTTATAGTCGGTCAAGATATATACAAATACAGAATAATGCGTTAATAGTAACATCTAACATGGTTTTATGCATTTTAAGGAGATTCATGGAACTGGGTTTATATGGGGGCTATGGTAAATTATGGACCGATTCTTACAAAATTTAGCAATGTTGTTTCTACTTATATAATACATATTTGTGTCGAATATGGAGCTGTGGTCAATTATGGACCGATCTTCATGAAGTTTAACACAAAGGTTTACACTTATACAAAATTTCGTTGCACCAAATTTCATTCAAATATTACATGATGATGAACAATAAATCACTAATCCGGTAACACATTTGTATGGGGGCGAGGTGAAATAATGGACCGATCTTATCAATTTTAATAGACTTCATCCCTGTGTCAAATAAGTAATCGAGCCAAATTTCATCAAAATATCTTCAAAATTTCGTTCACTAAGTTTACATGGACAGACAGCCAGACGGACATCGTTAAATCGAATCAGAAAGTGATTCTGAGTATAGTGTACCTCAAGGTGGGAATCGGAAAATTGTTTGTGTGCGTTACACACATTACCACAAACGTACAATACCCCTACCACCTATGGTGGTGTAGAGTATAAAAACATTACTAATATCTGTTAAAAAAAAATCTATTTTCTTTCATTATCTTAAATCTCCTATTTAACACTACACCATTAATTTTTATATCATAATTTTGGTGGTAAAATAATTGTAAATTAATGTATCACATTATCATTCTGCATACAAGTATTAGCAAATTCAATGAGTTTATTAAATACTTACAACAACTAATCCGCTTTACCTTCTTTTGCTAATAACAAAAGATTTATTTGAATAGCTTCTCTTAATACCACAATAAATGAAGCATAATAGTCCTTAATGTATATGTAAGACTAAAATACTATTGTCATGAGAGAACCGAAGAGCAAACATAAGAAAATTAAAAAAAATCTAACGCCTAATACTCTATAAAATAATCTGATTATTATCATTACCGATCAGTACTCTCGTTGTATTAAAACACACTTACATACACATGTCTATATATAAGTGTAAGTATATATTAAATTAGTAAGATTATAGTCTTAAAACTCAATGCATTTCATTTTGTAACATTAACAAAACGAACGAAAAAAATCATCAACCATCCAACTACCAGAAACAGTAAAAAGTTTTCATGCAGTGAACACTTTACCTGTAATCGACCACATTACCAATAACCACAAAATTTAATCAGCGATTCAGTAACTTGTACAATACAAATTTTCATTCATTTAAATTCACCCACACAACCTTCAAACACTCATGCATATAAATATGCAGCAGGCATGTTGTATGTTTGTGCAAATGCAACCAAATAACAAGTTTTGGAAAATACATATACACAAGAAGTGAGATTTTCAAAAAAGGATGTTTAAACTCTCATACAGAGATGCAAACATAGATAATTAATAAACATACATATATACGTACATGTAATGTACTTATAATATTGTATATAAAAATATATGTATGTATATTTATAGAGAAACTAAGTATAGTTGATACAAAAATAAAAATAATTAGTTTAAATAAATATTAAGTATATGTAATATATTAAAATCCATAAACTATTTATATCACATATTTATAATTAAATATGATTTTACATTTAATAAGGTTATTCAAAACTTCCGTAGCGAGAATCTTCAGACCCCTAGGGGTCCGTAATAATGTTTTAGAGAGTGAACAGGGTACCAAAGTTGGGTTAATTGTTTGATCGGTTAAGAGTGGAGTTCGTAAATTGAGAAAGATGAGAAAAAACATAGATGTCGATGGAAAATACTTTGAATAAAACACCTTAACCCATTTCTTACCACTACCCGATCCCGTTGAGATAAATTAATTAAATTTGGTATGGGGTCTATTTTAGTGATTGTGATCATAAAATCCAAGCTATTTTAGTTTCCGAGATATCGGGTGTTGCGAAAACGCATCAGTGGTCAATTAGGGGTATGTTGTTTCGCTCATATAAGAAGTAGACGTTTAAACAAATTGTATGGCAGAATGAGTTTTATTTGTCATTTAAATTTAATTTTGTGATTATTTTACAAATTGTATGTTAAATATGTTAAGTGTGAACGAAACAAAAAATTGAGGTGGACCATTCCAATTGAAATTTAAGGCAACTAAATAATGACGTAAAAACGTTAAATAACTTACGGTGTAAAACTAAATAACTTCATATAATGTATAAAATAGATTATAAATTAAATGAAATATGTTACATTTTAAAGCATTTGGAATGTACAATGCATTCAATTATCAGTTTGCGCATCATCTCAATTAGGATTTTATTCCCGAGTTTGTAAAATCGTAAATCCTGGTAATGTATCAAATGCACTTGCTCATAATATGATGCATTCCAATTGAAACAGGATTTGAAAATTGGGATAATATACCAATTTTCAAATTACTAAGAAAAAATTTAGTTTGCTTTCATTTATCCGTGCACATATATTCACATATTTTTTTCTTTATTATACCTTGAATATCCTTGGAGATTTTATTTTGTTTATATTTTGATACCCTCTTAATCTCATTTAATTGAAAACCCAAAATGAACTATCACTTTGAGTAGAGGGCATGGCCTTTTATAGAAAAAGGCTGTTTCGAAAATTATGAAATTTTACCTACACACAGAAAAGAGATTGGATGGAAAATCGTAACTACTATTAAAATTTAATAGTATTAAATAAAATTCTATTTCATAAGTGAAACATTTTTAAATCTGGGAGATTTTCTATACTCGCAATAATATATATATATTTATATAATGTAATGAGTGTTTTCACAGAAAACAATATGGTAAGAATAACCAATTAATTAGTAATTTACCAATTCGACTGGGACAACCAACATTTTTCAATTAGATTCTTTTAAATATAATATATTATGGTACCTGCAACCAAGATTTCTTGACATAATAAACTTTCAGTTTCAATTATTAACACTTTGTTCAATTGTTAACAAAATTCGGTTACGATGAAAGAAAATCATTCAGATCGAACAAAACAAATCGAATTTAACTTATAATAATTTATTTTTGACATTTAGTGAGTAAAGCGAAAAAATAAAGAAAAACAATATTTGTAAAATATTTAAAAAACTGCCATAAAAACAATTTGTATTCGAAGAATACACCAAATAAATAAAAAATACAGCTAAAAATATACTATTTGCAAATTTCATACAATTGCAAAGTGAGTATCCTGTTATAATGCTTCTTAAAAAATATATATTTAACGTTTCTTCCTTACAAACAAAATTTTGTATTATCTGTTGGATATGATGGACGGACGACGCTTTATTGAATCAAGACCAATGCCAACGAGGTAAATACATATAACATTATGATCAAATGCGGAACAACAATATAAAAACGTGGTTACTTAATTTCTTGCAGGTTGATTTGTTGCTAATATGTTTAACTGCTTGAAAAATTCTCAACTTCAGCAAACTCAAATTATAATAATTACTAATCCCACGGTAGACCCATAAATTATCTGTGATAATAATTTTTAATAACATGAATAGTGTTTATAAACCGGTTAACCGGTTAACCGAAAAACCGGGTTTTTCTTCAAATTTCGGTTATTTGCGAACCGGTTTTTTTCTGAATTTAAAATATAAGAAAATATTTTTAAACTATTAAAAATGTTTGCTGTTTGAGTTAACAAATAGCCAGGTGATATATATTTACTTGTTTGAAGTTAAATATATTTTAAAACTGTATGTATAAATAACTCAGAATTCATGCGAATGAATTCATGCGAATGAAATTTTCCAAAAGAAGAAAATACTTATGTAACATTACACCTACTAATGTATAGCTTAAGATAAAAATAAGATTTTATATAGGATAACAAGAATAAAGACTTCAAAAGTAGAACTAAATAAGTACAGAAAATGTACTTGATTAATAATCTTCTAAATGATTAATAATCATCTAAAAATTAAAAACAAATCTCTCTTTAGCAAAAAAAAAAAAGTGCTATTTATTTTTCCAATTTTATGCAGATATATTCATTAAATTTTTTTTTTTATAAAAATTATATAAACTTTTCCTTGAGAGAAAAACTTAAAATGCGGTGAATATAAATCATAATATAAAGCACATTATCCTAGGTCTAAAGCTTCCTTTTTGTAAAATTTCGATAATTTAATTTTAATTTTCAGCTAGAAAAATTAAAAATAAAACTGAAAAAATAAAGTTTTTTTTTCGATCATTATTAAGCTTCAGAAGCTGTGCTAAAAGATGCCATAAAAGTTGTTTTTATAAATTATATTAAATCTAGCCTAAAGGCTAAAAAAAAGGATTATAAAATTTCGATGTAAATCAATGGAAATTAATAAAGAACACTGTAGTGCACTGTTTATTATTTGGTGCATGGTTAAACCAATAAATTGAAAAACACTTTTTTTAGCCAAAAATATTTTTATTAAGCTTCAAATTAGAGCAATTATTTAAATGTCGGTTAACCGGTTTAACCGGTTTTTTAGTAGACGGTTAACCGAAAAACCGGTTTTTTAATTTTACCCAATTTTCGGTTAACCGTCAAACCGGTTTTTTGAAAAGTCGGTTTTTTATAAACACTAAACATGAATGTGTAGAATATAGAATATAAGTTTGTTTGCAATTTACATGCATACATATTTTGAAATTTATTTTATTGAAATAAAAGAAAAAAAGAAAAAAAAGAAAACAAGATTTTTTTGACATTTTATTTTAAATTTGAAATTCTATTTTAGGAACCGAATTTTAAGGTATTTTTTCAGTTGTAGCTAACGTTAGTTTCAGTCGTTTTAACTGAAAAGATATATGCATCTACTAACTAATTGGTATATATAAATGAAATATTCAGCAATCTCAACCGTTTATTGTGATAGTTGGGGCAACCGACCAAATTCGATTGGCTAAAAATTCGGTTGCAAGAACGAAACTGTTTTCTCTGTGTACTCACATTGGTTTTTAAATACTTTTAATAAACAATAATAATGTGTAATCATAAAAATTGCAAATATTATGTTTTTCTTTAGCAAATTTTATGACCTTTGAAGAAAATTTATTACCACTTTTTTAAGACAATTGAAAAAATTTAGCAACAAATTACATAATTTTATTGGTTTCATTCATCAGTTTTCGACATTTTTCAGGTAACTCCTTGAATTTCTGTCATCATATTCAATATAATAGCGTCCTTCACAAAATACACTTCATATTCAGGTAGCGTCGATCATTTGGAAATTCTTTTTCTTACATTTGTTCTCAATGATTGTAAAAAATATAACCACTTGTAATTTGTTGATAATTGCTTATTTTTTACTACATAAGTCATAAATAATATAGAATACAACTTTTATAAGGCTAGAGTAAAAAATTCTATTGTACATTAAGGTTTTCTTAATTATTTTGCATAATTTTAACATACTATATTACCTTAAAAATTTCTATATTTTCAGTGCGCCACCTTGCGTAATGTAGCTAAATCACACTACCCCTAATTGACCATTGATGCGTTTTCGCAACACCAATTTTTGGGAGCTTGGTGTTTCTATCTCCTAAATTATTTGTCAAAAAGTGAAAGGTTTCATATATTTTGATATCTTGGCTATCGTTTGAAAGGTTATTCAAGATATTTTGTAAAATTTTTCGAATGAATTTTTAAATTTAAAAATAGGTCTATTTTAGAGACCTTTTTTTGATCCGCTCTACCGGGGGGTAAAAATTCGTCGGAATTAATTTTTTTCTTTCAATTTATTTAGTTAATATTTCAAGCTAAATGTACATATATAAAACATTATCATTAATTTTAAACTAAATTAGATACGGTATAGGTAAACTTACTGATGCGAAAACGCAACAGTGGTTGGAAATGGGTTAAACAATAATATTTCTTTTTTAAAAGAACATTATTGTTTCTTAGATTAGTATTCATGATAGTCAATAATTTTTGAAATGTTTGAACCAAGTCTTAAGGCATTTCTTTCACCTTAATTGAAGCATTTCAAAAACATGTATTTTTGTTACAATAACCGATTAATTTAATGAAGTTATTGGATAAAAAAGCATTGTTATATTTTGCAAAATACTACAAATCGATGTTTGCGCAGATATATTGGCGGCTTTTTCTTTCAAATAATGTGAAAAAGCTAAAATTATCGATATGGAGAATGATCCGGGTGGGTTTGGCAGTTAATTTTGCTAACTTTTTTAAAGACTTTTGGCAAACAAATAATGGCATACTGTTCACAACTAATAGTACTTTTATACTCAAAACGTACACTATGTTGAAAACTGTCCTGACTTCTCAAGAAACAAACAACCGTTTAATGTTAAATGTTTCATCTGTGTGGAACTTTTATTGGGCTTGGCAAATTTTGAAGTAATAATACTGTTGACTCATCTTTTGTTTCGGAGTCTTAAGCATAAATGAGAATTTTTTCATCAGTATCAATCTCATGAACATGACTTCAAGAATAGTGGACATTTTTTTCTTTTATAACAAAAATCAAAGTGCTTATATGGGGTTAAAAGAGAAAAACATTTCTGGTCGCAAAATATTTATGATATATTCAATATTTTTTAGTGGAATTAATTCCCACGAATTTTTTAATCACACGATTTAACGTAAATTGCGTAGTTTTGTGTTTCGCAAAACATAAATGACACCCATCGTATTATTAAGGAATTCAAAAAAGTCTGGGGGTCTGCGGGAAGCGTAAAATATATGAAAGGTTCCGCGAAGTGAGTTATTGTGGGAAGTAATTGTTAGTTTTACAGGAGACCGACATTTTGGATTTCGGCTCATTAAGGTTCCTCTGGTAATTTTCTGTTAGCTGCAAAGAAAAACAAGAAGATGAGAAAAAAATAAAGGAATTGAACAAACTTTACGAAAATGCAATGACAAAAGTGATTTCTCATATATGAACCGTTTGTGTAAAGAGCGAGCTGGTGATCAAAATAAAATTGCAGCCTCAAATATCCAATTAATATTTCTGAGGTTTAAGACCCATAGTCTTGCACCTAACCATACTTTTCGTAGATAATGAATGGTAATAATTTAATGCAAATTTACAACTAATCAGCATGGCATTTTAATGGAAATGGAACATGTTATATCGTTAGATGTGACCGCGAATGCAGATGATTTTGTTGATATGGGACAAAAAAAAAATTCATAATATTTGCAATTTTCAAACCCAAAATAGTTTATTTTTAGACTCGGAAAAGATATTAACTTCAAATTTCTTTTATTCTACAGATTATTCTTTCTAACTGAAAAAAAAGAGAGAGAAACTATAGTCGGTCAAGACTAGGGTGATCGATTATTCGACTTTTTTGAGAAACCGGGTTTCGAATAGTTCGAATAGTTGGTATTTTAAAAAAACCGGTTGCACTTTTTGAAATTCAGAAAAAACCGGATAACCGGTTTTGTGCAGAAGTTAATATTTAAATCAAAAGACTACATTTCTTTGAAAAAATCAATTCTTATAATTAAGTTAAAATTTATTAAATACAAGCGTAAAAGCCTAACAATGTCAGGAAAAATAATATAATAATGAAAATATGCACAAACAAATCCGAAAATTAAAAGAAAAAAATATGAACAACATTTAGACACCTTCCTCTCCCTAATCGAAGTCAATTATTTGTAGCCGTTCAAATTTATTGGAATTATATTGATTAAAGTTTTAAATTCGTAAACCTTTCAAAATAAAAAAATCGTCGTAAATGTGCTCCCTGGCCGAAATACAGAATCAGTTTTTTATAGGATTTGGAGAGTAAATAATAAGTATAGCAACTCAAAAGTTCTTAATCCCAAAACAGACTTTTTGGTCCCTGATAGAAACATCTGGCACTGTTAGAATTTGTTCAACGAATAGTTTTATAAGTATGCCGATTTTTAGTTTCTTACGTCGTCTGGGAGCTTCAGAAAGCTCTGGAAAGGAAACATTGCTTAGGAAAGATATATTTAAATCCATATATGAATGTAGGGAACTTTAACTGCTCTTGTCATCTGTGAGTCTAAACTGGTATAAACAATTTCTCATACCACTGTACAGTTTATTTTTGGAAAATCTTGTTAAGACAGATGCTTAAATTTTGGTCGGTGCTTTGTAAACCTTAATTCCTGCCATGAAATTGAAATTTTAATTCATCACCTAATGTCAGGATATAAACATAACGTTAAACTGCGAACAACTACCAAAGTATATATATGGCTAAATGTGTTTATGTTAAATTAGAGAGTGCAGTATATAGTTAAGTTTTGGAGTATACAATGTAGTGAGTACTCAACGGAAGTAACAGCAGCTCTTAACACAATTGTTTACCTCTAACTTTATGTATGAAACCGCTGTATATATTTGCTCATGTATATGTGTGTGGTTGTGTTTATTTGTATGAATATGACCATGGTCTAATGCTTACAACTATATGCATGAGTTTATATGTTATACTTATTATAGTTATAATATAATGGTTTAAACAAAAAAAAGCAAACAGTTTTTTTTTAATATTTGTTTTTTGTATTACCACAAAGTTTTAATTTTTTAATACAAGCTAAACAACACTTGAGGTTTAGCACTCGACTTAATTTTATGAAACTAAATATTTCATCATATTTGCCACTTAAAACTTATCTTAAGAGCTAATTTTCTTTAACCGTGTTCATGACAAGTGTCCATTTTGTATGAAAATTTTTTTTATTGTAAAGAGATCGTTTAGTGAAGCATAGGGAACAATAAAGTGATGTTAGGAATTAAGGATTTGTAATTAACCTATTTGAAGAGATTTATTTTTCTATTGAAAACAGACTTATATAACAATATGAGCATGTAAGTCTGTCAATGCCAGGAAATATAATATTATAATAATAGAAATATGCGCAAACAAATCCGAAAATCGTTAAAAAAGAATATATGAACCATATTTTTTCCTTTCCCTAAACGAAATTAAAGATTTGAAGCTGTTAGAATCTAATGGAATAATAGTGATTAAATTATTTAATACATACATTAAAAAAAATAATAATAATAATTAAAAAATTAATAAAAATACTGATTTATATTCCCTCTGGCAAAATTGGTCAATAAAAAGTTATGGGCTAAAAAATAGAAACACAGGGTGTCCGTTTCTTACTTTTCTGCTGATATCTCTTGAACAAAATCATGTACGATAACGAAATTTTATATAAATAGTTCAAGAGTCAATTTAAACTTGGAAACCAAAAATGGTGGTCCGCCCACTTTACCGCCCACCTTCCATATAAGGTGAAACTTCAAAGAAATTGTGTTCAAATAGTTCAAGGACCAATTTAAACTCGGAATCAAAAAATGGGAGTGGTCCGCCCACTTTAAAGCCCACCTTGATGATTGGTATATGATGGTGGCTATATAGATTCGGCCGAGCCGACCGAAATGTAAAATCACTTTTTGATATGATTTGGAGAGCAAAGAATGAGTATAGCAAATCAAAATTTCTTAAAACCAAACCAGACTTCAAAAAAAAAAAAAAAAAACTTTTATTATTATTATACCCTTCACCACAGGTGTAAAGGGTATATATAAGTTTGTCATTCCGTTTGTAATTTCCACAATTTTCGTCGGAGAGCAAAAAAGTTTATATTTTCGGAATCTTTGTAAGAAGCGATGACGATTGGACCATGTCCGTCCGTCCGTCCGTGTGTCGGTTGAAATGGCGTTTATGAAGCCCACCGATAACTGACATATATAATATGTATGTCAAACGATCGGAAATGCTTTCGAGAATTTTGCTATTGGAATTCAGCAAGATAGGTTCATACAATGCGGAGATATGTTCAAAAAACCGGTTTTTTGAACCGGTTTTCCAGTTTCTGAAGCCTCTGTATACACTACGGACTTCGTTTTTACAAAGAATTCTCGGACATTTTTTTCTGAATTTTTGTTCTGAAAAAATAAAATAAATCAGTTCTGTAATAACTGAGATATCGAACAAAACGCATTTTTTATTTTTTGAAGCCTTGGTTTAAGCTATAGATTTTTATTTTTATACAGATCGGTCACAAATATTTTTATAAAATTTCAGTTTTTTGAATCAGGAAGATCGGTTTATAAATGGTGGAGATATGCTTTAAAAACCGGTTTTTAGAACCGGTTTTTTAGTTTCTGAAGCCTCTGCATATACCAGGGACTTCGAATTTTTAAAGGGGGCTCGAAAATTACTTTCTGAATTTTTGTTCTGAAAAAATTAAATAAATCGGTTCAGTAATAACTGAGATATCGGGGAAAACGATTTTTTTATTTTTGAAGCCCTTGTTCAAGCTACAGATTTTTATTTTTATATAGATCAGTCATAAATATTTTTATAAAATTTCGGTTTTTTTAATAAACCAAATTCGTTCATAATCAACAGAGTTATGGCCCAAAAACAAATCTGTTAAGAATATAAATACACCAACAAACATGTATATTAAGCATTGTAATGACTATTAGTGACGTTTTTTGTTTTTTTGTATAGACAAGTAGTTTAGTTATCAACAGCAGTAATATGATGAATAACAGTGTTGTTGATGTTGTTGTTGTTGTTCTTTGTATATGCAGTCTGTACAAAAATAAATAGATATGGAATTGTAGTTGTTTATTTTTAAAAACTAAAACATATCTGTTAAGAATATACATAAATACATACACAAACATGTATATTAAGCATTGTAAAGACTATTAGTGACGTTTTTTGTTTTTTGTATAGACAAGTAGTTTAGTTAGCAACAGAAGTAATATAATGAATAACAGTGTTGTTGTTGTTCTTTGTGTATTCAGTCAGTTTGTACATACAAAAATAAATATATATGGAATTGTTGTTTTTTCTTTTTTAAAAGCAAAACCTGTTATGATTGTTTTTTTTTTTTTCATATTCAAATTTTCGTAGTTTGAAAAAAATTTAGATTTAGAAAATATGCAAGCATACGTTAAGGCGAAAATTTTATTAATTGTCGGTAATATGGTAATATGATGTCGATAAGATGGTAAGATGGTAATATGGTGAAGGGTATCAAAGATTCGGCACAGCCGAATCTTTTTTCAATTTCATTTTTATACCTTATACCACCATAGGGGGAGCTGGTTAGGGTTGCCAGATCCAGATTTACAAAAAGCTGGACATTCGGGGTAAAAAAGCTGGATTTTGGAAAAAAACTGGGCATACAAAACTTTTTTATTAAAATCACTTCTGCACACATTTAACTTAAAATATGTGTTTGATGTTATTGAGATTTAATTTTTTTTGTATAACAGATACAGCTAAATAATTTAAAATGGTTTTCATAGGAAGTCGAATCTTTTGTCCTTTTTTGATTATTTTTGTGTAATAGGATAAAAGTAATTGCATTTAGTATGAAAATATTATTATAATATTATTTTTATTATTTCCGTCAGTCTGACCGTATATAGCAATAATTTAATGAAATTTGCACATATGTTTCATATAAGTAAATCTGTGTGCCGAATTTCAGGCAGGTAAGCTCATAGTTGACCTTAGCTCCCATATTTCAGAAAATCACTATAACTGGCATAAATCCCAATAAAATGTTAGTATCAAATTAATATTTAATACAAATAAGTTTTTTATAAATATAAATGATAGTGCTAAATTTTACGAAGATCGGTCCATAATTTACTATAGCTCCCATATAAGGCCCACTTACGGGAATCATCCAAAAGTGAATTAAATCATATAATTATTAGTATTGACGTAATATTCTGTATTCGTATGTTTTATTTTACACTTAATATGTGTATCGGTCCAGAATTGGCCCCAAGTCTAATAAAAGACGCCTCCAAGAATTTTGATGTACACAATGGTGTAGGGCATCAATTGTTGGGCTTGACCGACTATATCTTCCCTCCTCCTTTTTTTAATTGCGTATCTCCGCTCCCTGACAGAAAAATCTATCTTTGTTAGGATTTGTAGTTTTATAAGTAAGCCGAATTTAAATTTTCTACTACGTCTGAGAGCTTCAAAAATCTCTGGAAAGAGAAAAAAAGCTTAGAAACTGACATATAAATCTGCTTATTTCCGTTCCCTGATAGAAATTAAAAAAATCCGGCTTCGTTAGGATTTGCAGAATATATAGATTCGGCTCGGCCGAATCTATATAGCCACCATCATATACCAATCATCAAGGTGGTCGGTAAAGTGGGCGGACCACTCCCATTTTTTGATTCCGAGTTTACATTGGTCCTTGAACTATTTGAACACAATTTCTTTGAAGTTTCACCTTATATGGAAGGTGGGCGGTAAAGTGGGCGGACCACCATTTTTGGTTTCCAAGTTTATATTGACTCTTGAACTATTTATATAAAATTTCTTTATCGTACATGATTTTGTTTAAGTGATATCAGCAGAAAAGCATGAAACGGACACCCTGTGTTTCTGGTTTTTAGCCCATAACTTTTTATTAACCGATTTTGCCCACTTTCAACACCAAACAAACCTTATATAAGGTAAGTATTTGTGCCAAATTTCATCCCCATATGTTGTCCCGTTCGAGCCCTATCCTGCTTTCAATAGACGGACAGACGGACGGACATAGCTAGATCGACTCAGAATCTAACCAGGACCCAGAAAATATATACTCTGTGGGGACTTAAATGATTCCTTCGACATGTTTCACACGGAATGACAAAATCAATATACCCTCCATCTTTTTGATGGTGGGTATAAAAAGGCTTAGCAAATTATACATATAGAAGATATAGACATAGAAGATTGTGCTGTTTTTTTTTTTTTTTTTTAACAATTTCCAACCAAATAAGTACGAAAAACTTTTTAAATTCCTTTTAGCAATTCCTTTTTTTTTTTCTGAAGATAAAAAAAATGTGTTCTTTAAAAGTATTTACAAAAAGTTTTAATTTGAAATTAGTTTTTCTAATATTTGTCTAATTTTCCAAAACAATTTATTTTTCTTTTCTCTACAAAAATTTATTACATCGTCAACGTGTCAAAATAGTCAAACTAATCACTAAATACTGTTTCATTGATAAATTACTCAAGCATGTCAACTGCAACGTGTAGCAATCACAACATCAGTAAATAGAAAGCAATATTAGCAATAGCAAAATAAGCAACAATTGCAACAACTACACACACATACGTATGTATATGTTATAGCGAAATACTTTTCAGTTGCAAGTGCTGCGTATAAGAAAACAAAAAAAAAATATAAAATTTATTTTCCAAGGAGTTTTATAAGTAACATAATGAAGATGACATAGAGGAATATGAACAACAATCGAATATAAAATACTTGTTTTGGCAGTATCAATCTTATAATACCCTATATTTTATTTTATTTTAAATTTATAATTTTTGTTAAATAAATCTATAACTTCTAATCGGCAGGTTGGATTTACAGAAAATTTCACATATGCGTAGTAGTGGAGTGTAGAGTTTCATATTTGGCCCACATACCCCTCAGAAACGAAGTTATTGGAGCTTAAAATATGGTACATTTGACATAAAAAAAATTGCAACCGCTTGCCAAAATTTTGTTTCTCGATTTATATTTTACAACTTCGAAATCGAAAATTTTAAAATAGTGATATTTTGGCCGAAAAAATGTCTAAATTCTTTAATCTCTTAACCAAATTTTTGGCCGAAAAAATGTCTAAATTCTTTAATCTCTTAACCAAATTTTTTAAAAACATATAAAAACTGAATAGTATCTTTCTGAAAGGTATCTTCAAGGAGATTATTTTAAAATTAAAACTCAGATCAATCACGGTAGAAACCCTCCCTATTATGTAGCGAAATTTTTTTAAAACTATATTTTTATAAATGACTATTATGTTCAAGTTCTAAATTTAAAAGAATAAATTATTTCTTATTATACCCACCATCAAAAAGATGGGGGGAATACTGATTTTGCTATTCTGTATATAACAGGTCGAAAAAATCATTTAGGACCCCATAAAGTATATATTTTCTGGGTCCTGGTTATGTTCTGAGTCGATCTAGCTATGTCTGTGCGTCTGTCTGTCTGTCTGTTGAAAGCAGGATAAGGCTCGAACGGGACAGCATAGGACGAAATTTGGTTCAAATATTTATCCTACATAAGGTCTATTTGGGATTGAAAATGGGGAAAATCGGTTAATATACAAAAAGGTTATAGGCTAAATACTAGAAACACAGGGTGTGATATCTCTTAAACAAAAGCATGTACAATAACGAAATTATGTACAAATAGTTCGAGGGTCGATGTTAATTTGGAAACCAAAAATGGGCGTGGTCCGTCCTCTTTACCGCCAACTTCCCATATAAGGTGAAACATTAACGAAATTTTGTACAATTAGTTAGAAGATCTATATAAACTTGGAAACCAAAAATGGGCGTGGTTCGCCCACTTTACCGCCCACCTCCCATATAAGGTGAAACGTCAACGAAATTTTATACAAATAGTTCAAGGATAAATGTAAAATCGGATACAAAAAATGGCCGTGGTTTGCCCACTTTACCGCCCATCTCCCTTATAACGTACTATTTGGAAAAGTTGATAGTGGGTATATAGATTCGGCCAAGCCGAATATAACATTCTCGCTTGTTGGTTTTTAATAAAGTATCTGATATTTTCCGGAATTCCTCTTTTCCGAAGGCACTCATTCACGTATATTTCTGTGCTATTGGAGCCATTACTTATGAGTGAAGTGTTCTTTTGCCACACGTACAAATGGCTTGCCAAACCAAAAACTTTTTGGAAAATTTTTATTTTTTTGTACAAAATACAAAACATTCCCTCTAGCATCTGCAACATAAAATTCCTGGCCAGGAAATTGCAAAAAGTTAACGGAATTAGTCTTTTTTCACTATGCAGAAAGTTATAAGCCTAGAAATACATACAGATTTTTCGTGCGCAGTCCTTATTTGAAATCGAATAAGAAAATTTGGCAACATGTTAAAAATTTTCTATTTTAGAGGTACTCTATTTGGAACCCCGATAACTCCGTTCCTGAAGGATATATAGAGCCTACATTCCAAACACAAAAACATGTACACTCCTCTGCTATGCATGTGTGTAATTTTGTGTAAGTCCAACTAACCGAGTAGAAGATACAAATTCATTTTAAAAAAATTTCGATTCGGGGCATAATTTGCTTCATCAGACATTCGAAGCAGATTCAGGAGTCATGTGAGATTAATGATTTAGTTGCAAAATTATCAACCAATATCCGGATCTAAGTTGGCTGTTAGTCAGTATTCGCCTCAAAGGACCCATAAACCATTTGTAATTAGAAACTATTTTCTATATTTAACTGTACCGTAGCAGAATTAACAAGCTATAATTAGATACCAGCAGTAGGGATACATGATTTCTTTAACGCAAAACACACACTTATTAATTTAGTTCCATTGGTAGTTTTGCCTTAAGCAGTTACTAAATCAAACGATATTACAAGATTGACTTCTAAGATGTAGGGTACAAAAGTTTCAGAACAATTTGACAGCTACTGACATTGCAACGTATCAGCAAGATTAAATAAAAATCTTGAAAGAGGCACTATGAGCGTATGTGTGCATGATTATTAAAGACGCATTTGATTATACTAGATATGTATTAAGTTGGGTATTAAAAACTTTCAAATTCTACAAAAATTGTATTTCTTTCAATTGCAATACATTTTCACTTAAGATAAAATTATATAATGTGTTTTGTTTTCATAAAGTATTCTAATATTTTTTTAAACACCACACATTATTCTTTGTAGAGTAATTTTGTCAACTTTGGAATATACTCATCTCGACGAATTGTACAAATCTTTGGAACTTTGTTTTGCTATTTTTTTTAACAGTGTTGCCAGTTTAGCCTTTTAAAGGCAGTTTTAGCCTTCTGTTTTGTCTTTAGCCCCAAAATTTCTGTATGCATCCTTTGGTGCATAATTTATCAAAATCGTGTAAACAGTTCTTGAGTTATAGTCAAAATTTACAAACCATTCTCGAGTTTTATAGTGTGACCGCTGAATAAGGTGATGATATTAGTCATGCCCATACAAAAAATCAGTACGCGATAGAAAAAAAGTGAAAGCAGATTCTTATTTAACTCGTCAAAATCCATATAGTCCACCTATATTTGTTTAAGAAAAAATAAATTTTTTGCCCACCACCGTATTTCTACTCAATTGTATGTAACATGGATATTTTTACTTAACTGTGAATAAAATCAAGAATTGTACATCAATTTTGAAGATACATGCCTTATTTTATTCGTAGCATTACCAGCATTAAGATAAAGATTATAAACTGAAACATTTTTGCTGTTTTCGTTTATTTAAAAAAATTGTAGTAACAAAAAAATCCAAAATTTTGCATGAAAAAGATTTTTTTGGACACTTATTTCAAAATAACTTCGAAACTATTGAGCACATAAAAAAATTAAGTTAGAAGATATTTTTAGTACGCATCTTTTGGTGCTTCACTTATGTCAATCGTACACACCGTTCTTGAGTTATGAGGAAATATACTAGAGTAATGGCCCATAAAAAAATCCAGACCTGATGGAAAAAAAACTGAAAGCATATCAAAAAGCATCAAGTTCAACTTTTCGTCTTTGGTGGAGGATTTTTTTGTTTTTCGAAACTTAGAAGTCCCTTTGAAATAAAACTTGACATCCTGGACAAAAACTATTTCAACAATTTTCCATATGTAAAATTTTTTTTTTGTGAAATTTTCACTCAGTGTACTGATCATAACTTACATTTTTTTCTTACAATAGTAGATATGTAAGTATCTTTTAAATATATATGTTAATGTAGTTCTTTTAAATTACCAAAAATATACTTAAATTTCTTTTTTAATTATATATGTAACTACATTCGTTACGTTCCAAATTTACTTTGCCGCAATACCGCTTAAAGAACCTTAAGGATATTTATTTTGTGTTAAAAATGCTTAGAATATTGAACGTATTTTATTACTTTAGTTAACAATTAAAGTTTAATGAGGTAATTAATCATTAATTATTCAGATATCTTTCGAATGAAAATAGCTGAAGGTGTTTGCCAAGAAAACCAATTAATTAAATATGCGATTTAATATGCTGCCAACATATAATGTTTCCACTAAAGTGTTTTTAGCTCACTTATCTCCACGGCAAAACCAAACAACACGAAAGAAAAACATTATACATACGAAGGAAAAATTATATTAATAGAAAAACAATAAAATACCCAGTAAACAATTAGCTATATATTTCAATATTAAAGATATTCAAAAGTATTAAGTAAATTTAATAACAACATCAATACTTTGATAAAATTATTTAAGTTCTATATAATAAACCGTCACTAATTTGTCTATTGGGTTCTCTAAGAGAAACAACTTTACAGACGTACCATAACCAAACAGAAAAAAGTGAACACAAATAAATTTATAGTCATCAACGCAAAAAGACAAGCATCTTAAATTTGTACATAAGATGTATTTATGTGAGAAAACACAGTCGTCTAAATAGAAATATTCCAATAGTTATTTCTTATAATAAATATTTTCTAAAAAAAGGGATGAAAACGACAGAATATAATATAGAAAATTGAAAAGAAATTAAACAACAGAAATAATAAACTTTAAGAAAATTTAACCAAAATCAGATTCGCTTTAAAAGTGCAGCAAGGGATGCTAGTATTTAATACCTAATGGAAAACAAGTATACAGCGTAAATGGTTTATAGAGTAGAATTTTCAAAATTATGAAATAACAATACTATACAGAGGAAGTTACAATCACAATCTGAATTCTATATCTGTTTTCTTTTTGACTTCAAATAGCCACTATATTTCTATTTTTCGTATTCGTCGACATTTTTCATTTAAAAATCCATTATTATCATATAGCACAAATAGTCACAAAATAAGCTTTTTTTTATAAAACGCCTAATTTTAAGGGATTTTAGTTTTGTAATTTTCATACAAAAATTATTTTTAAAATGATAGATAAATGATCATTTATTATCATTATTTTCTCAAAATGGCATATATGTATATCAAGCTAAACTTAAAGAATTTTAATTTTCATATAAAAGTCGATTTATGATATTAAACATAAGTGGTCAAAAATATGTTTATTTTATAAAAAAATGTGTTAATTTTGAGCAATGCACATATGGGCAAAGGTATAACAAACGGGGCATTAAATAAACCGCGGTATCTTAACATAAGTAATTGATATCGTTGAAAAGATATTTTTTCTAGATTTTAAATATGTATTAATAAATATTATTACCAACCAAACAATGTTAATGAAAAAACGAAAAAAAAAAAAAGAATAGTCGGTCAAGACTGACTATATGATACCCTACACTATTATGTATGACCATAAAATTTCGTTAAGAGGACTTATATTTGACCAACACTTTTACTAAATGTAAAATAAAATATACAAATACTGTGATTTGTATATAATCACAGTAAAAATATATTTTTACTGTAATTATAAAAAAATATATTTTTAAAACTTTTTTGAAAAAAGTAAATTTTTCGGACTCCCTAATTGGGACACGATGCATTTTAAGCGGGTTGAATAGTGCTCATTCTTACTTAAATTTTATGTAGAATTGATGTATAAAAGAAATTTTTTTTATAAATCAATTGGATTCGTCTCTGCGCAAAATGGCGCTCAAAATGTGCGTTTTTAGTCGCAGATATGCAGGGAAGGGAGTTAAAATTTAAAAAAAAAAAAAAAAATACGCCATAATTTTTACAGCTGCAAAAACCTTCTAAAAAGGTATGTTATTCAAATATCAAAAGAAATTTTTCTTTTAGAAATGAACCCTAATAAATATATATCGTCCATTCCATGAAAGGTTTATAAAAAATGCAAATTTTTTGACGGAGGGTTCTCCGATTTTGTTCATATTTGTCACGCATATATCCTATGGAGCCATTTAAATATCTCCGTTTTTTATTTTTTTGAATTTAAAAAAATTCGCGAATTTATTCACGATTTAAATTTTTCGAAGAGTCAAAAAAATCAGAAATGTGTTTAAATTTAAACATCAATATCTCTAAAAGTTGATAATAATTTAAACTGCATGTGTAAGATTAATATGTTCTCTTTTAATGTAGCAATTTAGAAATAATATTGCAATTTAAAAATGCAGTCATAATGCAAATGCAATTTTAGGATGCATTTTTGAACAATTTTAATATGTTAAAAAGCAATATCTTTACTATAAAATGCAAAAATAACTGTTCTGGGACAATAAAATCTACTATTTTTAATATTTTTTTAAAAATATGTTCATAAATTTTTTCATACACAAATTTAAATTTTTTATTTTTTTTGATTATACTCTTTTAGTAATATCCATAGAGTAAAGAGAACCGGTACAAAACTAATCACGTGACAGGTTCTCAGGGCTAGTGACCGGTCCCAGTTCCGGAACTTTATATGAGAGGAACCTGTCACTTTTACATGGGGTTGTCATTGGAGGTGGCTAATTAGCCCCTTGGGACAGGGGCTAATTATAATTCGTTTCCTTGGCAAAAATACAAAAGTAATAATTTTAAAAAATTTTACATTTTTCTTACAGCTAATAATATAAGCTTTTTAAAAATATATGTCCCATATTTTTAGAAAACATAATCATGTCAGTAGAAGGCGCCGAAATCAGCTGATATATAGCAAAAATGTATGTTTTGGAAAAAATTAATTTCAATGGCTCTACTTAAATAATTGGTAAAAATACATTTCAACAGTTTTTTTTATACCCTCCACCACCACTAGTGGTGAAAGAGGGTATACTAAGTTTGTCGTTCCGTGTGTAACACCTAGAAAGAATCGTTTAAGACCCCATAAAGTATATATATTCATGGACCATATGAAATTCTGAGTCGATTAAGCAATGTCCGTCTGTCCGTCTGTCCGTCTGTTGAAAACACGCTCACGTCTAAACTGATTGAGCTATTCCAATGAAAATTACTCAGGTTATTTGTTGTTCCCAGACGCTGTTGCAAACCAGCCAAATCGGTTCAGTGGAAAAAAAGTTATATACCAAAATCTGGAGAAACCCCTAAATCAAACTTTAACTGACAATATTTCAATAAGCCACAAACGAATTTAAATAAAATTTAGCACAAAAGTTTATTTAGGTTCACCTTAGATTACTGCCAAAAATTAGTTAAATCGGTTCAGTAGAAAAAAAGATATAGACAAAAATATGAACAGTTTATATGATTTCAATGCCATAATTTTTTTTTAAACATCATGTTATAATTTTTATATGGAGTGCATGTGTGTGTGTTCGCCTCAATATAAATGTTGATAAACACAAAGGTATACAACTATGTTGGGTTTGATGTTTGATCGTGGTGAAATTCGATCATACCACAACATGGTATGTTCGCTACTTTTTAGCAATATATGTTGATAAGTATACTAAACTAGTTAGTAGTTCGATGTGTTTCAAGCTATACACGTCGGTAGAGAAGGGTATGAAAAAAGGTTTATTGAAAGTTTGCTAACATGTAAATATAATGTTGCTAGAATAAATTACATAATTATGAATTTGTTTTGAAAATGTTTGAATTTTATTTAGCACATTGAACAAAGTATTGATACATATTGAATATAATTTCTAATTCATTACAGTTTTTTGGGCATTAGTAATTATGTGGTAATATTTTTTTAATTTTCATCGTTAATATGAAACTGTAATATACTAAGTTATGTGAGAATTTTGTTTAATTATTTTAAATTCATTTAAATTATTATATTTAAAAAACATTCATAATTTTTATCATTTCGTTAAAGATTAGTATTTATAAAAGTTTTCAAATATAATTTTTCTAAACTTTTGAGGGCACTTTTGATCAAGAATGATATAAATTAACAGTAAACGCTTAATTCTTGGCCGGTTAGAGTAATTTCTTTTATATAAACCACCCTAAATTATGCATAGGGAAACTCTTATAGTTAAATGATTATACTTTGCTTTAGGTTAGTTATTTAGTTTTCCCAACATCATCAAATAAACGACTTTATAATCAAATAATTTAATATAAATTTGAGGTAAGTAAAGATTTGCGGATATAATTGATAAATTTTTGCTCGCGCATTTTTTGTACTTTTTATCTTATTCCATCATAAGTATAGTAAACGGACTTTGTGCAGACTTTCAGCAACTAAATACAGGGTGATAAACTTATGATGACAAAATTGTTTGGTTTTTGAAATTTTTTTAGTTTTTTGGGCGTGGTCTGTGCGCCCCTTAACCGAATACAAAATGAGGATGAGGATTGATACTTGTTGTAATTCTACGTATTTTGTGCTATATCACGTTGGTGTGCCCGAAATAGTCAACGTAGTAGATAATATCAAAGTTTGGAAAACAAGACCGAAAATTTTAAAAAAGTCAGTTCTTCGCGAGCCACATTCACATTTAATTATGAAATTGCTTGGATTACTGCGTGAACTTAGTTTTTTTTTTTTGTTTTACATAACTAAATCGGAGGAGCATTGAAAATAAATTTAATACAAAAATTTTATGGACTCTTTGAAAATTATGCAAAAATTGGACTTTTTGTTTTCGTATTTTTATACAGAAAATTGCAATTTAAACAAATACTGGATATATAGATATACGAGTGGCGATAAGTATAATTGATTGGGATCAAAAATTTAACTGAACTGTCGTTGTTAAAAGAAAACGGAACACTTTTGTCAAAATATATTTCGCAAAGGCACATCGTGTGGACAGCATGAAATTTACTATAATCGACACAATTAGAAAGTTGTTGTTATGCTTATTGAAAATTCGGAGGCGCATCAAAGAATTTTCAGAGATAAATATTTTATGGACTAAAAAATATTTACTTGGGTTAAAAAAGGATCACAATATTAAAATGCATTTCTATGTAATAAATTCTAACAAAATATATTTTTAACCAATATATAGAGAAATGAAAGAAAATTTTTAAAATTTTACTTGGAAACCCCAAAATATGCTGCACTAATACCATCAAACATTGAACATATCATAAATATTATTTAAATAACTCAGTAGGTTTTGATATTATGTGTAATTTTGACCAGAATTGAATCAAATCAGAATTCAATCAAAAAATTTTGATAATTGCTTGTGATATATGTAAAAGATCACAGAATTTTGTTTCTCTCTAGCCTTTAGATTTCTTATAGAATAAAATTTAACTTTTCGATAAAAATAGCTTTTTTTTTGATACGGTTATTGTGAAACCAAATTGTCGTTCATTTGGCTCACTACTATTAAGTTTTCTTTTTTTTACTTTTATGAAAAATATACTTTCATTTACCAAGATAATCAACTTTTTGAAAAAAGGCAACATAGATTTTTCTCTTTTTTCACCTTTTACAGATTTTTGCATAATAATTTGTTAAAATATTTTATATGCAACACAAAAGTTCATACCATTACACTATTATGGACACCAGAAATTAATAAGTAAATTAGAAAACACCACTTTCCGAACAATTTTTCCTATATAAAAACTGATGAAAATACTGCCTCAGTGGTGGAGGGTATATAAGATTCGGCATGGCCGAATATAATTTTTTGCTTGTTTTTTTTTGTTATTTCTTTTGAAAACGTAAACTTATAACTTTGCCTAAAAACAATATATTTTATCTTTTTGATTTTTTCTTATATTATTACTAAAACTTTGGAAATTTGGATTTCAATAAAACTGAATTTACAGGAAAAATAAAAAATTTACTAAATTTGAAAAGCTATTTCAAGGAGATTAGTACATAGATTTTAATTTTTTAAAGCTGTAGCTATAGCTTGATATCTGATATTTTTAAAACAGTGAAAAACGCTTATAATTTACATAATAAAATATTTTGCAGAAGGGAAAAATAACATTTTTTATTAAAATATTTTTGAAGTGAACGATTAAAAACATAAATTTGAATGGATTTTTAAATTTCTTTCAACATTTTTTTATGTAGTTAAGTTCAACATAATACAAGCTTTAACAAAACAAAACATTAGTACTTAATTTCTATCAAAATTTAAATATTTTCATAAATTTTATATATAACTTTATTTTGTGTTAAAAATATAAAATTGACAAAGTTCTATTTAATTTTCCCTTTTATTTTTAATAGTAATCAATAAGGAACGGAACCACTTTTTGCTCAGTATTTTTGTAATTTATATTTTTTTAGGAACGAAAAATTACAATTTTATTAAAATTATTCTTGTACAAATGAATGTAAAAATTCATTAAATAATTTTAATTTAACATTTTTTAACTCACGGTCTTATCTGTAGATAGAAAAGCTAAACTTAATTTATTTTAATTTCATTAAAGAGGAATAATCATTTAAAAACATTTTGCACTCTAATATAACTTTGTCGGAAATATTTGTTTTACTTTAATGTACAACCGTGCGTATGAGTAATATATATTATTTATAACACGTATAGTCTAGTATTGCTTAATAATATTTACATTATTAAAAAATATATATTATTCCATAATTTGTATGTTATTTGTCCAAATTCAACAAAATTTGGTACGGATAAGAGTGTTGCCAACTGCAAGTCTATTTAAAAGTTATTTTAGTAAAAAGGATATATGACAGCTACGATAGTCCTTGCCCCGATTATAAATAAAAAATCGCACACATAATTATAGTCATAAAGGTACTAACATGACCAACTTATAGAATTTTGTTTTTAAGTTTGTGGAAAATATGGCATTTTGAAATTTTTTTTTTTGAACTTCGTATTTTTCTTAATTATTTCAAGTTTTAATAGTATACAAAATTT
Source organism: Protophormia terraenovae (assembly GCA_951394005.1). Taxonomy (NCBI): domain Eukaryota; kingdom Metazoa; phylum Arthropoda; class Insecta; order Diptera; family Calliphoridae; genus Protophormia; species Protophormia terraenovae. The sequence goes on from OX596073.1 coordinate 126,679,810, forward strand.
CATAAGTCTAGAATAACTCCTTATATTTTTGTCCAGTCGTTATATGGGAACGAATCACTGTGCCCCGGCTCGAACCCATGTTCATCTGACGTATGTTATGTTTTATAGTCTTCAACGCTTACCACTCAGCCACTGATTGTTATTGCGCGCGAGTTGCTATTTGCGCACTTAACGAACATGTTAATAGTGAGTGTGTTTGTGTCAACTGGTTCTCAATTGGAACTTTGGTGACGAGTTAGGTGTCAATTGGTACTCAACTGGTACAGAGAAACCGGTCCATTACTGCAATTACCACAAATTTCTCGCAGGGATGTGACTTTAAAAAATATGCAAAGAAAAATGGGAGTTTTTGCACCAAAATGCTGTTACTGTGAGATTTATTAATAGTACATTCTTCTTAAATCCTAATTAAAGAAAAAAAAAATCCATAAATTTTTCAATGAAGTTTAAAATAAAAACATTATATATTTTAAAATTGTGATGTTATGGAAATGATTTATTTAACTTTCTACACTATATTTAGTATAAGGAGTTAAAATTAGGCCGAATTATTTGCGATATATTTTTTCTGTCAGTGTGATTTTAAAAATGTTACCATTTTTTGATATCTATGGTCTTTTGTCTGTCAAATGAAGTACAAATTTTTCCTCTACACCCAATCCTTACCCCTCATTTTTCATTGGTTTGATGAGGTTAAATTAAGAAATTCTTGGTTTTTTTAACTTTAAAGACATCTAGGGGCTATGTATGATAAGTAAGAGACTTAACTACTACTACATTTTTATAGCCCCAAGTCTTGGCTGTACAACATGACTAACTTATCTGCTCTACCTATTACTGGGAAAATTTTATAACCTAAAAACTCATCATGAAACCATATTTTCTTTGGTCCTCAATGGGTTAAAAATGTGACGTGATGAAAAAAAAAACAAAATGTTCCTGGTGATTGGGATGACTATACCTACAAAATCTGCAACATGATTTTCCAGATACTTTTTTAGTGTTGACCTGTGTAATTAGCTTAATTTAAAAAAATAAATGCTACTGACTTTTGAAGAAAAAAGATATATAAAAATATTTTCTCAAAAATTTTGGACCATAAACCGTCATTTTAGTACACCATAAAAAAACAGTTCAATATTTTTTATTGCAAAATGGATATAAATTTTATAATTTTGTTCCTTTTGTAGCTAGAATATTATAAATTTTTGCCGATTGTTGCCGATAATAGATAATTTCCAAAAAAAAATTTCAACAAAATTCCCTAAAAAGTCTTCTAGCGGAACACAATCTAATGGGTAAAAACTTAAAAATATGTTTCCCATAACAGGCTAAAAATTACGATTTTGTTGAGACGTATTTCATGAAAAAGTTGAAACTTTTTTGTTGGCCAAAATGTACCAGACTAGAGATTTTCAATCGCTGATAGGGAACTGAAAATGAATTTTAAATATTTTTTCCATATTCACCTCATCAATGCACGTCGTTTGAGAAGTCTTCCAAAACTTTAATATAGATATATTTAAGTGCCTAGTAGCACGAATGTAGAAATTAGCTGAAAAAAAAAAAAAAAAAAAAACATAATACAGTAAAGCAAAAACCTTACAAGAAGTAATACAATCCAAATTTACGAAGTACGCTGCTAACAACTAAATAAATAAAACAAATCAAAGCATGTGTTAATTATACCCAAACAACACACGATTAATATTGGATGCTTAACAACTTAAAAAACGGCTATACACAACAGTTATAAGCAGAAAAACTAGAACAACAGCCCCAACACTAAATGTGTACGTTAGTTCATCACGGACAGTCTCTGTATCCTGCAGTACTGGTGAACATTTCTAAACTCGTGATTTAACTAGACATATTTGCTCTAAAGTATTCAGCTTTGGATTAGTTGTTTCAATATATGCTTATCAATTGTTTAGCTTTTGATGATTATCTATACTTCAGATTACTAAGGGACAGTAAAGGCATTCAATATCCGTTAGTATTATGGTTAAATAACTCAATTGATGTAACTGGTACAAGTTAAAGTTTCACTTATTGTTGAATAATACAATAGAAATGCTTGACAACAATACAAGTGTAGATTCAGAAAGTATATTGGAGGCAAACAAGACTTAACTGTAGTCGTTGTATTTGCAAGAATTTTAGGTCTTAAATAAAACAAACAAAAGAAGCTTGTGTGATAAGTGCATTTCTTTAGCAATAAGTTAAACAAATCTAGAGTGCTTAACTTTCATACATATTAACTAACTTTTTAAGCAACTTGTTGACACAGAATTTAAAGTTTTACCAAATAGAAAGCGAAAAAAGTAATTGCAAAAGTTAACTCCAAGATTTAACTTACCGTCCTCGTCAAAACTTACGCTGTGTTAGAATTCAATTAAGTGAATTGTAATTGTAATTGTTTGTAATAGTAACAACTCGGATTATCAAAAACAAGTTGAAAACCCATATTAAACCTTGAATCTACATCATTGATTTCCACGAATAGAAGAGAAACAAGACAAGAAAGACGTAATAAACATACTGTTTAAGAAAATGTATTATAAGTATTTGTTGTAATAGAAAAATCTGTTGCAATATAATTAATTTACTTTAATTCTTTGAACAATTAGACAGAAACAACAAAAGAAGATTTGTTGACTTTCGACTCTAGGTAGAGTTGAACTTTCGACTTTGGATAGTAGTCAAGTATAGGTAGACTCTGAATAGAGTTGACTATCGTTTCTGGAAAGAATTGATTGTCGACTCTGAATAAAGTTGACTTTCGATTCTGAATAAAGTTGACTGTCTATTCTAAATAGAGTTAACCATCGACTCTAAATAGAGTTGACTGTCGACCCTGAACAAAGTTAACTGTCGATTCTAAATAGAGTTAACTGTCGACACTGAATAGAGTTGACTGTCGATTCTGAATAAAGTTGACTATCGCCTCTGAATAGAGTTGACTGTCATCTCTAACTTTGAACTCTGGTTAAAATTGTCTCTATCCAAAGTCAACCATTAACTCTATTCAGAGTCAATATAAAATGAATGGTGTTGATTTTCGGCCTTGAATTAATAACTGTCTTTAATAAATAGCGTTCATACCCTATCACTATTTTTTCATAAAATGTTGGATCGCTCCAAACGTAGCATAAAACCTCAAATTTTTAAATATACATTTCCTTCGCATCAGATCATAATAAGTTTATTTAAAAGTTAATATAGGGGAGACTGGGGCAGTTTCGGCACCTTTTTTGTAAAGATCTGAATCTAAGAATGTATTCGACAGATTTAAAAATGCTATAGCTTGATGTTATCCTTGGATATTGAACAATAATATATTGGTAAAAAATTTTATGAATACTTAGTATTGATTACTTATTTTTGGCAATTAGTAGAAAAAGTCACCTTTGCTGAATGTGCCCCACTCTCACACTCGCCTATCATATTCTTAAAGACATTTGGATAGACAAATTTCATTTAAAGATAGAATAACGTATTGGTTAGGAGCCAACAAAGTATTCATTTATTAGCTGGATAAAAATAATGAAAAATAAACGTATTTCATTAACCCTTAAAACAAAACACAAAAATATTGCTTATTAAATAACTATCTCGTTTTTTATGTGCGATTCAATTGTTTGGCGTTTAACAATGGTTGCTTCATATCGAAAACGTCATTGCCGAAGCTACCCCAAAGCCGAAGCTGCCCCAGTCTCCCCTACAGGTATGTGATGAAAACCGATCATTTTCAAATCAAATCGGTTTGGAAGTTTGTGATGAATTTCGATCGATTTCAAAAATTATTTTTGCAACATTGCTTTACTTTTCTTTAAGAGCATATAATCCAATATGATACCTACACCACTATGTATGACCATAAAAATTCGGGAGGTGGACTTATATTAGACAAACACATTTACCAAATGTAAAATAAAATATACAAATACAGAATAATGCGTTGATACTAACATATACTTGATTTAATGCTCTTTGGGGCGATTCTCGAAAGTGGGTTTATATGGTAGCTATGGTAAATTATGGACCGATTCTAACAAAATTTGGCAATGTTGTTTCTACTTATACAAAACTTATTTGTGTCGAATATTAAATTCGTATGGAATTTATGCACGTTAAAGTGATTTTCGGAATAGGATCTTCATAAAATTTGGTGCAGATTCATACTTGTACAAAATTTCTTTGCACCAAAATTTCTTTGCACCGAATATTTTTATTTTTAGGGCATGTTTAAGTGTTGAAACTCTATTTCGGGGTGACATTTGTATGGGGCTAGGTGAAATAATAGACCGATCACAACCAATTTCAATAGACTTTCCTGTATCATAAAAGTCCCACGTGTCAAATTTCATTCAAAATTGTGACCTTTACTTTGTGCACAAGGTTTACATGGACAGCCAGCTAGCCGTCCAGCCAGCCAGACTGACATCGTTAGATCGATTTAAAAAGTAATTCTGAGTCGATTGGTGTACTTTAAGGTGGGTGTGGGATAACTTTTTCTATGCGTTAAAAACATCAGCACAAACGCATAATACCCCAACCACCTATGGAGATGTAGGGTATAATAACCAAATAATTTAAAAACGACAAATTAATTTTTTATTTTTTTTTCGATTTCAAATCGATTCGTTTTCGAAGTAGTTTTCTATCTATTTTCTATCAAAATCTAATATTTGCATGAAATATATAATATACATTAACAATGTTTCTGTTTTAAACTTAATTTAGATTGTTTATCTGGCAATAAGATTGCAACAGATTTTCATTTAAATAAGAAAATTGCAACTCAATATACTAATACTAACATTGGAAAGTGCAATTCATAAAAATTCTCATACAAGTTGACTAAATGTTGCAAGCATCTTATATGAACGTAGTTTCAACATGTTTTAAGATAAATGTTGTAAATGAAATCGTTATAACCATTATGAGGCTGTTTTACAAAATTAAACATTTTAGCAAAGGTACTCTTTTAACCAGATTTAAATGGAAAACATATTAAGTCTGAATGTAAGTACGAATTACACTTTATTCAAAGTCACTGCATTTAGTTTACTTTTAACAAACATACAAATGTAGATGGCAACAATAAATGTTATTTTTAAATACAACAATAGTAACAAGGCAGTATGTTATTTAATATCGTGTAATAATTCGTTTTACAAAAACTTATAGGTTAAATATAATTTGTGCGTATTGCAATTATACAAAAATAATTAATGTTTTTTACTTATGTTATCCTTAAAAATTCAAATTTTTTCTAATTTTGACCTTTGAACTTCGTATTTTAAAGGTTATCCTTGTCCATTTAGAATGTATTTCCTGACATATGTTTTACCTTATTATATAATAATTTTGTTTAGTTTGCTATTTGCTGAAATACGCAAAATTCAAATCGAAGGTACGGCTAACGGTCATACAAGATATTCTCTTATAATTTTATTTTCTAAAACTTATTTGAAATTTGTTTAGCAAACTTTTTATACCCTACACCACCATAGGTGGCTGATGTTTGTAACGCGTAGAAAAAGTTATCCCACACCCACCTCAAAGTATACCAATCGACTAAGAATCACTTTTTAAATCGATCTAACGATGTCTGTCCGTCCGTCTAGTTGGACGGCTGGCTGTCCATGTAAACCTTGTGAATAAAGTACTGGTCGCAATTTTGAAGATAATTCAATGAAATTTGGCACGTGGGACTTTTATGATACAAGGACGAAGCCTTTTGAAATTGGTTGTGATCGTTCCATTATTTCTCCTAGCCCCTATACAAATATCCCCCCATAATTAAGTTTCAACACTCAAAAATGCCTTAAAAATAAGAATATTTTAATAAAATTCGGTGCAAAGAAGTTTTGTATAAGTGTCAATCTTTGCACTAAATTTTATGAATATCAGTCTACGATTAACGATAGCTCCCATATAAACTTCTCTTCCGAAAATCACTTTAACGTGCATAAATCCAATTCTAATGTTAGTATAAAGTAAATATTCGACACAAATAAGTTTTATATAAGTAAAAACAAAAAGTAAAAGTGTTGGTCTAATATAAGTCCTTTTCCCGAAATTTTATGGTCATAAATAATGGTGTAGGGTATCATATGGTCGGTCTTGACCGATTATACCTTTTTTTCTCGTTTAAAGTTTGAAAATGGTGTTTCGAAATGGCGTTTAGTTTAAATATTTATCAAAAAATTAAAAATTTCGTTGTATATTCCTAACACAAGTGTTCTCTTAATGTGTTATTGATGATCTAGGGAATTTGTAATAACTTTAACATTTTATAACCGATTAGATAATTTATAATGATAGATAATTATGAGTAGATTACGATTCTTAAACATTTAATTGCAAAACAAAGTATTTAATTGTAAAAAATAATAGTTTTGTTCGTTTGAAATTCTAGCAAAACTAGTAAAAAAATAAAATAATGCTCAAAAATAAAATTTTACTTGAAAAAGTAAAGGTACGGTCACATTAGGGAAACATTTGACTGAAACTCACAAATATTTCTTTGCCGTAATGTGACCATAAAATATTTTTGTGTGGCAAACAATAAATCAGCTGATTTTGGGCAAACAAAATTATTTGATAGCAAACAAAAATGTTCATAATGTGAACACAATGTGACCACATAATGGAAAATAGTTTTTAGTATCAGCTATATTTCAGGACGATATAGCGAGATATATGTATGCAAAAAAATGATTTTTGGCACTTTTAACCGTGAATAACTTGTTTAGCAGGGCGATAAAGTATTACAATTTTACTTCTAACCATCTTCCAAGGATACTTACTTATCTTCTATTGCATATATTGTCGAAAAACTTTTTCAAAGAGGCAAGGGAGTAAAATTACAATAATAAAATTAAAAGACTTCGTGCACATACTTGAGCAAATCAAAGGACTATCACTACAAGATGGTACATAAATATTTAGTTTAGCAAAATTGTTGCAAATTTTATATTCTATAGATGATGTAGTAAAAACAAGTATGATGCATAATAAGCGAGATATATTCAAAAAAATTGATTTTTGGATCCTTTAACTGCGAATAACCCGTTTAGCAAAAACGTGATTATATGTTACCTTTTGCAGTATGACGTCGTTATGTTGTCAGTGCCGGCTATTTTGCGTTAGTGTGAACTAAATTCGTTCAGTTTTGAGGTGGACTTATGACAAACGGTTCAAGCCGGGATCGTTTACGTTGATGGAGAGTAGTGGTGAGATCGCTGCATGTGGAATGAAGGGTGCTGCTGCTTCCTGTGGCAAAGCTGCAAAAAAGACGCGTAGAACGGAGCACCCTAGGAAGAAGGCCACCACTTCGGTTGAGGGTGACGGATAGGTCGGCCATGTGAAGAAGCTCAAGTAGGATTTTAGGGAGGTGGTGTTTAAGAAGTTGCTGGTTGACCTTCCCAAGAAGGTGATGAAGAATGGAAAAATACGGAAAATATGAGGACCTCTTGATGAGGCTCAGTACTGAAAATGAGCGGCAGCAGGGGGATCTTTACGTTCTTGGCGCTGGTGGTATTGGGAGCAACACACATGCTCGAGAACAGTCTCTGCCGATGGCTATACCATTGTCTTATCTTTTCTTCTTCCTTTTCCAAAAAGCAATCGATGCTGCTCTACATCACAAATCAAAAAATGTTCATGTTCTATATTATATTTTCAATAAAAATAATTTTATTGTTTAAGACAGTTCAATTTTTGAAGACAAATAATTTTTCAAATGTGACCGATAAGAAAACATGTTTTCCTATTTGACTATATTTATTGTATGTTTGAACAAACATAAATGGGAAAATAAATGTGAGTAATGTGACCATAAAATAAATTTCATATTGCTTTGGAAAAATGTTGTTTATGTGAAACAAACATTTGCCTAATGTGACCGTACCTTAAGAAAACGGAAAATAGTAAAATAAATTTTAGTGTCAATAAAATATAAGATTTTTATATAATTTTTTAGTTTTGTTAAATGGAAACTTGGAAATATTTCAAAAATACTGTCTTATGTTCCTTTGCTGGTAATTTTTCACATATTTTCGTATAGATTTTTTTTTTATCTAATGACATGGATGATTTTAGCTTTGTTGAATATCATCAATATAACATGTCCGCCCATGTAAACTACAAGTAGATTTGGATGATTACTTAATGCAATATTAATTCACATAGCTTCCAAAACCAAACTGTCTAGAATTGAATTTGACCCCTATAAATGCCTTAAATATAGTAAAATACAACACAATTAAAATAGTTTGTAACCTTAAACCAACACATACAATTTTTTATCATTGGATTTTAATTGACCATAAGCTTCATACCTTACCTATATTACTTAAACATGACAAATACGTCAAAAATGTCAATATGTACACGAATTCGCCCATTTTATTTAAATATATATCAATGTACCAAATATTAAAAAGATCAGTCCATACTTGATCACGACCTTTTCCGAAAACCCCTTAAATTAGTATCACAATACAATTTTGTTCACGTAAGCTTTATAAAATTATTAATCGTAAATTCAAAATTTGCAATACTTCATTCAAAATTGACCGCAGATTTAAAAAAAAAAAAAAACATTTAAGAAATTAAACATACAGTTAGGGACAAAACTATTTGTACACCCATGCATTTCGTATATCTTCAATAATTTATAAAGAATAAAAAATTATTATATGTAGTTTTAATTCAGGTCCATTTTTATTGAATTATTTGATAAAAAATAAATTAATATATAACACATTGTTAAAAAAAAGTACAATTTAAGTAAAAATCTTTGGGACAAAAGTATTTGTACATCAGTACTTTGTACAATTATTTGTACGTTGGACTCTTGTATGATGATTTTTTTAAATACCGTTATATTTTCTTCGTTAATCGAGTTTTATTTTACAAAATAAGAAGTTGGTTTTAACGTTTTGAATAATAAGCACATCAAAAATGGGAAAGCGAAGAGTTGAGTTTGGATATTAAAAATTTAATTATTGATGAACATAAGAAAGGAAAATATCTCCGGAATATAAGTAATTTAGTAAATTTGCAACATTCCACAGTACAATACATTGTAAGCAAGTATAAAAACAGCGGATCTGTTGAAAATGTGCGTGAAGGTATACGAAATATATGAGGTGTACAAATAGTTTTGTCCCTAACTGTATTTTCTAATTTTTCTGTTTAAAAATAGAATCAATAGAAATTTTAAAACATAAATTTCTTACTACTTTTGCTCCTAAAAATATTCAAGTAACATATAGCAAGAGAAAAATATTTTCTCTTGAAATTTTTACTACTTTTACTATTTTTATGTGCACAGAAACGCTTTTCGAGTAAAACTAGTAAAAATAGTATGCAAACGAACAGACCTAATATTAAACAATCGCGAATGTCATATTCGGCTCGGCCGAATCTATATATCCACCATCAACTTTGTCAAATTTTACGTTATATGGGAGGTGGGCGGTAAAGTGGGCCGACCACGCCCATTTTTTGTTTACGAGTTTAAATTGGTCCTTGAACACAATTTCACCTTATATGGGAGGTGGGCGGACCACAATTTTTGGTTTCCAAGCTTATATCGACCCCAAAACTATACAAAATTTCGTTGTTGTACATACTTTTGTTTAAGAGATATTAGCAGAAAAGTATGAAACGGACACCCTGTGTTTCTAGTTTTTAGCCCACAACTTTTTTGTTTATTAACCGATTTTGACTATTTTAAACAAACCTTATATAAGACAAATATTTCTGCCAAATTTCGTCCCCCTACGTTGTTCCGTTCGAGCCCTATCATATATAAAACAGACGGACAGACGTACGGACATAGTTAGATCGACTCAGAATCTAACCAGACCCAGAAAATATATACTTTGTGGGGTCTTAAATGAATCCTTCGACATGTTATACACGGAATGACAAAATCAATATATCCCCCATCAATATATTTTGTTTAGAAATTATTTTTTTAATGGATTAGAACTAAAAAGTTCTAACAAGTTCGAATTCAAAATTAAATTGGTATATAAAATAACATCCATAAAATTACTTTTTGAAATTTAGCTGCGACTTTTAAAATGTTAGAAAAGAAATGTGCGTTAACTCATATTAGCATTTTTTGTTTAAATATATATAGATAGTCCTTGTAAATATCTACAAAAAATACGCTGGCATGTGTGGGTTATATCTTTTAGTTTAAAAGATATTCGGGTCGAAATAAATTTTAACCTCATTTTTAGCCTCGTTTTTTTTTATCTTGGCGGGCTTAATATTGCCCCTAAAAACAAAAAACCTTACAAAATTTTAAATAATATTGCTGCAAGAATCATATAAATATATGAATCTGTTAAAAAGTTATATTAATCTAAATTTTGGAACTTTAAAAAAATTTTTCAGTTTTTGGGATTTTTTCCAAAAAGGTGGCAATATTTATTCACTGACAAAACTTCTTTTTTGTTCTGGTCTTTATAATTTTTTTAATGTTTTCAAAAGAAAACTTAATGCAAATGCGTGTAAAGTAAATCCGGAGGAGTTCGGCTAAAGGTCTGTCTACAAACCCTATCCAAATTTTATAAATTTTGAAAAAATTGTTTTCTTGTTTTTGTTAAGTTCTCAAATTGCAAAGCTTAAATTTTGTTAATTATATAGCTTTATATGTAAGGTAAACACCCAAAAAGTATTTTCTGACGGAGGCCTCTTATAACGACAAGGTGACCATTTCCCTACATTACATAAATAAGTACTCAACGGCATAATAGTAGAGTAATTTACAATCTGGTAGATCAGTTGGCTAGAGCGCTAGATCAGCAAACAGAAAATTTCTGGTTTAACCTCACACTTAATTTGGTCCCAAATTCAAATCTCACTGACGGCAAAATTTGTTCGTTGTTTTTTTTATTTTTTTTTTTTTTTTCATTTAGTTACATATTTTTGAGTATCCCTAGAGCCTAAAAATATACTACATGGATTCGTGGACAACTCGAACAAAAATAACTAGTTATTCAGACAAAAAATAAGTACTTAGATTATTTGTGTTTCCAATTATACCTGTTATCTTACCAGGAGAGCAAAGTTTTTGCTCGGCATGTATAGAAATCTAATACCTTTCCTACAAAAAACAAATGTATATTTCTGATTTTTTTATGTTTGTAGCAAATACAAATTCATTTATGTACAAATGCATGTTTATTAATGAACAAATTCCATGAAGAAATAAACAGACATATGTGGGCATATGTACAAAACTTATATGTCGTTGTATCAGATAAAATTGAATTTTTCTAATGAAAAGTAACATATATTTTAATTTATTCTGTTGGTCATCCTATAACTATTTTAGAAAATTTATCATGCTGATGAGTACAATTTTAAGATTAGTGGGAATGTATGACACAATGGAGATATGGACCAAAACTATTAAATGTTTTACAACATGCTATGTATAATATATAATGACTAAATTATATAAAATATTTGTGGCATACATCCTGCACTGTATAGCAGTAGTAATAAGTTGGTCAATGAGTATTTTATTTAAATAATTAAATGATGCACAATAAAAAAAAAGAAATTAGTTCGTTCAAATATTCCATGTTTGTAAATGTATACATAGCAAATGAGAATTTTTTTTTCAGTTTCCTTGGATTTTTATACCGAACAACCCAAATTCAAATAGTTTGTTGATGCATTCATACATGCATACGATGAATATGTATCCGTATGTTTGTTTAACTGTTTTATATTACGTGTCCACACCACCATAATGATGACGATGATGCTGTTGATGGTTGGTTAGATTAGTCCGAGTTATTTGTACTTATTCGTACATGCATGTAGACCAAACATACAAGTAAATTTGTATATGTATGTGTACATGAGTGTGTTTAAATATGCATTCCTTTTTTATTCCTATTATTTACATACAAATGTAACTCATACATTTATCTCAAACATGCATACATACACATGTATGTATATATCATGCAAATATCTCCATATGTGCGAGGATAGTACAATAAATTAAAATTGTGTATAGATTTAATTTTTTCCAAAGTAAACAATAAAATATAAACAAATTTTGTCAAATCTCCTCACTAAAATAAAATCAGCTGGACTGAAAATCAGTGTGTCCTGATTTAGTATATTTGAAATTAAACATTTTTAAAGAAGAGTATTATTTTCGAAACTTAAACTTTGTGGAATATAATTTATTCCATTTTAGATGGAGCACTTTGCATATATTTTATTTCTAGTAAAAATTTTCAAAAATAATAGAACTTTATTGCGAATTTGTTGCTCCCTCTAAATCTGAGAATGAAATATGAATTTTTAAAATTTTATTTTCGATGTAATCAGGAGATAACTAAATATGATCTGTTCACCGGACGTAAGTTTGGACATAATTACACAAACAAATGGTTTAAAATAACATGGGAAATATAAATATCTGTTTACAACCCTAATTACTATGTAAGTTTTCATGATGATTACTTCATTGATTTCCAAGTTGTTAATTAAAATTACTTTGTATCCATAATTATTTTATACCAAAAATAATATGTAATTAAAATGGATTTAATTAGGAAACTTATTTCTAGTAAATTGTATTAAACATCACAAGGTTTTTATTAACATCTCATAATTTAATTATTAAATTGCAATAAAAATTTGTACAGATCTAAATGAGATAATAGTAAATAATAGGGCATTTACCACATATCATTATAAAAACCTATGGAAGCCATATTATGTCCTTCCAGCTGTTTTTCCGAAAAATTAACCTTTAAACGCAAATAGTGTTTAACATATTATCATGTTTTAATTCAATTAAAGTATTTATACTAATTCTTTGGGCCAAGGCTTTAGTGTTCCTACATATTTGATTCACTTAATATTAAAGATTAAAAAGTAACAGATTCATGAACAGAAAATTGCAAGAATTTTCCAATGTGCGTCGCACAGTGTCCCGTTTCAAAAATAAAATGGAAATAAATCTGGAATTTCCAAACGGCTGGTCCGATTTCAATGAAATTTCAGACAGTGTTAGTAGAGGTGTAGACGAGTTTAAGTTTGGATCTTATAAGCTTAACGGGGGCGGCTCCAGAGGGTCCTAAATTTGGACACTTCGAGTATTCAAAAAATTTAAAACGATCCAGATTCGTTATATCTCAGCCGATTTAAGGGATTCTGCTAGTGGAGATCTACAAAAAACATCGTCATATGTGTAGGTTATCTCCTTTAGTTTAAGAGATATTTGGCTTCAAACATTAAATTTTTTTTTTTTGGACCTATCTTGGTAAAGTTTTTGCGCTATAGCGGGTCCAAATTTCACTCGATTTTTTTGAAATATTTTTTATTTTATTAACAAATAACAAAATTGTGTTGAAAAAACTTTTTGACAAAATCTTTACGGAGTCAAAAGTTATAAGCATTTGAATTTTGAAAAAAAAGTATATTTTTTGCCGTTTTTTTTTTCGAAAAAGGTAGTTACGTTCTATTTGAGTTATAAAAAAAATTTCTTAAGTAACATATATAGTATTTATACTTTTATGAAAGATTACTTTATGAGAAATTGTGTAAAAGAAAAAAATAATTAAAAACTTTAATACTGCGTGAACCAGGGTCTCTCATAATTGACCCATTTTTTATGATTTTCCAATTTTTGCCTTAATTTCTCAAATCGCAAAGCTGGAATTAAAAAATAATTTTATTTTTTACAAAGTTTGATGTATTTTTAATCTTTTGGTAATAGAAATTTTTGCATTCCGATATCGGTTGGGAAGATATAGCAAAAAACTTAAAAAAATCCCATTTTTTTAAATTTTTAAAAGTTTTTTTGGATTTGCAGGAGTTCTATTGAGAAATCCAAAAAAGTGACTAAAGGTACAAATTAACCATCAAAAAGTCTACTCAGGTCCAAAATTTCATTTAAAAATATTTCCTAACAAAAATGTTATTCCAAATTTAAAACTGAATAATTTGCAAAAAAAAAAAAAAAAAACAATTTAACACTTTCTCGGCACATTTTCGCAAAAAATATGCAATGAATTTTTTTATTATAAATTATTTTATATATTTTTGAAAAGAAGACATAATTTCCTAAATATTGGTGTATAACTTCATAATTACATGTGATTTGTTTAATTTGCTTAATTTTTCCATGATTGGTAATGCCGTTTCTGATAATGCAGTATCAAGAAATATTGTAATAAAGCTTAACATTTACGTTTTTTTGAGCATAGTGCTTAATTCATATCCTTTTGTTATAGCCATCAGGCAGATAAATAATACATATTTTATATTGTTGTTTTGGAAATTTTGTTTTCTTTTCAAAAATATATAAAAAAATTATAATTCGAAAATTTATTGAAGAATTTTCGCAAAAAACACCGAGAAGGGACATATTTTGGATTTTTAACATATTATTCATTTTTAATATTGGAATAACATTTTTGTTTGGTAATATTTTTAAATGAAATTTTGCACCTGAATAGATTTTTTGATGCCTAATTTGGACATTTCTCAATAGAAATCCCGCAAATCCCAAAAAACTTTCAAAAATTTCCAAAAATGAGATTTTTTAAGTTTTTTGCTATATCTTCCCAACCGATATCGGGGTGCAAAAATTTCTATTACCAAAAGATTAAAAACACATCAAACTTTGTAAAAAATAAAATCATTTTTTAATTCCACCTTTGCGATTTGTGAAATTAAAAATTGAAAAATCATAAAAAAATTGGTCAATTTTGAGAGACCCTGGTTCACGCAGTATTAAAGTTTTTAATTATTTTTTTTTTTTCCTTTACACAATTCCTCATAAAGCAATCTTTCAGAAAAGTATAAATATTATATATGTTACTTAAGAATTTTTTTTTTATAATTCAAATAGAACGTAACTACCTTTTTCGCAAAAAAACGGTAAAAAATATACTTTTTTTCAAAACTGAAATTCAAATGCTTATAACTCCGTAAAGATTTTGTCAAAAAGTTTTTTCAACACAATTTTGTTATTTGTTAATAAAATAAAAAATATTTTTAAAAAATCGAGTGAAATTTGGACCCGCTATATCGAAAAAACTTTACCAAGATAGGTCCAAAAATAAAAATTTTAATGTTTGAAGCCAAATATCTCTTAAACTAAGAGATACCCTTTACATATGACAATGTTTTTTGTAGATCTCGACTAGCAGAATATATAATATATAAATATATAAAAACCTTTTAAATCGGCTGAGATATAACGAATCTGGATCGTTTTAAATTTTTTGAACACCCGAAGTGTGACTCTCTGGACCCGCCCCCGTTATGGTTATAAGGTCTAAACTCAAAAATTGAACTCGCCTATACCTCACTAACACTGTCTGTCGAGCCGTTTGGAAATTCCAGATTTATTTCCATTTTATTTTTGAAACGGGACACTGTGCGTCGCTTTTAATGATACATTTGCTTTCATTAAAATTTAACATCTACCATCCCACAGTGTATGTGGAAAATTTCACATGGTCAGAGCTGAGGATTTTTCGAGTTAAAAGCGGTGAAATCTCTCTAGACCATGACCCGAAAAACTTTAAATTTGGATTTTGAGCATATTTTTGAAAAACAATGTTAATATTTGAACATAAATGAAATTTAAACCAATAGAGGTATTTCAATGAAATTTTGGCACAAATTCTCAGTCCGGGGAAAACTTGTTTCAAAAGTTTACTTTTTTCATTCAAATTATCATCCAGCCGTTGTAAAAGGCGTGCATCAGAAAATACTTTATTGTTTATCATGGCCTAAATATCTCTTAAATTTTATAAAGACAACCTTTTTCCCCGTAACTCGCTAGTCTTTTTTTTTCTATGGGTGTATGCCTAATTTACTCTTGTAATTCAGTCAGCGATACAGATTTCCAAAACCAGACAAAAATATGTATAATTCCAAAGGATTAAAATTATAAAATATTGACTAGAACTAAAAACTTTACAAACGATCCTCGTTTTAAACTATTTCTTTTCATTTAAGCAAAAGGCTTATATGACAAATATACATTTTAATGTATACATACATATGTATATACATATTAATATATGTTTGTTTGTATATGTTTCACTATATTTTAGCCTAGAATTTATAACTGATTTTGACGATTTAGTTTTCAGCTTTCAAACAACAAAAAATATGTTATAAATATACATACACACAAACTAAGGCAGAATACAAAATGACATTAGTTTGTCAACTCATACATATTAAATGCGGCAAACGTTTGTTTTCTCTGTCCAAGGCTATTTTATCTAACTGTACAAGTTATAATGGTGCAAGTTTGTATTAATATGTGTTTTGTTTGACTACAATTTATACATGCAACACAGATCCAAAAAAAAAAAAAAGACAACGACCAGAGTGAGAGGAAAAAAATAGAAGGTTTAAAATCTAAATTCTAATACATTCATCATCTATCCATATTTGTACTTAGTTGCAACTCATATGCCATGTGTACATAGTGTAGGCAATGTTGAATTTTAAAAAGGTATTTATTGTATTAATTAAGAATGTTGTAGCACTGAAAATACTCTACTTAAAGTTGATTACATTTTATTTTAACTTTTAACTATTAACATTCCTTTGAAATTTGATAAGTTTAACCTAAATTATTATTTTATTCCTATATATAGTATATTCCGCAAACAATTTCATCAAAATTTGTCTGAAATATTACAAATGTTTTAAAAAATTTAAATTACCTTAATTTTAATATCTAATGCATGTACATGACAAAAAGAGAATTTCTAAATGATGACAAATATTACCGCTGATGACGTTATATTCTAACTAAGATAACTAATTAAGACAACATCTATGCAGCTGCATAAAATAACTTATGGACTGCTTTCTAAAACAAATATCAAAATCAAATTATGCATATTTGTACGTTTGTACGGTACTCTTAAATAAATTGCAAGAACGATATTAAAAAAAAAGTATTCAGTAAATATTCATATATCGTCACCGAAAATTCAAAACAACGTAACGTCAAAATTTTAAAATTTTGGGTTTTTGATGAAATATAATTTATTTTCAGGGTTGGGTGTTAATGATTACATTTTCAATTAAACTACTTTACATGTAATTTTAATTGAAAATTTCCAATTAAAATGTAAGTGGAGATAATTTTAATTTATTACACTTTTAAATCCTTTAAAATTAAATTTTATTGAAATGTTATTAAAAAAATTCAACATACGATTTTTTTTTCCGGTAATTTTGTACACACAGAAAACAAATGAAAATGGAAAATGGTTATAACGACATAAATTTCGTACCAGTAGCCAATATTTAATTATAATTATTAAAAAACTATGAATCCATCAATCTTTTAATATTTATAATAATTTAACAGTTAATGTGATAGATTTGAGATCACTTTAAAAGTAAATTTAATTAGAAAAACCAATATGTGGACTTTTGAATAATTTGATCAAGGCAACCGAATTTTTGTACTACGAATTGGTAACTCCAACCATTTAGTTTATGAAAAGAAGCAAATTTTTCTTTTAATAAAGATAAAAATCTAAATTCGGCATTTAAAATCGAAATTCGTTTATAGATTGTTGACATTTCAAAAATAAATTATTTATTATAAATATACATTTTTCTCAGCTTTTTTTGGAATAAAAACAAGAAATTCTTAAAATATAATTTAAATATATACACGTGCTATTGACCTAGTTGCTTCGCATAGATTTGGTTGTAAGTACACGCAAAGAAAAAATATGGTTCCAGTGACCATAAACTAAGAGCAACATACTATGATTGTAATATATGATTCCAGGTTACAATAAATATATTTGTACGTAATCATTACTATGATTTCAATTTATAATTTATTAATAACTTTTAGTAAGTTTTATAACCTTTTCTTAAGTTTTGCTTTCAATTTCATCATGTTTTTATCATTATATAATAATATATATAAACTAATTTCATCATATATATAATTCCATTTTATCATATATATTATTTCATTCTATCATATACAGTGGGGAGCACAAATGAGTACATGTTTGTAATTTGTGAACTTGACATTGCATAGAAATTAAAATAATAAAGCAAATCCAAAATTTTTTTCTTTAATTTATTTTATGTTTAGTATTTAATAAAATAATTTATAATTTAAAAACAAAAGCATCAAGCTCTAAGAAAAAATCCAACAAAACGAAAACAACTCGCATGTACTCAATTTTGCACCTGAGGGATTTTATAGTATTTTTAAAATATTTTTTTACAACAATAAAAATATATTGGATTATAATATAGTATAGTTTATAGATATGGGTCATTAGATTATTATACCATTTTTAAAATTTTAAATATACCTTTAAGATCGGGAGCTATATCAGAAAGACCGATTTTCCGGACTTCGCGTATTTAAAATATTATATATAAAATACCAGTTGACTAAAATTTTTTAAACTGTAATAGAAAGACAAGAAATTATCCTTTTTAAAAAGTGTATACGGATTTAAATTAACAACAAAACTATCTTGAATATTTAAGACACAAATTCAGTTTTTGTATTTTTTCTTCTATTATTTTGAATTTACATCTATTTTTGACGCACACTTTATTTAAAGGCATAATTTTTTAATACATAATCAAATTCTATACTTCATTGGAAAATCAAAAAGGTATCGTTTGACAAAATCGGACGAAAATTGTGGGTCCTATGAATTTTTTAAAAAGTTGTAAAACACGTAAAATTGTCATGCAATGGTTTTTTCGGAATGGTTTTCTGTGACAGGCCTGTATCAGGCCTGTCACAGAAAACCATTCCGATCGAAAGTGGAATTAATTCCGTACTTTGCTTCTTCAAAAAACATGAAACGAAACATTTTTTTGGGGTGGAAACCACAAACCAATTCCACTTTGAAAATTTAAATTGGTTTCATTTCGAAAAATTTCTTTGTTTCATGTTTTTTGAAGAAGCAAAGAAACGAATTAATTCCACTTTCGATCGGAATGGTTTTCTGTGACAGGCCTGATAAAAGTAAAATAACAAAATTTTATGAGTTGTACATATTTTAAAAACTTCATAAAATCTACAATTTTCATCCGATTTTATAAAGCGATACCTTTTTGGTTTTCCAATAAAGTATATAATTTGATTATGTATTAAAAAATTATATCTTTAAATAAAGTGTGGGTCAAAAATAGATGTAAATTCAAAATAATAGAAGAAAAAATACAAAAACTGAATTTGTGTCTTAAATATTCAAGATAGTTATGTTGTTAATTTAAATCCATATATACTTTTTAAAAAGGAAAGTTTCTTGTCTTTCTATTACAGTTTAAAAAATTTAATTTAGTCAACTGTTATTTTATCTTGAAGGTATATTTAAAATTTTAAAAATGGTATAATAATCTACTGATCCATATTTATTAACTACACTATTTTATATTCCAATATATTTTTATTTTAGTAAAAAATTATTTTAAAAATACTATAAAATCCCTCAGGTGCAAAATTGAGTACATGCGAGTTGTTTTCGTTTTGTTGGATTTTTTCTTAGAGCTTGATGCTTTTGTTTTTAAATTATAAATTATTTTATTAAATACTAAACATAAAATAAATTTAAAAAAAAATTGTTGTTTTTGCTTTATTATGTTTTATAGTTACAAGACCCTTGAACTCCCTAAATGAGTAGCGAAGTACAATTTGCAGAATATCTATCCAAGTACTTGAAAGACAGCAAGAATACCCTAAGCCATGTTGTATCAGGATCTTTAAATTAAAACTGTTCACAAGAATTGACTATGAAAACATTAGAATCTAGAAAAGATTTTAATGCAACTATCTATCGACAGTTCCATTATCGAGAACTTTTCAATGTATTCTACTACGATGATCCTAATTGTAAAATGCCTTATAAACAAGGGTAAGAAAACAATCAATAAATGTATTCTAATCATCCTTTGATATCATTCATTAATGTTTTCTGTATATGTATAGTTATCTTCTATTAATATGTCGATGAACATAATTTCGGCCATGACAACCAACACTATTCCAAAATTAATTACTACAAGATATTTTGATAAAAATATATGTAAGTTTTCTTGGAAAACATTATGTGAAATTTATTATATAAATAAAATTTTCATAATAAGGAACATATTATTTTAAAAAAAAAAAAAAAAAAAATTGAGCCGACCTTATATTCTCATCTATATTTTGTGGAATATAACCCTTGTAGCAACCGAATTGCATTTTATAACTCAGTTGTATCTACCGGAATATTCAGTATTCCCAATCGAATTATAAGACAGTATATGCAACCGACAAAATTCGATTGGCTAAAAATTCGGTCATCACAACGAATGTGTTTTCTCTGTGTATATTTTTAACGCCATACAATCATTACTTTTTTAAAAAACTTATACCTTTCGAAGTTAATTAGTAATTGGAATTTTCAATTACAATTACTTGTAGAAATTTTGGAGTAAAAGTTATCAGAATTCTTTTACTAAAATTTGTATTAATAAAACGTCTTTTTGCCTTCAGAAAATGGTAATCTTAAAAAACGTAACCCATATATCTTAAAAAGTATTTTATAAGAATAAAAATATTCTCCACCAATTTATTATGCAATATTTAATGATGTAATAACCCAAGAATATTGATTGTAGGACAATTTGTTTTAATTTTAGAAAGTTTTTTATGCCTCCAGTAAAGTTAAAAAAGTGATCGTTGTTTTGTATTTTTGGTGAATGCTCCCCCTCCACCTATCTGCCCTATTAAAAATGTTATATGAAAATTATTTATAAATCACTCCTTCAGATATGCGAAAATAATTTTTTTCTTTATACCGAGGCTATCCCTCCTACTAGCTCTATTTGTTCCATTATTATCAGTTCATCAATGCAAAATTATAAAAAAGTTGTAGAGCTCTCACTACGATATTATAGTCTTTTAGATAGACCATTAAAAATATATATATTTTGGTATGGGTGTACCATTTCTCCTGGTCCTATCTATCACATCTAAACTTGTGCAGGCTGTTAAGAAAATTATTCTTACAAAATATCAAAACTTTTGCTGTATTAGTTCCTAAGATAGACGATTTTTAATATTTTCGTTTTATGGGGGTACCATCTTCCCTGATCCTATCCGTTCGATTTTAATTTTGAGGTTCGTTGAATTTTAAGGCTTTTGCTGTTTTTAAGTTATTCGATTATTAGTATTTTCTGTATGGGTGCCACACTTACTCAATTATGTAAATTTGGTAATAAAATAATTTCTAGAGATATGTGATAACACTGGTCGGCAAAAACAAAATTTTCATTCTCCTTCAAACAAAAACAAGAAAAAAAAGATATAGTCAAGCCCGATCAGATGATACCAATGTCTATGTGTACCAAAATTCAAAAAAGGGCTAATTATGAGCCGATACTTGCATTAAGTTTAAAATAAAACATACTAAAACAGAATATTACATCGATTCTAACATTTACATGTATTTTTGCACTTTTGGGTGATTCCTGAAGTTGGGTCTTATATGGGAGCTATGGTGAATTATGAACCGATCTTCATAAAATTTTGCTCTGTCATTTATACTTATAAAAAATGTATTTGTGTCGAATATTAAGTTGATATTATAACTTTTATGGATTCATGCACCTTAAAGTTTTTTTCGGAAGAGGGATTTATATGGATGCTATGGTCAATTATGGACCGATCTACAAGAAATTTGGCAAAAGGATTTATAATTAAATGAAACATATTTCATTACCAGTATTACCGTTTGGCGAATTTAGTCGCCAATTGCCACTTTTTCTGAGTCGAAAGCTATACTTTAAGGTGGGGTCAGAAGATTATTTTTCTGCGTTACAATATTTACACAAACACATAATACCCCAACCATCTATTGTGGCATAAGGTATAAAAATATGGACTTAATGGAATTTGACATGCTGAACACAAATCTGATTTCTGTTTTTTTTCCATCAGTACCGCAATTCTGTAACTTTTTAACGACAGAAATTTGTCGAAAAGTTTTGAAAATCCATTAGTTAGCGAATTTTGTCATTAAATGATATTCTGTAGTATAATTTTACCGATTTTTGTCGTTAGACACATGGGTAGTTAACAGTAAGTTTCGGTAAACTAACAACAATAAAATAAATGTCATAAAACCATAACGAAAATAATAATGTTAAGTATTTCAAAATGTACTATTAAAGAGCTAATTTTGGATCTTAAATACTTTTTCTTTAATATTAATAAATAATTTAATTAGAAATAATACGTGCGTACGTTTACGTAAAAGGTTTTACTAGCTTTCGTTTACCAATTTTTTTTCTAAATTTTGGTGAAATTGAGTAAACAAAATTGGAGTAATTGAATATTTACAATTTTGAAACAGATTTTTTATTATTTTTTCAATAAAATTGAATTCTTAGTGGAAATTTTAAAGTTTCTTTTTTTTTTTAACTAAGGTGAAAAGTAAAATTTTTTTAACTAAAAACTGAATTGTTAGCTAAAGTTTAGAATTTTGTGGAAGTGTGTATTAAAACAAAAATATATATATACATATATTTTTTCTTTAGAAAATTAGACCTTATTTGTGTAAAGGGGATTTTTATAACATTAGATTCTAAGTAAAATTTTAATTTTTAATCAAAACATTTATTTTATTTTTTAGGAAAAAATTGTATTTGAGTGAGTTTTTAGTACGACTAAAACTATATTTGATGAATTTTTTTTTTAAATATTCTTTAGGAATTTTTTAAACAA
Organism: Protophormia terraenovae; assembly: GCA_951394005.1. Taxonomy (NCBI): domain Eukaryota; kingdom Metazoa; phylum Arthropoda; class Insecta; order Diptera; family Calliphoridae; genus Protophormia; species Protophormia terraenovae. The sequence goes on from OX596073.1 coordinate 126,702,617, forward strand.
AGTTCACATAGCTATGTGTTTAAAAATTTCAATAAAAATTTTCAATAAATGGGCCTAATATAATAAAGATTTAACACCAAATCAATTTCATTAAATATTTCCAACAACATACTGTACATATACTAATATTGGTGTTTTGTTGGAAGACAATCTGCACACCTCTTTATAACATTTCCACTTTTTTATATTTTCTTAAGAAAATAGTTTTATTTTTAAATAAAAATCCAATAATAGGAAAATCGTTAATTCAACATCGGTTGATTTTTCGCTATTGCGGTACAGGTCAAGACTTTTTTATGGGTGTGTCTAATATTTCCCTCTAAATAAGCCAATTACTCTATTATAAGGACTGGGCACTTTCATGGTAATAGCGAAACAAACAAAAAACACCTAAACACAGAATTGAAATTTTTCATCAAATCCTACATCGGTCATATAAAACAAATGCTAGAAAGGCAGTCGTGTCATAAAATAAGTTTCTTGGGTCATAAAATTATACAAAGAAATCATGGTGACTGAATGGAAACCTGGTAGTGGAAGAAAAATAGTATCTTCAGGCTGTAGGACTCAGACAAAATAGAAAGTATTATGAAGGAAAATCCCTTCATCTAGGGAAAAAATCAATCCTTATCAAAAAAATTGAAAAGAAATCGAGCCTGAAGACATATGAAATCAAAAAAATCCTAATAGAAACGCAAGCAAGAATTTGGAGGTAAAAAAAAAAATAACGTACTTTCACTTTATTCAGACGAATTTTGGTCATAATTATGATAAGTGTATAACAAGTAGACGATGAAACGTTCGTACAGGCCGACTTTTTTCAACTTCTTCCCCAAGAATTCTATGTTGCAGTTACTAGAGAGAAAATTTCGTGCATCAATGAAATCAAAATTCCCAAGAAAGTTTTTGATTTGGGAAGCCATATGCATATGCGGGAAAGAAGCACTTCATTTATAAAAAATGGAAGAGTGCCTTTGGAAAAGATTTTTCCCTTTCCTTCTCATTACAGCAACAAAGCAATGGAGTGGTAATAAAGTAACAGTTAGTGCTTGTACCGAGGCTAATCCATCAAATTGTCTGGAACTCCATGCAATTGAAAGATATTGGGCTCTAGTACACAGATACAAGTAAATTTCAAGTTCAATTACGAAATTGCTTATATTAATTAATTTGAATTGATTTTGCTCCAATCATCAAAATGATAACATTAATAACTAGAATAATTGATTTTATTATTAGTTTTTTTTAATAGATATAATGAGCTAAAATTTGTTGGAAATGGCCTTAAATTTATTTTATTTCTATATTTTTATGGACAAATTTTTAATTTTTCTTTATGTTTTATAAATAGCTGTCAATTTATTTAAAACAAAATTGTAAACCAATTAGAAAATTAATTATATTAATAAATAATATAATGATATGAGGGCGGATCAATAAGTCCGTGACTTTTTGAATAAAACACAGTGCTTTTTGCAATACAAAAATTTATTTTTTAACATAATCTTCTTTTAACTCAATACACTTAGTCCAAGGTTTCTCCAGTTTTTGTGTCCCTTCCAAAAAAATAGGATTTTTCGAGGTCCTTAAAATAGGCATTTGTTTGGTCAATAATTTCATCGTTGGAGCAGAATCTCTTTTCACTGAGCCATTTCTTTAGGTTTGAAAATAGGAAGTAGTCACTAGGGGCTAAATACGGAGAATATGGCGGATGAGGTACCAATTCGTAGCCCAATTCATAGAGTTTTGCCATTGAGACTGTACACGTGTGCACCCGTGCATTATCTTGATGAAAAATAAATTTTTTCTTGGCCATATGGGGTCGTTTTCTTTTTAAATCCTCCTTAAATCGGTCTAATAAGTTGGCATAATATTCGCCATTTATTGTTTTTCCCCTTTAAAGGTAATCAATGTGGATTATCCCGCGTGCATCCCAAAAAACTGTTGCCATCACCTTATTGGCCGACAAACTTACCTTGTCCTTCTTCGGAGCAGGTTCACAATGCTGCTTGGCAGCAGCGCCCATCTTGCAGACAACTTTCTTAAACCCAGCTGTGTTTATTTTTATTTTTAAACTGTGTTTAAAAATAAGTGGACTTATTCGAGCAATAAAGTGACCGAAACACAATAAAACCTTTAATTGAAAGAATTCTGGAAAATATCAGATATTTCTTAAAAAACCAATAGGAAATAATTTATTATTTTATGTTTAGAGCTTGAACATAACAATCATTAATAAAAATATAATTTCATAAAAATCGCTCATTGGTTTAGTTTCTATAAGCAGATTTGTATTCATCGATTTTTTCGTGGGCAGCCCTTATTTCACTATAACTCGAGAACGGTGAGAACGATGTACATAAGTGATAAATTAAGTGGAGTAAATTTGACTTTAACTTGTAGTAATATAATATTTTACATGCTCAATAGTTTTGGAGTTATTAAAAAACAATGAAACTTAAAGATGTTTCAGTTTATCAACTTTATCTCAAAGCTAGTAATGTTAAGAGTAAAATAAGTTATGTATCTTCAAAAATGTTGTTATACCCACCATCAAAAAGATGGGGGGTATATTGATTTTGTCATTCCGTGTGTAACATGTCGAAGGAATCATCTAAGACCACACAAAGTATATATTTTCTGGGTCCTGGTTAGATTCTGAGTCTATCTAGCTATGTCCGTCCGTCTGTCTGTCTGTTGAAAGCAGGATAGAGCTCGAACGGGGCAAAGTAGGGAGACGAAATTTGGCACAAATGTTTATCTTATACAAGGTATTGAAAATGGGCAAAATTGGTTAATAAACAAAAAAGTTATGGGCTGAAAACTAGAAACACAGGGTGTCCGTTAAATACTTTTATGCTGATATTTCTTTAATAAAAGCACGTACGACAACGAAATTTTGTAAGTACAGTTCGGGGGTCGATATAACCAAAAATGGGCGTGGTCCGCCCACTTTACCGCCCCTTCCATATAATGTAAAATTTTGAAAAGTTGATGGTGGGTATACAGTAGGGAATGGTAAACAATGCCAAAAATCGATTTTCGATTTTACGATCAACTTTTTTCATTTCGATTTTCAAAATCGATTAATCGGTTCCCAAAATCGATTTTATTTTGAAGTCGATTTTTTATTGATAAAGTGAAATAAAATGTATGTGTATCAAAAACAACTAAAAAATAAACCTATAAAATTACTTCAAATATGCAGGTCACAACAAAAGTTATGTATATAAAGTATAAGAAATCTGAATATTTAATTTATACATCAAACCAATCTTCTTCAGTAAGGCGTTGTAAAAAAGCCTTACATTTAAATCAATGTTCACTAAGCCTGTTATATTTGGATAAATTGTTTTATTTTTTTATTCCTTCAGAGGATTTGGACTATTGTTTCCAAATGCCCAGCTAAGGATAATATGTAAAAATACTAAGATCTTTTGCAAATTGAATATTGGTATTTTTTCATTTTCCATTTTCTTAAACCATTGGAAAACACGACTTGGGACCATTTTTAAATTTCACTTTTACTCCTTAAAAGTTCAACACCAAGTGATGTTTTTCTAACATCACTATGTCCCACTATGTCGAACGAAAAATTCTTTTCGACAATTTATATTAAAAAAAAAAAAAAAAATTTGTTATTGTTTCTCTTATATTTTTTTCTGCGTGCAACTCAAAAATTTTTCCGACGTCGTAGATAAATTTTTATAATTATACATATTTTTTTAAATTTTTTAAAATAAAATCGATTTTTAAAACTAAATAATCGATTTCAGTATAAAATCGTTGACATAAAATCGATCGCAAACAACCGATTTTTTTCTCCTAAAAATCGATTTTCGACTAAAATCGAAATCGATTTAGTATTCCCTAGTATATAGGTTTTTATTTACAAATAGAGACAATGTATACCCACAATTAAGTGGAAATATACTGATGAGCCATTTTTTTTTTAATAGTGGATTAGATGGAATTTAACGTGCTAATCAAGAATCTGCTTTCCGTTTTTTTGTTTTGTAAATGATATATTTTTTTATCATAACTACTATGATCCCGCCTTTAGGGAGTGACATTTGTATAACTCGAGTGATAATTGAACTTCAAGAAATGCTGACTCAAATTATCTTTAAGCTATGCATATTTACATAATTTTTTGTTTACTTAATATTTCCGTAGTTATTCGGAATTAAGTAGCGAAACAACTGAAATGAAAAATTATGCAAAATCGGGGAAAAAAATAGTGTGTACTTGACTTGAAAACAATTTTCTTCTTTCGGTGTATCACTTTTAAAATAACTGCTATGGATTATATTGTATAATTTTGTTCATTACAAAATCCTTGTGGTCACACTGACAATTTACGCTATCGGCTTTTTGGAACCTTTCGTTTACGAAAACACAATGCAATTTAATAATTCGATACTGATCTGGTGTCAAATGGTATACACTTTCGATATTGATTTAAACACGCAAAACTGAATTTGACACATACGCTACAGATTCACTAATGACGCAAAGAACTTTCTTGAAATACCATATTTATACCCTACACCACCATAAGTGGGGAAGGTATTATGTGTTTTTGCTGATGTTTGTAATACTCAAAAATATTGTTCTAAGACCCACTTTAATTTATACCATCAGTCCGTTCACGTAAAACTTGTAATCAAACTACAGGTCGCAATTTTGAACATAAATTTCTTATAGTGCAAGGTTAAGTGAAATTGGTTAAGATCGGTCCATTGGCCCCAAGTCAAATTTTGATGTACACAATGGTATAGGGTATCATATTGGTGGGCTTGACCGACGATATCTTCTCTCTCAATTGATATTATTTTTCTGGCAGAAATTAAAAAATAAAAAAATAAAAACAGAAAAAAGGTCAGCTTATTAATTTTGTTTCAGCTAACAAATGCATAAAGCTAGGACGAAACAAAATTTTCAATTAAGCTGGGATCACGATACCTTATTTCCTCTCTATTCAAAGGGTCTACTCTAATGTGCATACATACATATATATTAAATTTCTTTTATAACCTCATGCAATTAATTACTAAAAGTTCAAACCTAAAATCTGGTCATCCTAATATCTTTGTGCTTAACAAATTTTGTAGTTAGACACAAATTAATTTATATAAATTTGTATGTAAATTTTACCATTAAACAAAGCAATAAATTGTTTGACAATAATTGATTAATGTGCTGATGATAATGATACTGTGTACAATACAATCTAGTAGAAGTAGTACTTGGAGTTATTGCTGTTTATGTTGTTATTTTATACACTTGATAAATTTTCCTAAGAAACAAAACCAAAACATTTAAATACATACATACGAGTACAAGCAAGATGTATTCGTATAAGGTGTAAATTTATAGCAAAACATATATGTATATGTATGTAAGTATGTATGTATTGTGAGTTAATGTGTGTTAACATATTGTTTGTAGGTAAGTGTTTTTGCTCTGTTCGCATGTGTCTTCTACAGGCATCAGATGATAAAATAATAAAAAAAAAAACAAAGAAAACATTAATACATAATTGAAGAACTTTTGATACAACAACAAAATTAAACCAAACAACCCAGATTGTCTACATATTAGATAATGAAGGTATATTAATAGACAATTTCTTTAAAAGGGTATATGAGTAAAAAAAGTAGAAGCAAAGGTTTTACTAGATAAGAGGTATTTCAATTAATACGTGTCTAGTATGCCTCATATCAAATGTGGTGAGTGCTATTTAGTTTTACTACACAGGTATCAACCAAAATTAAAATAAGTTAAGGAAGAGTTAATGAACAAAATTCAATTAAATTTAATAGGTACATATGTATATAGATAGGAAAGAAGTGGTACAAAGTTTTAAGAAAGTTTTAAATTAATTTGTTTAAAAAGGCTAGATACTCTAACATAGTTAACTACTTATATAAGAAAATAAAGCTTTCTTGTCTTTTAGACAACATGAGTTTTCATTATAAGCAGTGATAAAATATTTTTGTTGATATCTTCATTGTTACCAAATTAAATTGGTAAGAAATCTGTATTTTTACAACTACTGATCAGATCGAATTGAATTGCATACGAAAGTTGTAATTTTCAGAAAAATTATTTTTTAATCACCAAGTTATCAGAGTTGGATATAGTGCACTAAATTGAAAAAAAAAAAAAATATATATATATATATATATATATATATATATATATATATATATATACATACTTTTAACTATTTGCCATCAGCATAGTTATAGTGAAACATTTCTTTACTACCAGAAACAAAATTTAGTGATATTGCAATTTTTTCACTATTACTAAATTGAGTGGTAGTGAAAAATTTGTACTACACTCAATAGTGCAAAATAAGCTGCAATTAAATCAAAGAATTTGAAAATTTTAAGTAAAAATATTTTCAATTTTTTTTCTTCTTACACTAACGTCGATTTGTGATTTTATTAATGACTATTTATGCATACAAAATATTTTTGTGCGCAAAAGTTGTGGAGGTTTGAATTTAAAGCTTTCAAAAAAATCTTAAAAATAAAGCTTTAGCTTCACAGAAAAAAAATATTTCGAATAATTTTTTAATAAAATTACACTATGCAACAGTATTTTGGGGGCGGAATCATTCCGATTGCAATTGGTAGCTCTTGATATGTGTAATAAACCCTCCAAAGGATGACCACTTAAACTTTTCTATTTTTGCACCAAAGTATTTACAGATAAATCGAAAAAAATAGTATCAATATAGTTCGAAGCTAAAATAATTTTCCATAAATATTTAAAGCATTTAACTGGGAATATTTCATTAGAACTTTCAATTCATTTCTCTTACCTTATAAGGGGTCACTTCTAGTACGTTTTAAGGAAACGACATGAAAGTCGATTTAAACTTGAGTTTAATGGGTTAAAATGTTCTACAGATATTTTCTTCTTCAAATTTTACTAGGGGTCTCCAAAGATAAAAAATCCATCCGACATATCATATGTTAAAAAAAAAAAAAATTATGAAATTTTCCCACATTTCTTATATAAACTCCTTAAACTAGGCAATGAAATATAACATAAAATTAAAAGTTTTGTACAAATCGTAAACAAAATTAATAATAATTTCATCAATTTCATTTCTTTGGATAAACGCTTCACCGTATGAACTTTGGACCTTCGGTGACCCTAGTGAAATTCAACGTAGAAAATTTCTGTAGAATATTTTAACCCATTAAACTCAAGTTTTAATGGACTTTTGTTTAGTTTTGTTTAAACGGACTAGAAATGACCCAATATAATCAGAGATAGATGAATAGAAGGTTTTAATGGAATATTGCCATTTAAATGTTTTAAACATTTATGTTTAAATATTTTAGCTTCCAACTATATTTATATTATTTTTTTCTATTTATCTGAAACTACTTTGGTGCACAAATAGAAAAGTTTAAGTGGTCATCCTTTGGAGGGTTTATTACACATATCAAGACCTATCAATTGCAATCGGAATGATTCCGCCCCCACGCGATGATCATCAATTTGTTGCATAGTGTTATTCACTAACTTTATATTGGAATTTAATTATATTATTTATTATATAATTAATTTTCTAATTGGTTTACATTTTTTTTTTTTTTTTTTTTAAATAAATTGACATTTCTTAACATTTTCATTGCACCGTGTATTAAAAAGTACAAGGGGTATTTTTAATGGTACACTCAAAATAGTAATAATTGTAAATTCATTTAAAAAACATTTGCAACAAAGTTTTCCATTATTTTTAAATGTCGGTTTTATAACTGGCAAATTTTGTAATATAAAGTGATTTTTTCTATTTTTTTTTTTTTTTACTAATATGTATCAAACCACAAATCATTTAAAAAAATGTTTTATTAGTAATTTTTATTTACAAATTTCTACCTACATAAACATTAAAAACGTTTGATTTTTCATTAATTTTAACTTACAAAATATTACTTACTTAACCAATATAAACATTGTTTTTTCGTTTATTTTATATAAATTACCTACCAAGTGAAAAAAAAAAATCTAAAAAATTGTTTTTATGATGTTTTTTTTTTTTTTTTTTGTTTTTTTATACCCTTCACCACAGGTGTAAAGGGTATATATAAGTTTGTCATTCCGTTTGTAATTTCCACAATTTTCGTCGGAGAGCAAAAAAGTTTATATTTTCGGAATCCTTGTAAGAAGCGATGACGATTGGACCATGTCCGTCCGTCCGTCCGTCCGTCCGTGTGTCGGTTGAAATGGCGTTTATGAAGCCCACCGATAACTGACATATATAATATATATATCAAACGATCGGAAATGCTTTCGAGAATTTTGCTATTGGAATTCAGCAAGATAGGTTCATACAATGCGGAGATATGTTCAAAAAACCGGTTTTTTGAACCGGTTTTCCAGTTTCTGAAGCCTCTGTATACACTACGGACTTCGTTTTTACAAAGAATTCTCGGACATTTTTTTCTGAATTTTTGTTCTGAAAAAATGAAATAAATCGGTTCAGTAATAACTGAGATATCGGACAAAACGCATTTTTTATTTTTTGAAGCCTTGGTTTAAGCTATAGATTTTTATTTTTATACAGATCGGTCACAAATATTTTTATAAAATTTCAGTTTTTTGAATCAGGAAGATCGGTTTATAAATGGTGGAGATATGCTTTAAAAACCGGTTTTTAGAACCGGTTTTTTAGTTTCTTAAGCCTCTGCATATACCAGGGACTTCGAATTTTTAAAGGGGGCTCGAAAATTATTTTTTGAATTTTTGTTCTGAAAAAATTAAATAAATCGGTTCAGTAATAACTGAGATATCGGGGAAAACGAATTTTTTATTTTTGAAGCCCTTGTTCAAGCTATAGATTTTTATTTTTATATAGATCAGTCATAAATATTTTTATAAAATTTCGGTTTTTTTAATAAACCAAATTCGTTCATAATCAACAGAGTTATGGCCCAAAAACAAATCTGTTAAGAATATAAATACACCAACAAACATGTATATTAAGCATTGTAATGACTATTAGTGACGTTTTTTGTTTTTTGTATAGACAAGTAGTTTAGTTAGAAACAGTAGTAATATGATGAATAACAGTGTTGTTGTTGTTCTTTGCATATGCAGTCTGTACAAAAATAAATAGATATGGAATTGTAGTTGTTTATTTTTAAAAACTAAAACATATCTGTTAAGAATATACATAAATACATACACAAACATGTATATTAAGCATTGTAATGACTATTAGTGACGTTTTTGGTTTTTGTATAGACAAGTAGTTTAGTTAGCAACAGCAGTAATATAATGAATAACAGTGTTGTTGTTGTTCTTTGTGTATTCAGTCAGTTTGTACATACAAAAATAAATATATATGGAATTGTTGTTGTTTCTTTTTTAAGCAAAGCCTGTTATGATTGTTTTTTCATATTCAAATTTTCGTAGTTTGAAAAAAATTTAGATTTAGAAAATATGCAAGCATACGTTAAGGCGAAAATTTTATTAATTGTCGGTAATATGGTAATATGATGTCGATAAGATGGTAAGATGGTAATATGGTGAAGGGTATCAAAGATTCGGCACAGCCGAATCTTTTTTCAATTTCATTTTTATTATTTTTGCAATTTTGCAACATTGTAGTTAGTATTGGTGGAAATGAATGATCAGCTATTTCTAACATGTCTTATTATTCTAACTCAAAAATATATGTATTAATGGCTGATAACTTAAATCTACTATATACTATAATAATCTAAATACGACTTAAATAAGATTTAATTCTTAACATAAAAAGGATACAAAAATATAGCTTAAAATAAGAAATAGTCTTTCCAAAATAATATATATAATTAAAATTTGCGTAAATATTTATGAATATTTGTCTTTTTTGCTTTGACAATGCCGTTGTTTCTTTATATCTATTATATTAATTGATAGTTAAATAAATAGGTCTAACAAATTTGGTCTATCTATTTGAACCAAATTGTATATTAAGGGTAGTCCGAAGTGCGATTTTGTCTCATAACTTCACTTTTTAATTTGGACACATACTAACCTTTGCACAACAGAGGTTTTCAGTTATATTCAAAATGTTTGTACAATATTTTTAAGTATCGGAGATCTACTAAACCCAGATTTATTTTTGTAATGTTTTATAAATCATTGTTCATTTAAAATTATACAAATGTATACGGTTTTTAAGATAATTTACTCTTATTTGTATTAGAGTGATCTCGTGATTATGTTTTAGTCCAATTTTATGGAAAAATGTTTAGCAAACTTTTAATTTTCTAACAATATCAGTGTACAAATATAAGAAATTCTATAAAATTGTATAATAAATTAGTAAAATATATAATTAGTTAGAACTACTTTCTTTTCTCCATTTAATGGACACATTTACTGTAAATTTAAAATAAATAATTCTTTCTACCAAATGTATGCGTAAGAATTATAATTGGCTCTATTTTGAATTAAACTACAATTTCTATCAAAATATAAAATATTTTAATTCACATTTCTTCCTATTTTTGTTATAATTTAGTAAAACCAACCCAGTATAATATTACAACCAGTATAATAGTACACAAATATTATATGGATTATTGTCCGTTAGGCTGTGAAAGAATTGTGAAAATATATTTATTAAAATTACAAAAAACCCTTTGGACTATTCTTTTTTTTTAGATAAAGTAGTTCAGCTATTCTTAACAAAAAGAACAAGTTTACATGCTAAACTTAATTTTAAGTCCAAATTCCTTCTATATAAGAAGTTTCATTCGAACTAATATCATTATATCCTCTACAGCAGATTGAGAATTTATTGGTATATCAACTATGTACCTTTAATCGTAGAAACAATAATATGTTTTTCCAAATCAAGTTTAAAATCCTTCAATTTATTTCTTATTATATTTATATTAAAATTATTTGAATTTTACTTTATAATTTTTTAAAGTGGCGTTTATATTTTTATTTAATTTTTGTAATTAAAAAACGACCTTTAACTATGTATTGTAATTTAGGCATATATTCGGTTCTTTTTACTAAATACATTTTTTTTATAAAATTCCAATTTGTGGCACCACTTCTATATTCGAAACATTCTATACAAAACTTGCACAGAAAAAAATATTTCAAATAATTTTTCTAATAAAATTATTAATTAACTTTATATTGGAATTTAATTATATGATTTATTTATATAATTAATTTTCTAATTGGTTTAAAGCTTCGTTTTTTAATAAATTGACAGCTGTTAATAACATATAAAATATAGAAAAATTAAATATTTGTCTATAAAAGTACAGAAATAAAATAAATTTAAGTAAATTTTCAAAAATTTCCAGCTCATTGCATCTATTTAAGGAAAAGAAGTAATAATAATATCAATTATTCTAGTTATTAATATTACCATTTGGATGATTGGAGCAAAATCAATTAAAAATTAATAAATATTACAAATTTCGTAATTGAAGCGCATTTTTACTTTTTTCTGTGTTGAAACATTGTTTTTATGCTAAATTTTTTAGAAAACTAAAATCAAAACCTCCTAAAAACTAGTTAAGAAAGAAAATATTTAAAATATTTTTTACTCGAATTATTCGATTAATCGGCATAAATTGCTCGAATAAATTGTTACTCGAAATTCTTGATTTTAATTTAATCGAACAATTGTTTGATTTTAATTTATCGATTAATCGAACAAACAATATTCGAGTGAATACCCTAGTATTTACAAATGATTCTTAGCTTTTCACAAAGCAAAAGTTTAGCTGACAGCTTGAATAGTTTTTAAAATCTTCCTTAACAAAGAAAGACATATATTATGTACCACTAGATAACACATTCATTATATTTCTTACAAATATTTGAAAAAATACTTATTGAAAATTTTATTTCTAAATATATATCGACCATTCCAGGAAAGAACGCCCGAAAAAGTATATTTTTTTACTTGATGGCTTTCAATTTCGATAAAAATTTGTATACATAAACTCCATTAAGCCTTTTATAAATTTCAGTTTTCAGTTTTGTGAAATTGCAAAAACTCGCGATTTAATTTCACTTTTTAATTTTCTCAAAAAACAAAAAAATTTCAAAAGTATGTAACTTTGAATAGCAATATCTCTGGAAAGACTGTGTGAATTTTAATGATTTAAACGGCCTTAAAATTTCACATATGGCGGCATTACGACGAACGTTTTAAAAATAAGAAAAATTTTTTTAAAAATACATTTTAATGCAATTGCATTTTTCAAATACATTTTTCTTTAAATATGCTATTCAAATTTTTTAATATTTTAACATAAATGAAAAGTTTCGAATCTTTACATTAAAATAAAAGTGTCAAATTTTTGGGACGCGAAAATCTTATATGCATAATTCAATTTTTATAAAAACATATTCCTAATTTTTCATATAAAATAAACTTTTTTCTTGTTTTTGAAATTTTCTTTAAAATTTGTATAAAAGTTAACAAAATATAAAAGGTATGCAAATTTAAATATTCATATCTCTTGAAGTTATTGATGGATTTTTGTAATTTAAAAAGTATTTAATAGGCCATTGTATAGTTTTTGTGCAATTTAGTCAGAATTTCAAAAACCACGTCTTCGATCCATAATATTTTAAAAATATAAATGCAGTTTTTAGATGCATTTTTGTTAGTTGCGAATTTATTAAATTTTAATTTTTCAAAAGAGTATTTATAACTTAAAACAATAAATAGTTTGATACATAAAGTTTTACTATTTTTCAGGATTTTTTAAAAAATAACCCAATAATTTTTTTTTTTTAACAAAATACGTAAAGCTACTCATAATACCAGAAAAATATAATTTTTATATGAAAAAATTTAAACTAGTTGAAGAAAAGGGGAAATTATGCACAGTACATGTGTGCGTTACAAAAATTTGAGATTTTTATTTTAATGTAAAGATTCCAAACTTTTCATTTATGTTAACAAATTAACAAATTTGAATAGCATATTGAAAGAAAAATGCATTTAAAAAATGCAATTGCATTAAAATTCATTTTTAAAAAATATTTTTTATTTATAAAATATTCATGTTTAAGCTAACATAATTACAATTCAAACGCCGTTTAAATCACAAATTTCTGCAAAGAAATATTTGTATTTAAAGTTGTATACTTTTGAGATTTTTTAAATTTTTTTAAAAGTGAAAAAGCGAAATAAAATCGCGAATTTTCTGAATTTAGCGAATCTGAAAACGGAAATATTTATAGACCCATAGACCTTATACGAATAAAATTTGATAAAAATCGGAAGACACTTGGTATATTTTTGGGCGTTCTTTCATGGAATGGACGATATATATATATATATATATATATATATATATATATTTTTTTTAATTTTTTTTCTTATTTTGACAATAAATACTTTGCAATGTTCTTATAAAATATGATTAAAAATTTATTGAAAATATCAACTGAACGGAAAATCAGTTTTTTTGTAGTAGTTAATTTTTTGAGCAACAGACATAAGAAGTTAAATAAAAAATTTCCTGGTATTATAAGTATATTTTCATTAAATTTTAACTTTACTGATAACTTTTTTAATAAGCTACAAACAGTTACTGTAAAACTTTTTTGAGTGTTGAAAAAGTGAACTTTCCAGTGAGTCAAAATGATAAGGTCAGTTCATTTCTTCTCCACTAAAATCATATTTTTTGCAATTTATTCATTGACTATCTTTATTTATCGATTTATAAAAGTGTTTAGGAATTGAATTATTTAAATTCCAGAAGTCTTCTTAGGAATTCATCCCGCTCAACTTTAAAAATGTCCACTTTTACCTATCCCTCTGAATTGTACGATCGTTTTACAAGATAAAAGTGCACAACTAATTCTAAAATGATCTAAATAAAATTGAATTAATGTTGAAAATGTATAAATGTGAAAACAGGTGTAAGTATATCTACTAACAATGCTTTTCACCATTTTCCGGCAGAAAAATTATATGTTTTTAGTGTTTTTGCACACAGATGTGGCAATAAGTGGTTAGAGACTATGACTGGTATTCAAAGTTATTAATTTTACTGAAAGGCTATATTTTGAAATGGGTTTTGTGGTACCAGGTAAAAATTTTGAAAATTTTTCTTCATTATAAAATGCTTAAATTATTTTTAAGAATTTCTTTTTTTCTTAAAATAAAAAATTATTACTGATAGTTTCAATGATCTGTTAGACTATGAAAGAGATTTAATAGGAGAATTCATGTTTCAAAAATTTAAAACAAAATTTTATTGAAATTCCATAGAAGTTTGGAATATGTTTGAACCCTCTTGTAGCTTCCCTTTAGAAGAAATGCATAGTCTGGAATAGCAGCAATAGTTACCAATACCATACTCACCATGATATGCGTAATATTCAGAATTTTTTTTTTTTTTAATTTGAAAATCATTGGTAGTGACCTGTTTTGAGGACCCTAAAGTGTCTGTTATGCAGGAATTTTATCATTTTTACATTTTCAATGTTAATTCAATATTATTTAGATCATTTTAGAATTAGTTGTGCATTTTTATCTTGCAAAATAATCGTACAATTCAAAGGGATAGGTAAAAATAGAAATTTTTAAAGTTGGGCGGGATGAATTCCTAGGAACACTTCTGGAATTTAAATAATTCACTTCCTAAGCACTTCTATAAATCAATTAATAAAGATAGTCAATGAATAAATTGCAAAAAATATGATTTTAGTGGAAAAGAAATGAACTGACCTTATCATTTTGACTTACTGGAAAGTTCACATTTTCAACACTTTTGTCTATAAAAAGATCAAATATCAAATAAATGATACCAAAAGGTGTATAAAGGAACACCTTTTAGTAATAAACATTTTAGCTAGTAGTGCCATTAAGTACACGGTGCAATGAAAAGTGACCTTATAGTTTTGCCGGGCACTTTATAAAGAAAAATACAAAATATGTCTATAAAAATATAGAAATAAAATAGATTCAACTCAATTTCCAACTATTTTCAGTTCATTATTTCTATTTAAGAAAAAACAGTAATAATAAGAATCAATTATTCTATTTATTGATATTATCATTTTGATGATTGGGACAAAATCAATAAAAAATTAATTAATATAAGCAATTTCGTAATTGAAGTCCACTTTTACTTTTTTCTGTATTTGTTAAAACCGAAACAACGTGATTTTATAGAATTTTTAAATTACTATCAGCACATGTCAAAATTAGTATAGAATCTTCAATATTTATCGAAATACACAGAAAGGAAAAATTTTTAATTTTATTTTTTGCACAATTTCGTAAATAGCAAAATAATATTATTGGTATAAAATTTCGCAAAATTATGATTAATAAAAGTCATTTCTTGGGATCTTTTGCTGAAAAAAAGTATATATCGGTTTTATTTTGGAAAATATAGTCGTTTAAAAATTACTACTCTTGATAATATTCTTAAAAAAAAGTGCGATTTAAATTTTTTTGAATTTTAGCAAAATTTTTAACTTGTCTTTTATTTGATGATACATTTTACGTTGAAAATTGATTTTATTATTTCAAAATATGAGCTATAATGCCGAATATGTGAGGTTGATTTTTGAGGTCCATAAAATTATAAGTCCTTAAGATATTTTGACGCCATCTAAATTTTAGTATATCAATATTAAAATCTGTGTGGTGAGTGCGGCCAAAAATAAAAAAATAAAAAAAAAATTATTTTCAGAATTTTCAAAATTTTGTAATGCATTTTTATTAAAGACACTCTAAGCGACAATACCCAAAAGCAATTTTTAAAAAATATTTATTTTTAAAAAAGTTATAAACCGTCAAATTTGAAAGTTAATGGCAATTATGAAAAATGCAATGAAAAATGGATTTATTTTAAATCCATTAATTTATTAAAAATATTCTGCAAAACTATTTTATTTTACATAAAATGAATAGTATAATATTACTAAAGTATAATGACATGATTTTTTTCATGATTTATTTGTCGTTGGAATTTTATCATTGCTTTTAAGGTGAACAAGAGAAATAAATATCAATTGTATATAACTTTCAACTTTAGAGAGAAATTTAGAAAAACTATATGTTTTATATTTTAATATAACATTACCATAAATCTGAAATTTCAAAAAAAAAATATAGGTCTCTTTTGCAGTGTCCTGCATTTTCTATAAGTTTTATCACATTTTCAGTGTAAAGTCAGGTGCAAATTTGATATAATTTTATTATTTGGCTTAATCGTGAAATTAACATGCAGCCTACATATAAATATATAGAAGTGAGAAAAATGTTGGAAGACAAATCTAAAAGAAAGCTTGGACAAATAAATAAATAAATAAAAAATACAATTTAATTTTGGCAAGAATAAAAATAGTTTGATAAGTATGCTACAGAATTAGAGATGCGTTTGAAAAAAAAAAAAAAAAAAACAATTTGTGGATAAAACAATTTTTCATTACAGAACAACGCATTGGAAATTCATCATTTTTGCAAATGTCTTTTATAAAATAATAATATAATCTGCTTTTTATTATACGTTAAAAAATATTTATATGAAACAAGTGATCATGCATTTTTAATCCAATATTATCAAAGTTTACCGTAGTCTTAGTATTGTATGCAGGTTACTACTAAAACAATGCTACAGAATATATAAAAAACTTTACAAATTTAGTAGGAATATTATCAAAAGAAGCTATACAAGTAACATACAACGTTTTGCGAAAATTTTTTGAAACCTTATTTGGAAACATAGCTGTCTACATATTAATAAGGACCTGAAGGAACATCTTATTTTCTAAATGACCCAAACTCATCTTTACGGAAAATAGCTAGAGAATACATTATTTAGTGTTAAAAAATGTATTCCTATAATACATTATTTAACACTAAATAATGTATTTTTCACAAATCCAGAATATAATTTAATAAATATAGTATTACGAGAAAGTGTTTCTGAGTAAGAATTACATAAAAATAACAATCCGTTTTACAAGGATCCAAATGTTGAAGGTATTTCGCTTTTTGTATAAACATTATAATTTTAAATTATTTGAATAAATAAGTTAACTTATCTTTTATGTTTTGTTTAAAATTATTTAATTAATTGGTATTTTTATTAAAAATGTTATCTTTAATATTATATTTGGAATTGAAGTTTAAAATAAAAAAAAAAAAAATCAAAATACCTTTTTTCATATATACAAATTTATATAGTTTCATTCATCCGATTTGTGAAAAATCATATAAATTGCAATATATAACATTCCAAGCTTTATGAAATAATTTTTTCCGAAATTCCCGATTTTAAATATTTGGGAATCTAAAATTTGTATGGGAGGTGGGCGTGTCCATAGTCCAATTTTTTTCCAAATTTCATACAGAATATTATTTTATCAAAAAAATTGTGTCCAAATTTCTATTTTTGGCCGCTCTTTATATGAAAACACCACACTGTGCGACGTGTCACCTATTAACATTGTGTGTAATTTTTTAAGTCTTGGAAATATAACCATATACGGACACCACTACGTGATAAAAAAAGACCCGTGTCTCCCAGTTTTTCCCAAAGTCATGCATTTTTTTTATGGGTCCCCAAAGATTTGGACCTTGGTGTCATTTTTGCAAAAAATTATCTCAGGCTCATATCTTGCAAACCGTTCGGAATTTTGTACTCTCTGAGGCAAAGTTGTAGCTTTTGTCATTAAGAACAAAAATTTTGAACATTTAAAATCAAAAAAACTTCATCTTCAAGATCAAAATCGCAAAAAACTTTAAAAAATTCCATTTATTTTTACCTGTTCAGGTCCATATGTAGCAAACCGTTCAAAATTCAAGGAAACAATCAACAACAAAAATGTTCCTAAGATCTCAATAACGACTCACGCGATCACACACCGATCAACACAAGCATCAAGGGACGCAGCACAAAATATAAAAGCGATACGACGCTCACATCGAGGCATTCACAGCACGACGTCAACAAGAACTCAGCTTAAAGTTATAGAAAAAGTACTACAGCATAATTTGCACACAACAATGGCAACTGACAATTTCAATATGCAGTGTGAAAAAATTGATTTATTTTTCTACGTTTGCGGTCATCAAATCAGAAAAAAAGTTCTACAAGATTTCAAAAGGAAATGAATCTTTTAACTAGTGAATTCAATAGAGCATATAAGTTGTTTTTCGATGAAGTAGACTTGACCGGTGAAAATTACATAATTAAATGCGTGCCTGAATTTTAATGCGATACTAAATTTTCATATTGTTCCTTTGGCAGAAATATGAAAAAATCCTAAAAACCCGAAAAAGAACCCATTTTCAATTTGATCGAGCTCCCGAAGCGATCATGTCAGGACGAAAATTTTGAAAAACGGTATCTTAGAATGAAGTAAATTTTCATTTAAACATCGGTACCTTATTTTCTCTCCATACAAACGGTGGGTGGACCCGTTCACTGTTCGCATATCATTTTATTATATTTTTCCTTTTGGCCTTTTTTTCGCTAAAAATGTTTTTATTTAAATTAAAATTTAACACACGAACACTCTTTAATTCAATAAATTAAATTTTTAGTCATATACAATTTATGAACAAATGTAAATTTCATTCATAATTTTTATTATTGTTTTGTTTTTAACTGTTCGACAATTTTTAAAAATTCTTTTTCCAACAAATTTTTATGTATTAAGAATACTAAAAATTTCTTTCCTGTATTGATATTCTGTATTAGTGCTGTACAAGTATTGAGTATTAGTATCGAGTACTGAGTATTTTCCCGCTTTTTTGGGGTACTCAATGCTGTTTGTAGCTATTCAATACTTTCAAAGTTTAATTTTTTAATGATATCATTATTAAAACGAGAAAAGTACAGTCTGTCAAGACCAACCATATGATACCCTACACCATTCTGACCCAAATAATTTTGTTTTTACTTATATAAACTTTATTTGTGTTTTATATTAACATAATACTAACACTTCTGTCGGATTATGCACGTTAAAGTGATTTTCGGTTAAAGTAATTTTCGGTTTATATTGGAGCTATTGTCAGTTGTGGACCGATCTTCATGAAATTCGGCAAACAGATTTGTGTTTATATAAGACTTATTTGTGCAAAACTTCATTAAAAATATTCCTATTTTTAAAGAATCTATGAGTGCTACAACTCTATTCCGGGAGGACATTTGTATGGGGGCTAGGCGAAATAATGGGCCGATCATAATCATACTAAATTTCATCAAATCATTTTCAAAATTGCGACCTGTACCTTGCGCACAAGCTTTACATGGACAGCCAGACAGCCGACTAGACGGATGGACATCGTTAAATCGGTATATTTTAAGGTGGGGGTCTCTGCCATACAATTTCTGCACAAACACATAATACCCTAACCGCCTATGGTGGTGTAGGGTATAAAAATATAACGTCTAGAATACAACTCTGTATAAAGATACAAAAAAAAATTAAATATATGAAAATAATTTTACTTATTTTTATTAAAGTTACCGTTTTTATTTATTTTGTGTTATATTTATATTTGGCTCGGCCGAATCTATATACCCACCATGAACTTTTTCAAATTTTACGTTATATGGGATGTGGATGGTAAAGTGGGCAGACCACGCCCATTTTTTGTTTCCGAATTTACATTGGTATTTGAACTATTTGATCACAATTTCGCTGAAATTTCACCTTATATAGGAGGTGGGCGGTAAAGTGGGCGGAACACACCCATTTTTTGTTCCCAAGTCTATATTGATCCCTGAACTATCTGCACAAAATTTCATTGTCGTACATGCTTTTGTTTAAGAGATATCAGCAAAAAAGTATGAAACGGGCACCCTGCGTTTCCAGTTTTTAGCCCATAACTTTTTTATTTATTAACTAGTTTTGCCCATGTTCAATACCAAACAATTGGTATAAATATTGGTGCCAAATTTCGTCCCCCTAAGTTGCCCCGTTCGAGCCCTATCCTGATTTCAACAGACGTATTGATGTTTAGTATTAGTGCTAAACAATATACAATATATCTCCCATCTTTTTGATGGTGGGTATAAAAATCCGTTAAGTATCGTGTAATATCGAGTACACAAATAAAAAAGTATTGAGTAGTATCGAATATTTGAAAGTAGTATAATTTGCCAGCACTACTTAATATGTTTTTGTGTGTTAAACAAATAATATATGTAAAAAATAAATCAATTTGTTGTATTTTTTGAGAAAACGACTCGTTTTTCAAAAAACCTCTATATGCGAACGTAGCATTAAGCGATTTATTTTAGCACAAATGATACCAACAATTTTAATTATAAATTACACATTCGAACAGCTGGATTTTTGTTTTTTGTTATTATTATTATTTTTTTATTATTTTTTCTACTTAGAGTTTTGATATGTTAAAAAAAATTTTCACAAATGCTAGAACATACAAATTATACGAACATTTTTCCAATTAACTTTATCCCCAATTAACTTTAAAACGAAGTTATCATTCTTGTAGCACTGAATAATTTCCTCTCATTCATCAAAATTCGACATTTTAGCATTTTTTCATATGATCGTAGGCGAATATGATTAATTTTATTTTCAAAGGCCACAGAATTATTTTGCTGTAAATATTTTTGTGATAACTTTCTTAGTTTTTATAATTTAAAAGGGATATTTATCAGTTTTATAGTAAATAAAATTTATAAATGATTTTTATGGTTACGACTTTAAATATAAAAAATGGAATTATTTATTTAACTAAAAAGCATTAAACTTATTTACAACATTTGTGATTCTTTACAATTATAACCATTAATAGACGTATACCATTTTATTTTCCAAATGATTTCCCCTTCATCACTCATTCATTTCTGACTAAGCCCAATTGGGAATAACCTTATAACCTCAAGCAGGTGTTTTTTTAATTCAACCATTTTAATCTCCAATGATGAATTTTCTTTAAATTTCACAACAAACTGTCATTTGGGTACTAACACTTAACAAAATTAGTTGCAATAATTTTCAGCAATAAAAATGTTTGTTCAATAAAAATCTAAAATATAAAAAGAAAAACAAAACTATAAGTTTGTTATGTGTATTGAAACAGCAGGCCTTCAAAACAACTGTAATCAAATTACAAATTCATGGATTTTAGAATTGGGAACTATGCATACGATAACAACTAGGAGAAAAAACCCCAAATGATTGATTTGCTTACACAACACTACTAAATCATCTTTTTTCACAAAAAAAAAAAAAAAAATGTAACAGAAGTTAAGAAAAAAAATATCAAACTTCGAAATGAACAGCAACGAATGAATGAACACATGCCAAACATCAATAGCAACCAAACGGCAGGAAAAAAATGGATGGACACCCTTGTGATTAACAAGAAAAGATAATGAAAATAAAAACGAAAGAAGAGAAAAAGAAAAAAATATTTTTGTTCATCGAATATTCATGCCAAAAAATTCACAATTTCTTTTTTATTTATACAGAATTTTTTTCTCCCTAGATTTTCTTTCGACACGCATCAATTGTGTGGTTATACGGTAATACCAGGTTTTTACTTCCTGTTCTATCTTTGTCTTTCACTTGGTTTTGCGGGGCATTTGATGTTTATCATAATTACGCTTTTGAGAATTGTATCAATGGCTCATTGAAAATAACGAGACATTAAGCAATTAAATGTGATTGACAGGGTGACAAGGATACTTAGGCTGCTTTTTTGCAGGTTTTATTTTTTATTTCCTTTTATTATTCTTTTATTTATAGCCAGTATGTCTGTGTTATCATAAAAGTGATAGCAAGAAAAAAATGCATTTCATTAAAATATAAAATGGTCTATTGACTTTTTATGTATTGCCTATTATACTTTGATTTTTAGCGTAATCATTCTGATGATGTTGTTTTTTTTTTTTTTTTTTTAAGCTGAAGATTAAAGAATATTTAAGAGAGGTCGATAAAATTATATATTGTTTAGATATGTATAGTTCCAAATACCAACAAAGAAAAATATATGTATATGTAGTACACATAAATAAATCAATAAAATATTTTAGATACAGAATTCGATCAAAGTATTCATATAATTTACAAAAGAATTCATATAACACTGGTTGGCAAAAAAAATCCACCCCAAAGACGAATGGTTGGACTTTTTGATGTGCTTAACACAAATCTGCTTTCAGTTTTTTTTGCCACCAGGTGTCTAATAAGGAGTGCGTTCAAAATTTAATTGATATTATATTACAGATCTCAGAAAAATATAACTTTTATAGTTTTAACCACTACTTATGAACTCGTGGACCTTTTTTGGTAACCCTACCGTTAGAGAATTTATAGTTTTTTCGGCTACTTTTTTAGAACAGTTTGCCCATCTTCTTTTAAAATCTTCAATATTTTAAGACACCTTTTTTGTGTCCTTCAATTCACTTTTCAGAAGAGCCTAATATCTCTGGTCTTAGCTACGCACAATTTGCAGAATTGACCTCTCTTGGTACAAAAACTATGTTATAGCTTTGGTACGACTCCAGAGCTTTCTTACCGTAGTGACATGATCCAAATCAGGCCAAAAATGTTTAGACATATTGTGCTCTCTTAAGAACGGAAGAAGCCTTTTTTCAAACATTCTTTGATTTATATTTCGGTGCTTATAGAGTTGAATGTAACAAAAGATTTTCTTGTTTTGCAGCATTGCATAAAGCTTGTCATACCAGTAATTTTTTATGAAATTTTGTCTGCTTTTGAGTCCTAAATATATCTTCAACATTGCCTCAAGCATTAGCAAAATAAAAATTTGGCACAGAAGCTGCGAAAATTCTTCTAGCACATACGTTTCGTCGCCCATTATACAACAAGAGTATTTTTTTTATGAAATTTGATTTTAATTTCCGTGCCCTATTCTTGGCTTCTAAATTTTTTTGCAGCATTCCTGTCTGGAACTTTTTGGACTTTACATGTTCTTAACTCCGCATTAGCTTTAACTTTTTGCACCAAATAGTCAGAGCACTAGGCTAAATCGGCTTCTTTTCTACCAGACGTGTTTGGAGTTCTTTTCAATATACTTTAAATTTTCTTGGCCTTCCCAATATCATGCGGGCCTTTTTCCTTCCCAAGCCATGTTTCCTATTAATGGTCGGATTCTCCTGATACGGTTTAATAACTTTGGAAACAGTTTGATAGCAGAATTTAATTCTTTGACCAATTATTTATACGACCAATTTGGATTTTTTGAAGTTTTTTAATAATTTGTAGCATGTACTTCTTTTTTGTAACTAATTTTGATCAAACTTACAATAAATCAACATGGTTGTCATAAGAAATAATAACTGACGTATTCTTCAATGATAACTAGATCAAAATAAATTTTAAATATTGCATCTGTAAAAAGTTATGAGGCAAAACGTGTGTTAAGATTTTTTCTATCGCACTCCTTATATTGCTCATAATTAGGCCATTACTCTAGTATATTTCACCATAACTCAAGAACAGTGTGTACGATTGACATAAGTGATACACCAAGAAATGCGAACTAAAAATATTTTCAAGCCAATCAAACTTAATTTTTTTATGTGCTCAATAGATTCGGAGTTTTTTTTTTTTTTTTCAAAATTTGTGTCCGAAAAAAATTTCATGAAAACTTAAGATTTTTAACTAAAATTTCATTTGACAAATGAAAACATCAAAAATGTTTCAGTTTATCATCTTTGTCTTAAAGCTGGTAATGCTGCTAATAAAATGAGACATGTATTATCAAAATGTATGCTCAAATCATGATTTTAATCACAGTTAAATAAAAATACCCGTGTGTACCTTAAATTAAGTAGAAATACAGTAGTGGGCAAAACTATTATTCCTTTTTTTTCTTTCTTCTTTAAACAAATATTGATGTACTAAACGAAAATCTGCTTTCACTTTTTTCCTATCATTTATTGATTTTTTTCATGGGCATGACTAATATCATAACCTTATTCAGCGCTCACATTAGTTAAACTCAAGAATGGTTTGTACGATTTTGATACACCAAAATATACAAATGAAAATTGTCTTCAACAGTCAGGTCAGCATTATTTTTTATTCGCTCCAATAATTTCAGAGGTTAAGATCAAAATGTTTCCGATTTTTCATTCTTTTTTTAAATTTTTTCGCTATTAATTTCTAAGTAACTACGGATATATTGAGTGAAAAAATTATGTGAGTATAACTCAAAGATAATTTGAATCGCTATCTATTTAGATTTAATTTATATAAATTGGACAAATCGTTCTCGAGTTATACAAGTGAAACTGCCTAGAGGCTCGGTCATGCCCATAAAATAAAATCAATAGGTTACTTTATTTTTCGATAGGAGCAGAAGGAATGGTAGCACCTTATAAATTCAATATTTAATATCACATATCTCTAAAACTATTACAGATAAATGCCAGAGACTTCATGAAAATTTCAATTTACATAATTGAGATAAAAATGGGGCGAATAGGTCTAGGAGAAGTGATAGTCCACACACTTAGTGAACACTATAAGACCCAGTCTTATAGAGCTCACTTACTGGCGAAATCGTCCTTAAGTTATAAGTATATAGACCAGGCGCGGATCCAGCCAATGCATTTGGGGGGGGAATTTTTTTTTATTATCACTGGAAAAATTATGTTTTTATATATAGTTTTAGAACTATGAAAATTTAACAAATTTTTTTTTTGACAGAAAACTGGTTATTTATAATTATTATTATTTTTAATTACAAACAAATATGCAAAATTACAAATATGTATTTAAATAAACATTTCTCCGAGAATATTGAAAGGATTTTAATTATGAAAGCCGTCTTTTTACTTCTGTAATACTACTGAATAGTTCAAAATAAAATAATTTAAATAAAGAGTGCATCATTAGAAAAACACAAAAAGCTAAGCTATTTAGATCTGGATAGGATGTCAAGCTAGGAATGGTAAATCGATTTCGATTTTAGGGAATGATAAATCGATTTCGATTTTAGTCGATTTTCATGGGAAAAAAAAGTCGGTTGTTTGCAATCGATTTTATGTCAACTATTTTATACTGAAATCGATTATTAAGTTTCAAAAATCGGGTTTGTTTTAAAAAGTAGAATTATAAAATCTTATAAATTAAAATTTTTTTGGTTGGTAATAATAAAGTTATGTCCGCTTTTTTAAACATAATTTGGCGGGAATAAAATTTAAAAATGCACTCAAGTGGAGTTTTCCAATAGAAAATGAAAAAAAATCCCAAAATTTAATTCGCAAAAGATCTTAGTATTTTTACACGTCATTCCTAGCTGGGCAGTTGGCAAAACAATAGTCTAAATCCTCTGAAGGAAAAAAGAAATAATAAAACAATTTATCCTAATATTAATGAAATTGCTCGAAAATATCAGTACCGTGTGAACTTCTATTCTTGAAGGATGTCCTTATAATAATCCAGCAAAGAAACAGGCTTAGTAGTGAACATAGCCTTTTTACAAAGCTCTACTGAAGAAGATTGGTTTCATGGATAAATAAGATATTCACAGATTTCGTATATATTATATACATCTTTTATATTTGTTACCTGAATATTTGAAATTATTTTATAGGTTTATTTTTTAATTTTTAGATGTTTTTGATACACTTTTGACTTTATCAATAAAAAATCGAATTCAAAATAAAATCGATTTTGGGGACCGATAAATCGATTTTGAAAATCGAAATGAAAAAAGTTGATCGTAAAATCGAATATCGAGTTTTGGCATTGTTTACCATTCCCTAAAGCACACTGAACTATCTCTTCGTTATGTGAGTAAATTTTAAAATTTATTTTTTTACTTAGATGAAAATTTGAAGTTAATCTGATAACATCAAAACAAGTATCTAATAAATCACCAAAATTATTATATCAATCACTAATAACTACAAAAAATGAAAAATAGAAAACATTTTTTAATTAAAAATTGATTAAATCAATCAAGTAGATGATTGAATGAATTAAACATTTAAATGTGAAATAAAATCTCACTTAAATTTAATTTTTACTGGAATATATTATATGTCAACCGGAAAATATACGCTAATAATTTTTTCGGCAAAGAGGAGCCCGTGAAGAAAATCTAGTGAAAATTATGTAAATAAATCACTTTATAAAATTTCATACTATTTCAGTCTGAATGTTTATATTTTTGTAGTTTTACTCAAAAAACAATCTTCTTGAGTACATCACCAACCAATTTTCGAGAAAATTCGAAAAAACAATTTTGAGATTAGTTGCTGAACTAAAAATCTCGGAACTCCCTAAATTTTAGATTTTTTTATTAGGAAAAACATACCTTTTAACTATATTAAAATACTTTTCTATTTTACGTATTTCTTTTTTAAGTCTTAATGATATTTTGTTTACAATAAAATGAGATGTCAATATTTAAAATCGTTTAAAAACTAAAAAATTTTATCAAAAAATTTGTCATTTATTTTAAGCAAATTATTTAATTTTAATCTTTATTTGTAGCATACCTTCTGGGGAATTTCACATAAAATCGAATAAGTTCTTCAGTTTTTATCTAACTAAAAAATCAAATCTTGCTATATTTACAACGAAAATGTTTTTAAATTGATTGCATATTTTTTGTTGATTTCTACAGAAGAATTCTAATGCATTGAATCACCAAAAATTTCAAACCAAAGAAAGAAATACGACAATAAAATTGATTATTCTACTTTCAAAATATCTTAATAGAAAAAATACAGGAACCTAAAAAATTTAAGCATAACTCCAAAATTTGATGCTATTTATGTCATTTCCCGAGTAATTTTTCAACGCTATAGGGTGTATTTAGAAATTAATTTTTGAATATGAAAATTTTTCACACAGGTGTGCAAAAAAAGTACAACAACTCTTCAGGAAAGCAAGAGAAATTTTTAGAAGGTTTAATAAAATATTAAGCGAAAAGTAATATTTTTGTTATCGTCCTCTAGGAAAATGGTAGATATTTTCTTGGGAAAATGTTAAATTAACAGTTTTATTTAAACAATTTTTTTCTTAACACAAAATTGTGAATATTTTCAATAAAAATAGTTTAAAGTTTTTTCTTGAAAAATTACAATTTTTAGGCCTTTACTATTTTAGTTATAAATTAAATCTGTGTAGTGAACCAAAATTTCTATCATATGTAAAATTTATTAAATCTAAAAAAATATTATATTTAGTATAAAAGAGCTGGGAAAATTTTGTGTTATTTATTAATAAATGGTTGACTTTTATTACATATTTTCTGTGAAAATGCTTTTGTTCATTTTTGATGTTAAAAAATTATTTCGTATAAAATTTTGAAAAGATTCGGATTTATAAAATAAAACATATTTTTCATGAAGTCGAAATTTTTAAGTAATATTAAAACATTAGTTAGTGTAATTTCAATATGACATGAAACTAGCACTTATACAATATTTTTTTTTTTTTTTTTGACATATAAGTTTTTAATTGTATGTAAAGTTTAAGTTTGAATTTAATGAAAAAAATATATAGGAATTGCATTTCCTATATTTTTTCTATTTTTAAAAACCCATTTATTTGCTTTAAATTTTTCGAAGAAAAAATATGATAAATACTTTTTTCTAAACATAGTTTGGCCATTCCTAGACTATATTGAAGATAAACTCATTCTGCCTTCATTTATTTTCACTAAAGAAATTTTTCCTTAAAGAATTTTTAATTTTTCCTTTTCCTATTGTAAATTTTTAATTTTTCTAAGGTCGAAAATCGATTTTGGGGGGGGGAAATTTCCGATTTCCCCCCCCCCCCCCCCCCCGTGGATCCGCGCCTGATATAGACCCACTAAGACGGAATTTTTAGAAATTCGAATGTTAAGGGGTAAAATCGGTAACCTTATATCTCTCAAACTAATAAAGATACAAAAAAAGTTTAATAGTTATCGTTATTCATTTAAAAAATAATCGGACAGGTGTATGGAACCTTTTTAAAATTGGCCATTTTAGGGTGAAAACGGGTAAAAACTGTATTTTGGTACTTTTTTGGCATCATATGTATCTTTGAAACTAATAAACATACAGATAAAATTTATATCGTATTCATAACTTATCAAAAAATGACAAACACAAATTTGGTACTTTTTAGAAATTCGAACGTTAAAGGGGTAAAAATCGTACCTATTTTTGGTACTTTTTTCATAAAACATTTGTTTATATTTATTGAAATATTCATATGAGTATTTTAATATGGGATATCACTACAATTTAAAAATTCATTAGAATACAATTTTAGATACTCTGATGGGTGAAAAAAAGTACCATAAAGGGGGTAAGAGCGGGATTATATTTTATTCAAACTCAATAATTAATTTTTAATTATGTTAAACTTAGGCCCGTTATTATAACTTTCCAATAACTAAAGTTAGGATGTTATCGTTTACTTTTGCTGTTTTTGGTTGTTATAAGTATAAGTTAAGCCAAAAGTGACCAATAAGCTAAATTTTATATATTCAGAGCTGCCATATTTTCTGCTTTATAAAAGAAATAAATAAAATCATATTTATTCCGCTGTAGTTTTTAATAATTTTTCTGTTTATATTTGCTCTGTCGTTGTCTTTTGGTTAGCTTAAACTCATTTATTTCAAAAATTTCTTTATTTTTTATTTATTTATATTTCCGTTAGAGGCAGTTACGTTCAAATAGTACATGTTGCCACTACGTTAAGTGGCCAAAAGTAATCGGTTTTTGCTTTGATATTGCCGTATTATCAAAATTATAAAATTTACCTTAAAACCAAGTTGTAATAACCAAAAGTAGATAAAGTTCACTTTATCGTTCACTTTAGTTTATCTTACCTTTAACTATCTGATACCTTATAGGTAGGTTATAATATCGGCCCTTAGAAACATAATGGTACTTTTTGAATTTTCTATAATTATGAGCATAGAAACATGTAATTAAGGACATGTGGTGCTAAGTGAATGAGAATCCATAAGAGGGAGCTTTGTGGTACTGTTTTGTTCTTCCAATGGTACTTTTTGAATTTTCTGTAATATTTAACATAGAAACATGAAATTAAATATGCATGGTCCTATGTGGAAAGAATTCACAAGAGGGGTCTTTGTGGTACTTTTTTAATTTTCTATAATTATGAATCTAGAAACATGAAATTAAATATATGTGATCCTAAATGAATTAGAATCCATAAGAAGGGACTTTGTGGTACTTTTTGTTATTCTAATGGTACTTTTTTAATTTTCTAAATTTATGAACATAGAAACATGAAATTAAGGACATGTGGTGCAAAGTGAATGAGAATCCATAAGAGGAGACTTTGTGGTACTTTTTTCTAATGGTACTTTTTGAATTTTCTATAATGATGACCCTGGAAACATGAAATTATAAATATGTGGTCCTAAGTGAATGAAAATCCATAGGAAGGAGCTTTGTGTGTTTTTTTTTTTTTTTTTTTTTTTTTTTTTTCTAATAGTACTTTTCGAATTTTCTATAATATTCAAAACATGAAATTAACGATATGTGGTCCTAAGTGAATGAGAATCCATAAGAAGGAACTTTGTGGTACTTTTTCGTTTTTCTGCATCTTGAATGTTCTGTAATATTCATCCTCGAAAAAATTAAATTGAAGATATAAGATCCTAAGTGAATCAGAATCCCTTAAAGGGATTTTGAGGTACTTTTTCCTTATTCTAATATACTTTTACCTAATTGTAATATTTATTTTTCGTTATTCTAATGTTAGAAACCTGAAACTAAAGAGATATTGTTATTTATGGATGAAAATTCTCAAGCTCTATTAGTCATATTCTTTATACTAAAAAATAATAACAGAAATACTTTGGGAGTGTTTTAACTTTCGATCGTTAAATATGTTAAAAATTGGTACCCTACGAACTTTCTAAACCAAAAGCATAGAAATTAATTTAAAATATTATCCTTTTTATCATAAATATATCAAATATGCCTTTTGTACTTTTTGAAAAACATATTTTTTTATTGTAATTTTTGGTAATTTTTTAAGTAAAATATTTAAAAAGTATATTGTTGTTAATTCCGACACAACACCAATATTAAAAATGTTCCCACGGGAGTTAAGAATTTTATTTTAAATGTATTATATAATATGGTTTTTGTAAAAAATTACCGCTAACAATGTAGCGGGTTTACAGCTCGTTTAAAATAAAAGTTGATGAATTTTTGTTTTTTTTTTTTTTTTTTTTTTGTTCATATGTAGAAGTCAAGCACTAAATGATGGTTAATCGTAAAAAATAAAGTAATAATATTAAAAAATTCAACAGAATTTGGAACGAACTTGAAACTTTTAAATTCACACGCTGAATGTAAAAACTTCAAATTATAAGCTCATTTTTTCAGTTGCATAAAACTCATTCGTTACCTTGTATTAAAGTTTGACACAAACATTTTCCCTTGACTGTCAATCTAAATACAAAATTTTTTAAATATTTTATTAAAAAACAAAATTACATACAATGTAAGCATTATTTCAAAATTTTTTTCTTATAATACATAACTTCAAATAAAGCAACAATGTAACATAATTCACTCATATATGACTACAGGAAGAAATTGATTAGCACTATGGCATCAACATCAAATTTGCTACACTTGAATGCTGTCAAATTGTTGAGATGAATATTTTGTTACTTTTTTTTTTATTTTGTAAAAGACTATGAAAATGTGTATATGAAAAGTTCAGAAAAGAAAAAATAAAAAACAAAATCTTGCAGCAAAAAGAAAGAATATAAAGAACAAAAAAATTGCATGCAGTATGTTATAAATACACGTTTAGACTAAAGGAAACGGAAATGAAAAAAAAAAACTTGCCAATCCAGCAAACTAAATCTAAACTTTAAAAATGGAAAAATTTACAAAAAAAAAGGCATTAGAATGTTGCATACAATAGAGAAAAGTAAAAATATACGCAAAGTAGCTTAATAACTTACACAACACTAACACTACCACTACTGCATTGAATATTATATTTTATACAAACACACAAAACATACTGAGTTTCAATCCTCTATATTTCATATGTTGTTTATATACATATGTATGTATATGTATAGATTCATATGATATATTATGAGAAGAATAAGCAACATGCATGACATTGGTAACAAATATGCTGTAACAGCATAAAAATATTGCAAACACATTGACTGCTGACAAATAGTATCGCTTGTCAATTCATCACAAAAAACAACAACAGTAACACATTGCCAAAGAAATAAAAAAAACGTTCACTGACAAATACAACCAATATTCGCATAACCGGGAGTATTCAAATGTGTGTGAGTGTTTTTATATCTATTGTATGTATGTATGTATGATTGTTTCTGTATGTGAGTTTATATTTTTGTATCCTGTCTAAGGAAGTATGCATATCTATGTAGATAAATAGATTGATACATATGAAATTACGAGGATCTTATGATGTATTTTGCAAATGCTTTAAAAATTGTATGATCTTTCCTAATCTATTTTCGGAAAGAGTTTAAGAAAATTCTCCACATATAGTACATAAAGAAATTAAGAAGAAAAAAAAATTCAAAAAACTCCAATACAAATTTGTGTTATATTTCATATGAAAAATTATCTATATCACTGGTCGACAAAATAAATCCTACACCATATACGAATAGTTGGACTTCATGTATTTTGATGTGTTAAACACGAATCAGCTTTCAGTTTTTTTCCATCAGGTCTGGATTTTTTTTATGGGCATGTCTAATATCTCATAGTGAGGCCATTACCCTAGTATATTTCCTTATAACTCAGAAACGATGTATAGGATTTACATAAGTGATACGGACTAAAAATATCTTCAAATCTCCCAAGCTTCATTTTTTTATAAGTTCAATAGTTTTGAAGTTATTTTGAAACAAGTGTAAAAAAAAAACTTTTTCTGCAAAATTTTGGATTTTTTTTTTTTACTAAAATTTCTTTTAATAAATGAAGATATAAAAATGACTAATATCATAACCTTATTCAGCGGTCACACTATAAAATTCGAGAATGGTTTGTCAAATTTAGACTATAACTCAAGAATCATTTACACGATTTTGACAAATGATACACTAAAAGCTGCATACGATAATTGTCCTCAAAGTATATCAAAAATATTTTCTATTCGCTCAATATTTTCAGAGTTATGGATACCAAAATTTTCACCATTTAAAAAAAAAATAATAATAAAAAATTCTTTTTTTCGTTACTAATTACCAATTAACTACGGAAATATTAACTAAACAAAAAATTATGTAAATTCAGTTCAAATACAATTTAAGTCGCTATATAACAGTTCTCGAGATATGCAAGTGTGACTGTCTAAACCCCCACCCATAATAGTCATGCTAATTCTTATCTAGCACGTTAAATTCCGTCAATTCAACTATTTTTTATTTAAGACAAACAAATTTTTTTATTTTTTATTCTTGCCGACTAGTGTATTTCCACTTAACTGTAGGTATTCATGGGTATCCTAACTTAACTGTGAATGTAATCATGATTTGTGCGTCAATTTTTATGATACGTGGCTTTACTTGCTCGTAGTTTTACCAGCTTTAAGATAGAGATGATAAACTGAAACATTTTTGATGTTTTCACTTTTAAAAAGAAGTTTTAGTAAAGAAAAGAAATCTTGAATTTAGCATGAAAAATTTTTTTCGTCACTTATTTCGAAATATCTCCAAAACTAGTGGACCGACTTAAGGCCAATTTTATTCCACATATTTTGAGTTATATTAAAATATACTCGAGTAATCGGCTTATTTAGGACGCAATATTAGACACGCCCATAAAAAATCTCGACCTGAAGGGAAATAACTGAAAGCAGATTTGAGTTTAGCAAGCGGAATTCCATCTAATCCATATATTTATTTTTGAAGGGTCACGAAATTTTTTTTTTTTTTTTGTCGACCAGTGTATTTTGAAGTTATTTTTCCTCATTTTTGAGTTATAATTACTTTCCAATTTTTGGGGTAACCTCGAAAGGAATTTATCTTTTATAATATTCGTTTAAAATTATATTCATACATATTTCTATGGTTAATGAAATTTATAAATTAATAATTATTATAATTGATAAAGTTAGTCCATAAAATAACTTATAATTTAGTTGAATGGGAAAAACTTATTTTTAGCCGTTTTTCTATGTTCTTGAACTTTGAACAACAATCATTATTATAAAAAGAAACCTGTTGTGGTAAAATTTTGCACTCTATCAGATCTGTAACAAATTTGTTTAAAATATCATTACCACAAAACTTATAAAAGATTTAAGTCAGTTTCAGCCAGGTTAAAAATTTTTGATAATGGCCCATATAAGTATTTTATATTTTTTATATATTATCAAAAACTGTAATTGTATTTATTTTTTAATCTCAACATCTAAAAAAATTTTATTTTAAATAATTTATTTCAATTCTACATACCAGCAAAAACTTTGTAATGACAACAACATACAATCTGCATTACATAGAAGTTGTTTAGTAACTACTTATTTATAGCCCGGTATGTAATTAATTATTTATGATCAGATATTTGAAAATACTACTTTTATTGATTTTTTTTTAATTCATTTACCAATTTATATATTTAAAGAAGGGATAAATATATGAAAGCCAAAATTTTCGTGTGAATTAATTTTTAGTCTGCACACAGAAAAAAAAATTTGTTGGAAAAAGGTTAAATTAAAAAAATATAACGAATTGAACTAAATATTTCTTGTAGTTACCGAAAATATATCACTTTATGATAGTTTTTGTTTTCAGCTCAAAAAATACAATTTTAATAGATTTAAGACAAGTACAACTAAAAATGTAATTAATCCAATCAATTTGTTCAAGTTTGAAAAAAATTAATAAATTTGGAAAGCACAACCATATTAAATTCAAGTTTAATGCTGAATATTGGTTATTGTAACCTAAGAAATATGTATTCAGTCACAGTTCTAATATAATTCGGTCAATTGGGTTTCATTTCATTTTGTGTAAAAAAAATTAAGCTTTTAACATATGTGAAAAATAAATTAAATATAAAAAATTTAAAGAACAACATCTAAATATAAAACCAATAGCATAATGGAATAAATAACGCAATATGTGAACCTTCGAATGGAAAAGGACTTCTACTCAAATGGTTTGTCTTTATCATTTAGAAACGTGTATTTTATTGTTCAATAGATTTTTTCAAAATTTGTTAGGAAATAAATAAATGACAGATCGGAAATGAAATTAACTCTGTTTTGCTTCAAGATTCTGGTGGATAAGTTGAACTGAGAATAACTATGGAGAGACTGAATATAAATTTAAGATATACATTTTGAAGAGAGTTATTTGCATTTACCAAGCTGATATTGGTAGGTAAATAAGTAATTATAATTCCTATTGTAACAAAATGGAAAATTGATCTCCTTTTATTGAAATATATTTGCACTAGATGATACAAAATGAGTCAATAAAGATTCTAGAGACGAAAGGAAGTTAACAATGTTGTTACAAAGTTGCAGAGTACCGTGTCCATTAATATTATTTACAAATATTTTAACGCATTTGTATAATATCGGGAATTTTATCAATAGATATTGTTAATTTTTTTAAATTAAAATTTATAAAATCTTTCTACGTTTGAAATAAAAAACAACAAAAAACAGTTTTTTCTATCCTGACACTTCATTAGTTACTTGTTACCTAAAATGTAACTAGTTTCTATTGTTTTTACATATCATGACTTTAGTAATGCTTTAAAATCAATGCGTAATTGAACAGCTTAGAAGTAATTAGTTATTGTAATGACATCTAAGTAATGTATATGGTAAGTAGTTACCTCTAATATCATCACCGTGTTAAAATAATGAGTTATTCAGCTAATGTGTAAGCAGTGAAGAGCCATTATATTAGCTTCTTAACTCATTACATGGCAACCAAAGTTTTTTCTGGGTACCTTTAGGAAATTTGAAGATATTTATTCAAATTGAAAAATTTTATTCAAATTGAATAAAAAAAATTATTTGGTTTCTTAAAATTTATATGTTTTTAGACAATTTACAAATTTTTAGTCATGTTGAAGAATTTTATTCAAATTGACTAAAAAATATTAGTCAATTTTAAAATTTAAATTGAATACAATTGTGTGTTGTTTTACTTACTTCGTGAAAAATATATTGTTTAAGAGTTACTGCCAATTTAACTGAATTTTCGTTGATTTAACAGATTTTTTTGTCAATTTTTAACGAAATTTTATTCAAATCAACATATTTCACAAAAAAATATTTTTGTTGATTTGAAGAAAATTTGTTGATTTTAAGAAAAATTCTATTGATTTGGAGAAAAAAAATTTGTTAACTTAAATAATAAAAATAATAAATAAATAAAATTCTACGAAAATTTTTCGCCAATATTAACTACGAGATTTGGTTCAACGTACAAATAACTTGTAAATGATAACACATTTTGTACACATTTCTTCGAAGAAAAAAAAAAAAAAAATATTTCGAAAAGAAATAAAAAAGACCTTCTCTGTAACAGAGTTGGGGGTAGTGCACTAAATTTGCAGTTTCCACTAACACTTAGTGATAGCGCAAAATTTTTAACTACAATCTTTACTTTTTAGTGGTGAGTTAAAAAATATCAGCCTCACACAGCATAGTGGTAGTGAAAAAATATTTTTTTCCACTAAAATTAATTAGTGATAGTTAAAATTTTTTCAGCTCAAGCCTAGTGCAACATTTTTTTCTTCACTAAATACTTTAGTGCAAAAATCAAACCTCCACTAATGTTAGTGCAACTTAAAAATTGTTCACTAAATTGAAAGATGATCTAATATTTGTTTAAACTTTCATCACAAAATACAAAATAAAGACTAACTCTAATTTTCACAAACTAATTTTAAACTTAAAATGTATTTTAAAACATATACTGTATACAAATATAGTCTCTTAAATATTCGAACTTCCAAAAATCTTTTCGTAATGGATATATTTTTCGGGAGACCAACATTTTATCTCTGTGGAATGATGAATCAGACAGTAACGTTACTCGTTTATAAATGGATGTCTCAATATACACAAATACGCTTATAAGATTTCCAAAACACACTAAAAGAAATTCTAAATTATATAGTGTTGTTCTATAACGATTATAAATTTGATAAAATAGTTCATTGAATTGTGATAGATTGGAAAAATGTCATATTTATATTTAGTTAAGAAAAAAATTTCACATTTATGTTTAGTGAAAAAAATTTATTTGCAGCTTATGTGTAGTGACTGTTCAGATTTTGCACTATTGAATGTAGTGCAAATTTTTTCACTACCACTAAATTTAGTTACAGTGAAAAAAATTGCAATATCACTAAAATTTTTTAGTGGTAGTGAAGAAATGTTTCACTATAACTATAGTGGTTGCAAATAGTTAAAAATAAAAATTTTTCCACTATAGTAGGATTTAGTGAAAAGCTGAATGCACTCACAATTTAGTGCACTACCCCCAACTCTACTCTGTAATACGTCTAGTTCACGATATATTTAATCCAAAATATCCAAAAATTTTGTTAATATACATTTTCAAGTACCATCACTAGTTCTGGCGTAATTTTATGTGCTATTTTTGTTTTGATTTTTTAAATTTCAGTATAACATAGTATAGATAATTGTACAAAGATGTTTATATACATTTTGATACACAAACTGTCGAGAATTATTTCGGGTGTCTGAAAGTTAAAATTTTCAGTGAGGCTACAAAGTAAAATTTAATGGCAAGCGAAAAAGTTTTATGGGGATTATCCAAAAATTTGTTTAGTTAAAATCAGACCACGTTGAGACCTAGCACGCAAGATATACCATTTTTTTTTTTTTTTTTCGCTGCACTATTTCATTACAAAATATGCTTTCATCAATTCCAAGTTTGAGTCCTATTTTCGCCTTATTTTCCAAGAGAATCTTACAAAAACTTTAAATTTACTTTATAATAATTTAGTCTTATATCCCTCGTATATTAGTTTGAATTTTGCTTATATTTACACACACACAATTTACATACAATTTATAAACATGCATATATGTATGTGTTGGTTATTCTAACATGAATATCCACAAAACAATATACTATTTCCGCATTATATAAGTGTAAAAACATAGCAGAGTAGTGAACAACAATTGTAACTATGATGTACAATGTAAGTGTATGTTACTGTGGAAACTCCATCACACATTTATGCATACATCCATTGTCATTGAACATTTTCTTTACATGCATATATACATATTTACCAATTTAGTTATTGCACAAGTATCATTTTGTTTTTTCTTTATATCTTTTTACAATTTTCTTTCATTTCTTTATTTCTTTTCTGTTCGAAATACAAATAGTTTGCCAATTGTTTACAAATTGTTTTGATAGTTTTATAGATACGTTTCTACTAGAACGTATAGATCAAATGTCAGAGCAGAAATATTACGCTTATTCAGCACACACACATACACAGAAGTTTTAGCATATGTTTGTTTGTATGTATGTGTAAGGCAAGTGTGAGTACATTGATGTACTGCTTGAAATATAAGCAACATTTCAACTAAGCTTTTTATTTATGAGTTCAAATGAAATACTAGCAATATGAGCGTAATAAATAAATAAAAAACAGAAAATAATATTGCACTTTTGTATTGCAATTGAAGAAGTGACTTCTTTCAATAATTAAATGTATTGTATACATTTTTTATATTTGTTTATACAAACATAAGTCAAGTAAAGACACAAAAATTAATAATATTGCAAGTTGTGCAAATAAGTTAGATGATTGAAAATAAAATAGCACTTAAGTATTGTTTACAATTTCTCATCATTACATAAAATTTTGAATTAAGGATTGTAAATAAACATAAATTACTTCTAAATTAATTATTGCCCCTTCCCAGCAAAAATTTGTTGGCTTTTGGTAATGACTACTACTTACTAGACTCATTACCTGGTAATGAGTTGTCATTATTTTTCTCATTTCTTGGAGTAGTGGAATAACTACTTACCAGTAAACAACAAGTTCATTTAGTTCTGCAATGGCTCAGTTGGCTAGAGCGACTGAGTAGCACTCAGAAAGTTCACGGTTCAAACCCAAGCTAAGCACATCCATTTTTTATGAAATTATTTTAATTTCTATTGGTATTTTAAAACTATTTACAACGCACGCAAATTTTAACGTATGCATGGCGTAGTGAGTAAGACAGTAGTCTATGAAACATGAGCGAAAGTTTTTGCCTAGGTTCAAATCTCAGTTGAGGCAACTTTTTGTTTTTATTTTATTTTATTTTTTATCAATTTTGTAGTTTTGTAGCACTTGTAGTTTTGTAGGATTTGATTAACTACTTATTTGATTGTTTAAAATAAGTACTTTAATAATGGGGACCCATGAATTCGTGGACATCGCCATAGAAAGGTAATGAGGTTTTCACCCGAATTATAAGTAGT
The DNA here is from genome assembly GCA_951394005.1 of Protophormia terraenovae. Classification (NCBI taxonomy): domain Eukaryota; kingdom Metazoa; phylum Arthropoda; class Insecta; order Diptera; family Calliphoridae; genus Protophormia; species Protophormia terraenovae. Next base: position 126,741,087 of record OX596073.1, read on the forward strand.
TACCGCTTTTTAACAATGTAATATGTTGGCTTACCAGGCAACTAAAGTTTTTGCTGGGTTTTAACGAAAAACAAAAAAATATATAAAATTAAAATTAATGCATTAAGTCCCATTATTTTTATACCCAACACCACCATAGGTGGTTGGAGTATTATGGGTATGTGCTGATGTTTGTAACGCACAGAAAAAAAAACATCGGACTCCCACCTTGAAGCATATCAATCGACTCAAAATCACTATCTTAGTCGATTTAAAGAATTCTATACGTTTGGTTGCCTGTCTGTTCATGTAAACTTTGTGAACAGAGTACAGGTCACAATTTTGAAGACATCTTGATGAAATTTAGCACATATAGTTATTTTGGCAAAAGGGCTAAACCTATTGAAATTGCTAATGATCGGTCCATTATTCCAAATGTCCTCCCAGAATAGGTCACAGCGCTCATAAATACCTTTAGTAAAGTAAATAATTTAATGAAATTTGGCGCAGATAAGTTATTCATAAAGATTTGTCCATACCACTGGTCGACAAAAAAATAAAAAATCTCTCCGAAAGACAAATAAATGGAATTGATGGATTTTGATGTGCTAAATACAAATCTGCTTTCAGTTTTTTTCTGTTTTTTTTTTTTTTATGAGCGTGTCTAATATTACTCTAGTATATTTTCCCATAACTCAAGAACGGTGTGTACGATTGACATAAGTGATACACCAAAAGATGCGAACTTAAAATATCATCGAATTGTTTTTGCACTCAATAGTTTCGGAGCTATTTATTTTGTTCTAAAATACACTTATTTTAAATTTTTATGGAATGCAACTTAAAATGTTATAGGATGTTTGTTCTGAAAATTTTCTGAAAAATAGTAATTTTCTGAAAACATGTTGTCCACTTTAATATTATGAAAAAAATCATGCGCTTATATAGCCCGATTTGAGAAATTAATTTTTTTCGAAAAAACTCTAGTAGATTTTATACAAAAAACAGTTTAAGTGCAGATATTTTCTTTGCACAAACATTAAACAGCGGGGCAGAATCGAAATAAATCTGTAACTTCTAATCGGCTTGTTGGATTTACATGAAACATAGGCGTAGCAAAGGACAGTAGTATTTTGAGTTTAGAAGGAGGATACCATAATCGCTTCAGGGCCGGAGCTATGGGGGTTCAAATTAGGGTCTAATGTCATATGAAATGTTTAACCACTAGCGAATTTTTGTTCCTTATCCGATTTCCAAGATCTTAAAGTCCTTGATAAATCCTTTTAAACAAGTTCGCAATCGTAAATTGCCTTGTTGTCTCTGTTTGACGGTATCAAAGCAGAGTTTGTGGACTATAATTAGACACCAGCAGAATGAAATACGTATTTTCTGTGCCGCTACACACTTCATCAGCATTCGTGGTGTCTTATCCATTTCGGTTTCGTTGAAACCTAAACACTTGCATGTACTATTTCTCTTATACATTCTTCGATATATATTCATTTGAAATTTCAACAATCTCAACTTTGCAAGATGCTGGTCAAGTATTTTCCATATCTATCCCAAACAGACATTAGAATTCTTTAAAAAAGGTCTTAGAATTCCAAAAATATATTATGTTTTTACTTTTTGGCCAATATAAAAACTAAATGTAAATATTAAAGTATTGATACTAACTTTCCTTGAATTAAGTGCCATTTTCGACCCATTTAACCCAAATGTATAGACGGACGGACACTGCCATTCCGCCAAAAAATATTTTAGAATTCTAAAAAAGCATTTTTTACTAATTATTAAAATAAATAAATAAATAAATAAATAAATAAATAAATAAATAAATAAATAAATAAATAAATAAATAAATAAATAAATAAATAAATAAATAAATAAATAAATAAATAAATAAATAAATAAATAAATAAATAAATAAATAAATAAATAAATAAATAAATAAATAAATAAATAAATAAATAAATAAATAAATAAATAAATAAATAAATAAATAAATAAATAAATAAATAAATAAATAAATAAATAAATAAATAAATAAATAAATAAATAAATAAATAAATAAATAAATAAATAAATAAATAAATAAATAAATAAATAAATAAATAAATAAATAAATAAATAAATAAATAAATAAATAAATAAATAAATAAATAAATAAATAAATAAATAAATAAATAAATAAATAAATAAATAAATAAATAAATAAATAAATAAATAAATAAATAAATAAATAAATAAATAAATAAATAAATAAATAAATAAATAAATAAATAAATAAATAAATAAATAAATAAATAAATAAATAAATAAATAAATAAATAAATAAATAAATAAATAAATAAATAAATAAATAAATAAATAAATAAATAAATAAATAAATAAATAAATAAATAAATAAATAAATAAATAAATAAATAAATAAATAAATAAATAAATAAATAAATAAATAAATAAATAAATAAATAAATAAATAAATAAATAAATAAATAAATAAATAAATAAATAAATAAATAAATAAATAAATAAATAAATAAATAAATAAATAAATAAATAAATAAATAAATAAATAAATAAATAAATAAATAAATAAATAAATAAATAAATAAATAAATAAATAAATAAATAAATAAATAAATAAATAAATAAATAAATAAATAAATAAATAAATAAATAAATAAATAAATAAATAAATAAATAAATAAATAAATAAATAAATAAATAAATAAATAAATAAATAAATAAATAAATAAATAAATAAATAAATAAATAAATAAATAAATAAATAAATAAATAAATAAATAAATAAATAAATAAATAAATAAATAAATAAATAAATAAATAAATAAATAAATAAATAAATAAATAAATAAATAAATAAATAAATAAATAAATAAATAAATAAATAAATAAATAAATAAATAAATAAATAAATAAATAAATAAATAAATAAATAAATAAATAAATAAATAAATAAATAAATAAATAAATAAATAAATAAATAAATAAATAAATAAATAAATAAATAAATAAATAAATAAATAAATAAATAAATAAATAAATAAATAAATAAATAAATAAATAAATAAATAAATAAATAAATAAATAAATAAATAAATAAATAAATAAATAAATAAATAAATAAATAAATAAATAAATAAATAAATAAATAAATAAATAAATAAATAAATAAATAAATAAATAAATAAATAAATAAATAAATAAATAAATAAATAAATAAATAAATAAATAAATAAATAAATAAATAAATAAATAAATAAATAAATAAATAAATAAATAAATAAATAAATAAATAAATAAATAAATAAATAAATAAATAAATAAATAAATAAATAAATAAATAAATAAATAAATAAATAAATAAATAAATAAATAAATAAATAAATAAATAAATAAATAAATAAATAAATAAATAAATAAATAAATAAATAAATAAATAAATAAATAAATAAATAAATAAATAAATAGAATGTGATCATCAAAATTCGGATATCACATTTTCCTGAATTAAGCGCAATTTTCTAACCATTTAACTCAAATGCATAGACAGACGGACGGACATTAGCATTTAGTCAAAAAACATTTCCTAATTCTAAGAACTATTTTTTTACTAACTAATCAATAAAAAAATTAAACGTGATCATCAAAGTTATGAATTATGCCTAATTTTCGACTCATTTAACTCTAATATATAGACAGACGGATGGACGCAAAAAAAAAAATCTTAAAATTCTAAAGCTGAATTTTTTTTACCTAATATTCAATAAAAAAAATAAAATGTGATCATTAAAGTATTGATATCACCTTTCGCTGAATTAATCGACAGTTTCGACCCCTTTTACCCTAATGTGCGCCGTTCCCGAGTTATAGTAAAATATACTCGAATATTCGGGTTATAAAAAAATCTCGACCCGATGGGAACTGAAAGTAGATTCGTGTTTAGCATGTCGAATTTCATCTAGTCGATATATATATATATATATATATATATATATATATATATATATATATATATATATATATATATATATATATATATATATATATATATATATATATATATATATATATATATATATATATATATATATAAATAAATATTTTGTCATTCATTTTGATCAAACTCACAACAAATTTACATTGTTGTCTTAAAAAATATAAATTGACATATTTTTCCAAGATAACTAGATTAAAAAAAAAAAAAATAAATATTGCTTCCGAAAAAATTTAAGAGGCAAAACGTGCGTTAAGATTTTTTTTCGATTTCACTCCTTACTTCAAATAAAATGGGAATTTTCTCAGAAATCCGGTAAATTTACTGGTAATGCATTGGAATTATACGCATTATTTGTTTGTCAAAAGTTGTCCATGAAATTAGAAAATCCATAACGTGACCAGACGTTCCGCTTTTGGCGGGATTATCCGGATTTTTAAACTTCGATCCCGCCTAAAATATTTTTTCCCTCAAGTCTGGTATATTTTGGCAAAAAAAAGAAAATTATCTTTTAGACCTAAATTGCTGCAAAAAGAAGTTTATTCATATTTTTTCATAACATGCTCAAAACTAATTGAAGAATTTTAAAACCTTTAGATATATTTTCTCAATATCCAGTTGATCAAAAAACCGAACCCACTGAATGAAATAATGATAATATGAATTTATATTTTTCTTACTTATCTCAAATGTATAATATTTGAAATAAAATTTCTTCACGATATTTTTAAATTTAGGCTAATTTTTAAATAGCATTTGATATCAAATCATGAAAAAACCACTTTAAATTGTTTTTCTTTCGAGCATTTATTTATTTTAATAGTCTGTTTCTCTATGTCGAACGAAAGCTTTCTTTCGCCTTCTAAGCGAACGAAAACTGATTTGGGTTTCTCTAACTCACTTCTATGCGAACAATGAGTCGAACGACAAGTCGAAAGAAAACGTAAGTGTTTTCATATAAAAATGGGTTTCTGTATTTCGAACGATAAGAACAAAAATGTCAAAATCAGTCACTTGCTATTTTGCTTTCGACTGGTTGAATTTTTTAAAGAAAAATGGGAAAAATTCTAAGAAGGACATTGCAAATGTTCCTTAATCATGTTTATTATTCAATTTGATGTATTTGGTATCCATTAATTACGATTTTGTGTCTAAAAAACAATTTCTAAAAAAAATTAAAGAAAATTTTTGTTTTTTTAATTTTTTTAAATTATTTTATTTTTTCTTGTTTATTTACTATGTCGACATAGAGAAACAGGCTATTAAGAAAAACTTTTGAAATCAAATTAAAAAAGTACAAGGTTTTTTTAATCAATCCGAATTTGAATTTGCAGTTGAAATTTATCTTGGAATTTTTTGAAAATATTTCGAAAATTCGGTGAGTTGTTTTTAACTTGTAACGTCTCAAGTGGGTCGTGAATCAAGAGCTTGCGAGAACATCTGATTAAATTTAGAATTGAGATATAAAAAAAATCACTCTTTTTATACTAAACTTTTCAAAATCCCGCTATTTCCATCAAATTTGTAATCGTTCGGATCTCGCCTTTTAACAGAAACCCTCTGGTCACGTTAGTTCTTGCCTTTTAATAATCTCATTATATTACCTTATATTTAAATAAATTGTATTGACTGTCATGAATACCTACTAACTTGAGGAAACGATTGATATATTTTTAAAAATAAATATCTATGTGTAATAACTTTTTTGAATATAATAATAATAATAATTATAAAATTATAAAAATAATAATATTATTATGAGGATCAAAGTCATATATGTATGTAAATACTTCTTAGGGCCTTCGACAAATATTTCTATGTATTGTACAATACAATAATCTTATATATTCTCCTTCCACTTTTGCTGCCGAAAGTTGTAAAACGGTTAATGTTCATCAGTACGCACCAAAATATATGAATATTTTTAAGCTTTTTATATGAAATGGGAATAAATCTAGGTTTTTTTATAAGTTTTCTCTACATTTCTTTGCTTAGCTTTTGTTTATTTTTATAATATTTTTTTTTTTTTTTCACATTCTTTTTGTTATGATGCAAAGGAGAATTCTAAAGATTTGATTGGCTTTAAAGTAAACAAAAAGTTTGTTTCTTTATTTTCCACAATTTTTGTATATTTCATATAAACAAAATAAAGGTGGTAGTTTGATCGTTAAACAGGGAGCATTTAAGCAATTTTTATCAACCACATGGGGTTAAAAATTACATATAAAAAAAGAAATGTACAAAATTGTTGGCATAAAAAATAACAGACCGCAAGTAATGAAGAAACCAACCAGAAAATAAATAAACTTTAAGTTTAAGAAAAACAACAAAAGTTTTTTTTTTTGTTTTGCTTCTCTTCTTCTCTTCTTTGTTAAGAAACACACACAAATTATTTAAGAAATGCAAGGAAAATTTAAGCTTAATTTCTTTTTCTCTTAACCAACCTTAAATAAAAAAAAAAAGAGAAAAAATCATAAAAAAGGCTTGCTGGAGAAAAGTTTTAATAAAGTTTTTCTATATTTTTCTTAAAAATAAAGAACATAAAAAAACAAAGGGAAGAAATTAAACGAATTCTATTTTCCCTACATTTAAAGATGATTAAGAACTGGCATAATACACGTAAGAAATGTTATTTAGACGGTTAAAATTTTGTTCAATTTAATAAATTCTTTAAAGTTTTTTAAATGTTTTTCAACTCTGTTATTTGGATGACTTGCACCATATTTGAATGAAAACTCTTATTTTTTTAAATATTTATAAAATTTAACTAAAGATTGCTTCTTTTTAAAATATTATCACTACAAACTAATAAATTCATCTTGTTTGCTTGTCTAGTAATGAAATCCTACACTACCTTTAGAAAAATAGTAGACACAATTTACTTTTCATATATTTTTAAATGGCAACAAGCCTTACTGCCTTTGCCCCAGAATAGAATAATAATGGCTGGAGGTTTTTTATTTTTTTACTTTTTTTTACTTACTCTACCCTTTTGGGTGTTAAAAAATATCTTTATTTAGTACAAAAAGATGGAAAGTTTATCATTTTTATATTTTTGTTTTTCTTATTATTTTATAATTCTTAGGGTTCATATCGTACAAAAGTTGTGGTGGGAGGGGTAAGATAAAAAAAAAAGACGTTGAGGTTTGTTTTCTTTTAGCAAGAACAACTTTAAGTCAATATTTGCAGGAAATTTACTCATCAGTGATGATGGCTGAAATAATAAAAGAAATTAATATGTTAATATTCATAATATTATACATTTATATTTTTTAAGTTTGAATGAATTTAATGGTTTAATGATTTGTTCAATTGGAGTTTTATGAGAGACGAGAAGTTTTTATATAAGAAAAATTTAAAGATTTTCTATGAATTCCGTAAAGAAATGTCATTGTTGTTTCTGTTATGCTAGACTTTGTGATAAATTAAAATTAATTAAAATTAAAGCTCTATATTTATATATTTTTTGTAAAAAGAATTATTCTCTGCCATTGAAAATTACTAAGTATATTAACATCTAAATTCTATACCCGCTCTCTACGATTACTTGGAAAAATTGTTCAGCAACCCGGGACTACCGGAGTTTCTCATAAACGAGTTAATTATTATAATATACTATAATACTTGGAATACCTGGAAAATTATGTTGCAGATATTGTAGGTATAGTCATCCCAATCACCAGAAACATTTCGGTTTTTTTTTCCATCTCGCCACATTTTTTAATCCATTGAGGATCAAAGAAAATATGGTTCCATGATGAGTTTTTAGGTTATCAAATTTTCCAAGTAATAGGTAGAGCTGGTTAGTCACTCATGTTTTATAGCCAAGACACGGGGCTATAAAAATGTAGTACTAGTCAAGTCTTTAACTTGTCACACATAGCCTTAAAGTTGTAAAAATGAAGAAATTTTCTATTAAACCTCATAAACCATTGAAATATGAGGGATAAGGAGAGGGTGTAGGGGAAAATTTGTATTTGGTATAATAAACAAAAGACCGGAGATCTCAAAAAATTTTATAATTTTTAAAGTCGCACTGACAGAAAATGCGTGGCTATCAAAAATATGAAAAAAAAAATAAAAATAAAAGTACCAATTTAAATGATAATTAGCAAAAATTATAAAAAAAATATATTGTGAATAATTCGGCTTAATTTTAGCTCCTTTGACTAAACATAGTGCAGAAAGTTTAATAAATCATTTTCATGACGTCACAATTTTAAAATATATAATTTTTTTTATTTTGAACTTCATTGAAAAATATATGGACATTTTCTATCTTAAATTAGGATTTAAGAATGTACTTTTTTAATTTTAAATCATATTAAGAAGCAGCAATATTCTATCACCAAAGTAGGATTCCATATGCGTTGATATAATCTTTAAGTAACAGCGTTTTGGTGTAAAAGCTCCCATTGCTCTTCGCTTATTTTTCCTACTTGTTCAGTGCTTTTAGCAAATTTTTGCATGGTTTTACGAGTATGAAGTTTAATTGAGAAATACTCGATTTTTACAATTTTAAAAACTTCTAGGGGCTATGTGTGACGAATTAAAGACCTGACTAGTACTACATTTTTGTAGCCCTATGTCTTGCCTATAAAACATGTGTAACTAATTTCCTCTACCTATTACCTAGAAAATTTTATAAATTTTCTTTGGTCTTCAATGGGTTAAAAATGTGACGTGATGGAAAATTTTCATTTGACTTTCTACACTAAATCAAACCTAAGGAATAATAATTTTGCACAATTATCCGAGATAATTTTTTTTTTCGATTTTGTTTACTTGTGTAATTGGAGCGTATACATGATATAATAGATAAATATTACTAATACGCAAACATATTGAATATTAAGCACTTTCTTGTTTGGAAATAAATTAATAAACTTTTAGCAATAATTAAATATCAATATTTGCCTATTTTAGCACAAAATAAAAATTAAACCTTCTAAGGATCCAGCAAGTTTTCTTGTTTAGCATTTTAATAAGCATTTTAAATAGTAAAAAAAATAACCATTCCATTTAAAACCAACCAGCTGATTTTCTCATCTCTTCCGAATTTGATAATATTTTGTACAATCATTATCCTCATCAAAACTAAGACTAATCCAAAATTTCAGAGAATTTCATCAAGTGGTTCGCACACACGATTTGAAAGCGTAAAATAGCTAAAAATATGTACAAAGTTGTGTACACATAATTACAAATATTTTTTTAAGTATATATGATATAAGATTTATTGATATGTCATATTAAAGGTATCAAGAATGGTTCCATTTTATATATATAAATGCATTTTTCACGAATTTAAATATACTACTTTTTGAAATACGCGACAGCAAAATTTAATTCGCGAATTATCCACCAATAAAATTCCAGGTATCATTTTAAAGGTAATTCAATTACCTTTAAATATTCGCCTCAATAAACATTTTAACGTAAATTCTTTGGAAGATATTCATATTTTTAAAAACACAATTTTTCCAATTTTTGAGATATTACACTGAAAAAAGTAATTTCAATGAATGAAGTACATTAAATAAAATTCATTAATTTTTTCCAAGAATTTATTAACTTAATGTAAGAATTTATTGCTTCAATTAAAATATTCATTAAAATTCAATGAAAAAATTAACGCTATTATGAACATTACATTGAAACAATTCATTAAATTTATTTCTTAATATAATAAGTAAATCAGTTATTTGATTTAATGTATTAGTTCATTGAATTAATTTATTCAATGTACTAATACATTGATTTAATTAAGAAGAATCATTACACAATGAATAAAAGCATTGAACCAATGAAATATTTCATTAAATTGTATTAAAATAAATTCTTTCTAATGGGAAATAAAGTAAAACGAAAACAAATACAACTCAGTTTTCTTTTATCTCTTAACAGGAAATGACGCGTTTTAAATAAAAGACAAAAAATAAAAAAAATCTGTGTTAAAAACGAAAATAATTAAAAAGTAAATAAGTTATAAATCGAATTATTAAAATACATAAATACAATTTATTCGCAAAGAAGAAGTCGAGCAGCATAATTGAATATACCAAATTAAATTAATTACCAAAAAGAAAGAATTTGGAGACTTGCCTTCCTAACACGTAAGTTTAATAATGTATATGATTTTAAAAAGTTTTTAAATATAACATTTCATTAATATTTATGTAGATAAAATAACTAAGACACTAAGAAGAATCACTAAGAAGAATGTGTTTCAAAAAATATTTGATTTCAAAACCAAGAGGATTCTATTCGTAAGTATACTTAATTATATGAAATATTTTAATTGAATTCTTAATAAAAATATATTACAGACCGATCAAGATTTGGATGCTACATCTGGGAATTTCTATAGACAAAAAAATTTAAAGGTAACTAGTTCAAATATTTTAAGCAATTGAACGAATTTTAATAATTTTATTTATAAACTTTTTTTTATTCAGGACAATGCTGTTGTTATATTAATGTGGCGTCTAAATGGATATTCTATACCATCATTGAGCAATATAGAGGACAACAGGAATTACTATATTATTATAAATGACAAAGCAAACACGATCACATCTGTAACATACATTTTGTTTACTTAAGTTTTTTAGTGAAATATAATATTTTTATATTTATATTTAATTTTTGCTTATATTAACTCAATATCATATAATTTAATCATTTAATTTAAAATAAAATAAAAACCAAAAATACAGAACAAGCTTATTATAATACATTTTCAATGTATAGTTTTATTGGGACAAAATATGAGTTCATTGAAATCAATGTACTATTCACTGGAATTATTTATTTCATTTAATGAACGTGTTCATTGATTCAATGTAAGAATAAGTGTAATCAATGAACTTGTACATTGAATTTTAATATTAATGTATGGTAATACATTGTTTCAATTAACCTGTACATAGGGTCAAAATTAGTGCACAAATTCATTGTAACAATGAACTTTTTCATTGTATTTATGTACCTTTTTGGTTCAGTGTACAAATCGCGAAATATCACATTTGCGTTACTAGCATCAATGTTAATATTCTTGTCGAATTTCATTAAATTCGGATTATTTTTGGAACAAATTTGCGATTTTTTATATTTTATTATAAACAAAACAATACAAATTGAAATAAATATTTCGTATTTATTATGACATTTGTTGTCATAATTCGTAAAATATAATATGGTTATAGAAAACATTTTCACCGTTAACATATATTTTTTTTAAATTTTTAAAAAGACCATTTTTCGAGATATTTACGAATGAAAAATCGCGAGATATGGACCATTTTGATGTTAAGAAAAATTATATACGTCATAGTATTAAAGGTAATTTTGATACATTTAATATGACATATCAATAAATCTTATAGCATATATACTTTATAAGATATTTGTAATTATGTGTTCACAATTTTGTACATATTTTCAGCTATTTTATGCTTTCAAATCGCGATATTTCGCGAACCACTTGATGAAATTATCTGAAATTTTGGATTAGACTTAGTTTAGATAAGAATAATGATTGTACCAAATATTATCAAATTCGGAGAGGTAAAGTCAAAAATTGTAATTTTTCGTGTTGGTTTTAAATGGAATGACTTCTATGCCTTTGCATTGTGTATAATATTTTAATTTTTAAACCTCATATAATTACATATTTTTTAGCTATTTTAGGTAAATGACGCATACGCATTTATGTTAAAGAATTGTATAAAAATTTTATGTAGAATCATTGGTACCAAAGAAAATTGTTTGCTATATAGTTCGTTGTAACCGTATTCGACTATATTTATATATTTTTTCTTTTTCTCTTTTATATTCCGCTTTGTTGTTGATTTTCCAAGTTATATAGGAATCTTTATGCTTGAGATTATCATAATGAATCGTCTCACAGAAACATCATCGCTTGTGATTCTGAATTAGAATTTCAGACATACAAAATCGCTTTCAGATCAACTGCCTAGCTCTGAATCAATCTATCTGCTTCTATATACATACATTTGTATGTATGTATGTATGTATGTATGTATGTATGTATGTATGTATGTATGTATGTATGTATGTATGTATGTATGTATGTATGTATGTATGTATGTATGTATGTATGTATGTATGTATGTATGTATGTATGTATGTATGTATGTATGTATGTATATATGTATGTATGTATGTATGTATGTATGTATGTATGTATGTATGTATGTATGTATGTATGTATGTATGTATGTATGTATGTATGTATGTATGTATGTATGTATGTATGTATGTATGTATGTATGTACGTATGTATGTATGTATGTATGTATGTATGTATGTATGTATGTATGTATGTATGTATGTATGTATGTATGTATGTATGTATGTATGTATGTATGTATGTATGTATGTATGTATGTATGTATGTATATATGTATGTATGTATGTATGTATGTATGTATGTATGTATGTATGTATGTATGTATGTATGTATGTATGTATGTATGTATGTATGTATGTATGTATGTATGTATGTATGTATGTGTGTGTGTATGTATGTATGTATGTATGTATGTATGTATGTATGTATGTATGTATGTATGTATGTATGTATGTATGTATGATGTATGTATGTATGTATATCCATTTATGCACGTTTCGAGTGTTGAAACACTATTCTGGGGGGACATTTGTATGGAGGCTAGGTGAAATAATGGACCGGTACTAACCAATTTCTAGTATTCGTCCTTGTATTGCAAGAGTCCCCATTGAAATATATAAAAATTGCGACCTCTACTTTGTGCACAAGATTTATATGGATAGCCAGCCAGCCGTCCAGCCAGACTAATAAACAAACGCCCTTGATTGTCTGTCTCATTGCATTATTATTATTATTATTATTATTATTATTATTTTATTTTTTTTTTTTTTGCAAATATTAGTAATTTTTTTATTAATTAAATTAACAACTTCAGCATCCCCTGGTGGTCTGGTTTTTTATTAGCTTCCAACAAACTAAGTTTCAAACCATTCTGTCCTTAACGGACAGCTCCGGTAGGCGGAAAATTTTTTAGGTTCCATGGTTTAGGTGGCATTTTTACAATAAATAAATCTCCGCTAAGCGGACGCTCTCTTGAACTGACGAGGACGCCTATTTTTAAAAGAAAACATCTCTCGTAGCCAAACAAAAATCATAAACGATAAAAGATATGTACCGAATATTGTATAATGAGATGTTTCTTTTTTTAATTTTTGTCCGTGTTTGCATTCATAAATATTTCATCTTTACTTGCATTCTCTGAAGTTTATTATTTGTTATACCCTACACCACCATAGGTGGTTGGGGTATTATGCGTTTGTGCTGATGTTTGTAATGCACAGAATTAATTATCGGACCCTCCTTAAGTATACCGTTCGACTCAGAATCACTTTTTGAGTCGATTTAACGATGTCCGTCCGTCCATCTGGCTGTCTGTCTGTCCATGTAAACTTTGTGAACAGAGTACAGGTCGCAATTTTAAAGATATCTTGATGAAATTTGGCACAGATAATTAAAGCCTATTGAAATTGGTTATGATCTGTCCATTATTTCACCTGGCTCCCATATAAATGTCCTCCCGGAATAAGGGTTTAACGATCATAAATGCCTTAAATATTGCAATATTTTAATGAAACTCGGCACAAAGTAGTGTATAAGTATCAATCTTTGTGCCAAATTTCATTAGGATGGGTTCATAATTGACCATAGCTCCCATATAAACTTATCTTCCGAAAATTACTTTAACGTGCATAAATCCCATACGAATGATAGTATCAAGTTAATATTCGACACAAATAAGTTTTATATAAGTAGAAACAACATTGCCAAAAGTTATGAGAATCGGTCCATAATTTACCATAGCTTCCATATAAACCCACTTCCTGGAATCACCCCAAAGGTCATATATTCATATAGATGTTAATATAAATGCATTGTTCTGTTTTTGTATAATTTATTTTACATTTAGTAAAAGTGTTGATCTACAATTGGCCACAGGTCTAATGGTATAGGGTATCATATGGTCGGTCTTGACCGACTATAGTTTCTCTCTCGTTTTTTACTTAAATTTTTGTTGGTTTTGAGCAAATTCTAGTTTTTTAATTTAACTTTGACTTTTACACTTGATTAAATACTAGAAAAGAGAAAATGAAAACTTGATTCCTAAAAACAGATACTGTCCCAGTTATCTATGTCCTGAAGACAGTCTCGATGATGGGTCCACGATTCGTCGTAGAACACAATGGCGACTGATTCTTACAAATCTCGACAACCGTTTTGAACAAAGAGTATAGAAATTCTGCACAACAAGCAGAGCGATATTGTCATCATTGAAATTGGGTGCTGCTTAGGATCGAGGCCAGGCCACCAACATCATTTTCCCAAATAACATGCCAACATATGTAGAAGACTTTGTTGTCAATCTTGTTCTCAACATGCTTTTTATTTTTAGTATTTGGTAAAAAAGCTGTTAAAAAAAAGAAGCCAGTTAAGAGATGACGGGTTTCGCGTACGAAAAATTACTAAATTTAGAAAGTAATTTTAGGAAAATGTAATGATAACAGAGAGCCATAGATTCCTTAAAATAAATTTCCTAAAATCATAATTTATTGTAAATAATGTCTAAATAAAAATGCGAAACGTCATTTGCCGCAGAAGCACAAGAAAAAAGAAACCAATATTTTTAGTTTTTTTGCTTTAAAATTGAGCCATTAAGTAAAATTTTTCAAACGTTCCCTTAATGCAAAAATAGATAAATCATAAAACACCTTTCAAATTAAATTTTTCTTAAAAATGGAAAAAATTTTACGACTGTTTCGTTTATGAAGTTAATGTTACGATCTTCTAACTTTTGTCGACATTGAACATAATTTTAAATACATGAACATGAAATTTTTTGTATAAATGTAGTTTGGGTCATTACATAATATTACATAGTAAATAAAATATGTGATATATACGGACGGTATATCTATAAGTTAATTCATTACAATAAATGTTAAAATAAAAAATATAGTATAGTATTACCCCTTGTAAAAAAAATATGTACCATATTACATAGGCGGACATCTCCCGATAACGGACAAAATCAGCGTGATGATCGCTGTCCGCCTATGGGAGCTTTCACTATATTTGTTTATTTTTGTCTAAAATGCGCTTTTGCGCGAAATCAATTTTTTTTAAACCCAAATATCAAGAACTTTTCATAAAGGTCAACACAAAGGTCAACAAAAGTGCATAAAAGGATTTTTTATGGGGAATAATAATATTTTTTTTATTTGTTATTATTATTATTTTCTTTTTAATTTTAAAAAATTTAAATTTTCTCTTAAAATAGCAGCAATTATAACGAGTGTTATGACCAATATACATTTTTATGTTAATTTTAATTATCGCAATTTTTCTTTTCTTTCATAATAAATATAATATTCATCCCTAAGGGCAGTTAAAACAACCTATTTTTTAAATTTATGGCAATTTAAATTTTTTTGTAAAAAAACGTGCTTATGTTATTACAAATTTTTGACTTTGTATTTTAATTAAAAACTATCAACAAAATAAGTTGACAGCCATGAATAAAAAAATCACTGTTTGCTCTCATTTTTCGTATGCAAAATAATGATAAGAAATTCACCAAAAAACAGAACTCACAGTACAACAACAATACGAACAAACAATAAGCGTTGTAACGTTTTGTTTGCAACAAATAAATCAGCACTTATCGCAATCGTATAAACCACAAAGACATGCCACTAACAAAATAAAAAACCAAAAAAACACAAAAGAAGAAAACAAATTAATGAAATTCAAACAAAAAACAAAAATTCCGAACGCAAAAATAACAAATAGACTGAAACAAACAATGCGTTTCCCAAACCAGATGATATAAAGAAATATAGGGAATTTACTATATACATATACAATGTATAAACACAAAAAAGAGAAAAACTGAAACTGTAGGCCATCAACCACTAGCATTACCAATGCCATACTGCCTGCCACTACCATAACAAAGTGGTGTGGCATGCTGTCAGGATAAAGAAAGCTTTGGCTTGAGCGCAGCCCAACAATAGCTATTGAACATAGCATAGAGCTGTCAGTTAAATTGTTGTTGCTGACACTATATGCGTGTATGAGTATGTATATTTGAGTGAATATACGAGGGTTTTATAAATTTATATTTCGGATGAAATAAAACCCTTTAGACCTAAAATTAAGTTATTAAAAAAATGAATGATAATTAGTTTCACCCACGTACCTCATTTATTCTGATTATCAATATAGAAATTCGAAATAAATTAATACACGGGAATCTTTTCAAAGTATAGATATTTTCGACTATAAAAAAATTATTGCATTAATAAATTTAGGGTTTCAATAAAATCGAATATAATAACAATAAAGTTATCCTCGTATAAATTTGTATGTACCTGTGTATATATAACTACCCAGAGGAAATTACTATGGCTTCATTTTGTAGGCCTTAATAAAGAATTATTTCTATACGTTATAAAATATTAAATGATTATAACACTTTAAATTCTTTCAGATTTCTAGTTCTTTTGATTTAATTATACATGCAACACATTCATTCATTCCTTAAATAGGCAAAAACACAAACATTAAACCCATTTAGTTTCTATTCAAAATATTGGGCCCAGATTTCAAAATCTGGGAAAATCAACAAAATCAAAAATTAATTTGTAAATTTGTATATTTTTTTTTTTTTTTTAACTTTTTTAAAATTTTATTTGTGTATTTTTCATTTTTAGGTAAAATATACATAACAGGTGTTCTAGCGATTTGTAAATTTCATTTAGAGGTTATTCACAAACAAGTTATTAAGTGGGAGAGGACTTTAATTGAAAGAAATTTTTCTTATATTAATCAGATACGGCTCTATATATTGTAAAAAAAATGTAACCTACTTAGCCCATACATTACACCAAGTAGCAGAGGAGGTGCGTAATAATCAGTGTTGCCAGGACTTGATAAAAAAAGAAGCTAAATTGGGCTTTAAAAAAGGTCAGAAAAGGCTAAATGCCCCAAAAAATAAAGCCAGAAAAAAGCTAATAAATTTTTTTATTTGAAAACGCATTTATTTTTTTCTTCTCATTAGTTTTTGGAATTTCTTAAAAATATATTAGTGAATTTATAAATATAACATAAACAATTGCTATGAGTAATAAAGTTTGTTAAAAAATAATAAAAGTATTCTTGTAGAACGTAGCGCCGCAGGTGAAAATTTTCGTTACGTATAAATAATTTCGTTTTTTTGTGCGGATTAATACACAAAAATGCTTAAATTGATGATTCTCTAAATATAAAATTAGTAACTTTTTAGCCTTTCTAAAGCTATGTTAAGAATTAAAAAGGCTAGAAAAAAAGCTAGAAGCTAAAATGAAAATTTTGAGGCTAAAAGTAAAATAAAAAGGCTAGATTTAGCCTCAAAAAGGCTAAACTGGCAACACTGGTAATAATATTGATAACCAGGGTTGGAAACCGAAACGAATAACGGTACCGATAATGGTATTTTAAATTATATCGGTATCGGTATACCGGCACAGAAACTAAAATACCTGTTAATACCGTTATTATTAAAAAACTAGAAAAAACTTATAAGAAGTTAAATTTTTAAATAATTTTTATTTGAATTTCGCAAAGAAAAAAAATATTAAATTACATATTTGTATATGAATATTTTTCGTTAGAGAACTTCATATGATTTTTATAAATGCTTATTTTATAGCAACGTTTAGGAATATTTAACTCGACTTTATAAATACAAATTGATATAATTTTTTGTAGTACAGTAAAGTAAAAAATTTGGACAAAATTTGTTTTTACCAGTTTTTTAATACAGACAAAAATCCTTCAATTAATTTTGGAAACATTTTTCGAAAAAAAAAAAAAAATAAATTTTATTCTAAAAATTGCAAAATGTAAAATTGCATAAAGGCATAAAAAACATTTTTTTTTTCTTATTTCATTTCAATTTAAAAAAAAAAGCACAATAAAATTTATATATTTAAGAAGCTTTACAACATTTGTACTAATTCATCATTGAAAAACTTTCTTAAATTCAAATATGAGAGCAAGTGAGTACATCCTGTTACCGGAAATGTCTTCCTCTGCTTGATCTAGGATCGCATCTTCCTCATGATCTAGGATCGCATCTTCCTCATGATCTGCGTTTTCGTGTTGATAGGTGACACGAGAAAAAGGAAATACAAAAATAAATCAGGCCAGAATGTCTGCATAGTGGCTATGGCAAATTTTTCTGTAGTCCCCCTACTTATTCATACCTGACACTTTCTTTTTTCACTTTCTAATTTTCATCGAACAGGCCTAATATATTTTTAACCAATTACATAAACAAATTTCATTTGTTTTAATTTAGTATACAAACAAATTTTTTCGTTAAAATATGTGGAATGCAAATAAAAAGCCTTTTTGCAATCCTCCTGCCGTTAAAATTGAGTTTTTGCAAGCTGTCAAATAATGAACTTTACAAAACCACTTTTTACACAATAAAAGGAGAGGAAATGAAATAAAAAACATTTGAGGATGCAGGATGATTATTAAATTACACAATTCATAACAAAATTTAAGTTTATATTATTCCATTTTTTGACAATATAGTTTTAAACTTTGACATTGGTGTGTTACATATACATAACAGTGGGCATTAATGGGTTAACGAGTGCCACACAGTGTGGTCAAACGCAAACTTTTTGGTAATAAAAAAATGTATCTCCTAAACTACTGTTCGGATCGAATTGAAATGTATAGAAGAGTTGTAGAGGAGAACCCAAGCTTTCAGAAAGATCATCTCGTAGTTACCCTGTTATAACACGAGATAGGCTACAGGGTGTCAAAGTTGACAATCTCGGGTATGTAAAAGTTAAAAAAAAAAAACGTAACCTACAAATTAAGTCCAATTTCAAATATTTGTATGTTTCTGTAAAGAGCTAGATAAGATAAAGAAAACCAGTGTTTAAATTTCCCCACAATTTAAAAATTTTTACGTTAGAGTTGTATAACAGATCTGCTTTCCGGACAAGGAGGAACAATAGCAATTTATATGTTACGACTCTATCACTATTTGGCTAAAGGTTATACTAAGGACTGCGCACGAAAAAGTCCGTGCATGCTCTTGGACTTATAACTTTTGATGTGAAGAAAAATTAATAATTCTATTAACTGGTTTGTATTTGCTATTATGCTCACTTGCCATGTGCTAAGCTTCATGGTAATAGCAAAATTATTTTTTCTTAAAATGGAAGTTTAAAAAAAAAAAACACCAAAACACATAATTAATATTTTTCATGAAATCTTGTATTGGTCATATAAAATAATTGCAAGGAAGGATGTTGTGCCGCAAAATACAGTTTCTTGGGTTATAATATTATACAAAGAAGTCATGATCACTGAATGGTAACCTGGTAATGGAAGACAAATAGTATCTTCAAAGAAAAGTGTAAAAAGAAGTTAATTGCTTTGAATCTTAATCAGAAATTTTGAAAGGACGTTTAGCCTGAAGACGTATAAAGTAAGAAAAACATAATAGAAACGCAAGCAAGAATTTGGATGTAAAAAATAATATGAAAGTACTCGTACTTCGGACGAATTTTTTCCGAAATTTTATTAGACGATGAAACTTTCTTACAGGGTGACTTTTTTCAACTTCCTAACCAGGAATTCTATGTCGCAGATGCTAGAGGGATTATGGCAGAAAAATTTCGTGTATCAAAGAAATCAAAATTCCTAAGAAAGTTTTTGATTTGGGAAGTCATATGCTTACGCAGAAATGAAGCACTTCATTCCAAAAAAATGGCTGCATTAACAGAAATATACACGCAAAGAAAAAATATGGTGAATAGCAACCATAATCGAGTACTGTCATATTATGGTTAGATTTTATGGTTGTTTGTAAATTATATTATGGTTAGATGTAGCACCATAATATGGTTGAATCATAATAAAAATATTGTTGATCTGCAACCATATTTTTGTTGTATATGTACTTGATCCATCTATATAACAATAATATGGTTAAATAATAAAAAAAAATATTGTTGACCTACAACTATATTTTTGTTGTATATATACTTGATTCATATATACAGCAATAATATGGTTAAATCACAATAAAAATATTGTTGATCTCCAACTATGTTTTTGTTGTATTTGTACTTGATTCATGTATACAGCAATAATATGGTTAAATCACAATAAAAATATTGTTGATCTACAACTATATTTTTGTTTTATTTGTACTTGATTCATGTATACAGCAATAAAATGGTTAAATCACAATAAAAATATTGTTGATCTACAACAATATTTTTATTGTATATATACTCGATTCATGAATATAATATGGTTGAATCACAATAACGGTACTTATCGTCGAGAAACAATTATTATGCCTAAAAATAAAAGCCAATTAATTTTTATTAAAATTAATTAGGATTTAGTTACGTAAGTTACTTTGTTATGAAAAGATAAATTTGAATAGTCGTACAAGCTGACACATTTTTTAGCACTCCGAAGATTACCAATTATGTAGTTTTCTTTGTATATTATCCGTTTACAATATTTTCACAATAAGAAACACTTATTTCTAGTTTAATTTTAATTAAAATAATTTATTTTAAATAATTATTTTTTTTAAATATACATTCAGCATATTTTCTAATACATTTTTAACTTGCCGACAGACAACTAGCTCAATGCAAGAAGCAAACTAAACTGAATAAAAATCAACAAGTATACTTATTGTCAAGTACTAATAATGTATATTGTTGCCAATACAAAACAAACATTTTGTTGTCAATTCAAAATTACAAACAAAATAATATATTCAGGAATTAAAAATATTTTTTTTACACATGAAATTTTAACAACAATAATGTGGTTCTAATTTAAACATATTGCTTAACATGTTTTGCCAACAATATAATTGTGAGTTAAGAACAAATGTATAATTGCTACAACAATATTGTTGTTAAAATAAAATATATTCAACAATAAAAATGTTTGCGACGGAAAAATCTCTCTGCAATGAAAATAATATTGTTGGGGCAATCATATTGAGAAATGTTTTTTCTCTGCGTGTACGTGAATGAGTGCCTTTGGAAAATGAGTGCCTTTTGAAATGACTTCTCCCTTTCCTAATAAAGTTCAGTGTATCCGCTATTTCCTGGCATGTTTCCGCTTCTTCTCATTACAACAACAAAACAATGGTGTTGCAACAAAAAAAAATTGTAAGAGTTTGTACTGAAAGAGACTAATCCATCAAATTGTCCGAAACTCCGTGCAATTGAAAGATATTGGACTCTAGTAAAAAAATAATTTAAAGGACATTAAAAGCTCATCATAAAATGAAACGGAGTTTAAAAATAAGTGGACTTATTCGAGCAAAAAAGTGACCGAAACACAATAAAACCTTTAATTAGAATAATTCCGGAAAATATCACATATTTCCTTAAAATCCAACTGGAACTAATTTATTCTTTTACATTTAAAACTGGAACATAACAGTCATTAATAAAAATATCACTTTAAAAAAATTCGCCCTCTGGTTTAGTTTCTATAAGCAGATTTGCATGCACTGATTTTTTCGTGCGCAGTCCTTATAACAAACTTTGAAATTAACTCGTTCAAGTTTTTTTTTCACGGTATGTGCCTCTCTTCATGAAAATGCAATTTGATGTCACATATTTAAAAATTGTATAATTCTGTTTTGTCTGTGTCATATCCCGTTAATTCACCCTCATTTTAACAGTGACAACTTTTAAAAAATCGGTTTTGTGCATGAATTGTTTTTTTTTCTTTTTTTTCTTTTTTGTTTTTAACATCGCACTGTTGGCCCATTAAATACTTCGTAATTCTCCTTGATTTCATTTAAATTTAAACATAAATGGTCAAGATTTGACCGATCATGCTCTGTGGAACAATCAAAGGATTTCAAATGAATATTTTTTTGGGGAGACTGAGTATAACCCAACTGGAAACAAAAGCAGCAGATGGGATAAAAATATTTAAAATCTAATGAAAAATAAAAATTGGAATCCCAAAAATGGTATCATAGGTTTCCTACTCTGAAAAAAAAAACCCAAGCTCATTAATGGTCTAAGTAATCTGCCAATATTAGACCAAGCAATTAAAAATTAAAAATTTTAATTATACTTTTACATCCCTAAGTTAATATTCGACGGTTAGTTTTTGTAAGTACATTTCGGAAGGCCTTATTCATGTACTATATATTTCCCGTTTGGTATATTGTCAATGCGTTCGTTTTTTACTTTACTCTTCTCTTCGTTTTCTTACATAAATACATATATACACATATCTATGTATATGTATCATAAATACATACTTTTTGTTATTTCTGTTTTTGTTTATTATGCGCGATTAAATTCATTAAAGAAAATGTAAACAATGATATATAATACAAATAAACCTACAAACAGACAAACGTCCATTCATTCATTTATTCCATCTATCCGACGTTCTCTCTTATTGTCTTTTTGTCTGTCCATTTGTCTATTTAGTTGTTTTTATTTATTTTCACTTCTGTTAAAGTAAAGTAAATTTTAACAACGCAACAGTGTATTTAAATATATGAAAACATTTTTGCTAACGCTGTTGAGTATGCTGTCGTTATGATGTTGGCTAGTGATGGTAGTGATAACCACAATTATAAAATCTTCGGATACTGCAATTGTGTAATTTGTTTATCTTACTGCTAGCTATAGAAATCCTTCTAACCTCCCCTTTTTTCCACTTTTACTTATTTTTCTGCTTTTTAACTATCAGCTCAATGTGATTCTGTTACTGTTCATAGTAATATTGTTGTCTTTGGCTTCATTGTCCACATTAATACAGTAATGGAAAGAAATAATGTTCATCATCACTAAATGTTCAGAAGGGAGGCTCATATCTTTATTATTATTGTAGTTGTTATGATGCCCAGTCCTTTTTGATGCTATTGTCCGCTATAAAGCTATGAGTATGTTGATTTTATAGAGAGAATAATATGTTTGTATGTAGTCAGTACTTTATTCAATTTATATTTATTTTATTTTTTTTTTATTTTATTCATTATGTATTTTTTTTTTTTTCTGGTCATTTGTTTAATGTTTGTATGTATAATATTTTGTATCTGTAGAATCCTCTTAAGCCTACTAATTGTATAGCTTTTTGTATTCATGGTCTGCATATATTTAACATGACCATAATTCCGGCACAAAGATTAAATGAGATCTATTTAAACAAACACACACATATATAAGTAATCATATGCCAGTGGCGTACTTGCTACACATTATAATCATATATTTAGTTCATATATATTTTTGTAAATGCGTTATTTGATATTTTAAGGGAGATTTTTTTAGATACTAAAGTAGCTAACACTTAATTAAGTATAATTACTTTTATATACATTATTAAGCCAAACAGATTAAGTAATTTTCTTTACAAATCCTTAAGCTGTTAAGGTTTTAAGCATGATATAAATAAATAATATACAGGCCTGTCACAGAAAACCATTCCGATCGAATGTGGAATTAATTCCGTAATTTGCTTCTTCAAAAAACATGAAACAAAGAAAACTTTCGGAATGAAACCACTTTAAATTTTCAAAGTGGAATTGATTTGTGGTTTCCACCCCAAAAATTGTTTTCGTTTTATGTTTTTTGAAGAAGCAAAGTACGGAATTAATTCCACTTTCGATCGGAATGGTTTTCTGTGACAGGCCTGATAATATGACAAAATATTAATACACAAAACAAAGGTGGCATATTTTTATTATATGGATAAATTGAAAATTTTCGAAAAGCATTGAACCTAATCACCTATGAGTTCTATAAAATTTTGTATTTACAAAATTTTTGTAAAAAAATGTTTTCTTATTTAAAAACTAATTTTAAAATGAATTAAAGACATTATAAACCAGCGATGTTTATAAAGAGAGTCGCCAAAATAAGAATATGTTAGTGTCTTGTATTCTTGTTTCACATATATTCACAGTGTATATATTTTGAGAAACCTGACTGATCATGATCACTTCGAGAATGTTACTTGACAAGACTTATCGCCTTACTTGTGTTTCAAAAACTGGCGCTATTTATGGCTATTTTACACATTCCTCCATGGCTCAATTCAGTGAAGATTCTTTTAAAAGTACACTGAGATTGCCTGGAATTACCAACCATAATGCCCACGGCGATCTGACCAAGATAGATTTGAAATTTTGAACAACGTGTCAACTGAGCCATATAGACCCATTGATGTTGACAAATTGTTTATATTTGGTTTAGTAAATGATTAGTTTAATAGTTGAAATTTTGGCTGCAATGTATTTAGTACACTATGGTCAATATATTGAATTAATAAAATAATTGAAAACTTTTTTATAGAAAAGGAAAATTATGAACTAATAATGTCGGGTGGGCTAATTAGTTGACCGCCACTGTACGTAACAGTGGTCATTACCCAATAGTTTTTGGACCTTGTATTTTCTATATAAACCTCATGGGTTATATAAGAAGCAAAACCTAAAAATGTTTAAGAAATCTTCGATCAAGTCTGGTTTACTTACGATTCCTAACAGATGAATGGTGACACTGGGATGGGTATTTTGCGGACAAATTTTTAAAAGGCTCTGTTTGAGTAGAGGGTGGCGGTGCTATGAATATTTGTATTGTCGGATAGTTAAGCTGCGTTAATGGTTTTATCCTCAAATGAAAATAAATCTGGGAATATTTATGACTGCGTAACATCTTTGAATATCTAGGTGCGCATAATGATCTAGAACTATGTTGGGTGCCCGGTTATGAGGGAGATGCTTAAAGTGCAAGGACCAATTGCCAATAGAAGTGCTCGTCATGTATTTATTAGGCTTGAGACCTTCTTTGACATTCCCGCGGGATATTCTTAAGAAAAAAAGCAAGAAAGATGCAGTCAGTCAAGGCCGACCATATAATAATCTACACCATTGTCTATGTGGATCAATTTAAGTGTAAAAACAAAACGAATACAAAATATTTAGTAGATATTAACATTAAATCTATACACTTTTGGGTGATTCCAGAAAATGGGCCTCATATGGAAGTAAATGAAAAATATGCGCCGATCTGCATAAACTTTGGCTCTGTCCTTTATACTTATAAACAATTTGTTTGTGTAAAATGTTAAAATGATAGTAACATTTCTATTTAATTTATGCACGTTTTTGGGAGGGCATTTTTAATGAGGTTAGGTGAAATAGTGGACCGATTATAACCAATTTCATACCATTGTATAATAAAAATCGCACATGCCAAACTTCAGCAATTTATCTTCTAAAATTTTTTTCTATCCAGCCAGCCAGACAGACGACATAGTTCGACTTAAAAGGTGATTCTCAGTTGATTAGATGAATTTTGAATAATTCTATCTGTGCGTTACAAACATCACCACAAACGCATAATACCCAAACCACCTATAGAGGTGTACTGTTTAAATAGGATCGTGGGTTACGTCTGCACAAAAGATTTCTATCTTATCAAAAGCAATGTAGCTAAGCAATGTAATTTAGATGAAAAAAATCGAGTTTATACTTTTTCTGATTTTTTTAATTAAAGTAAAATTCTTGTAAAAAATTGGTTTTTTGAAAAACTACCTATAAAAAACAAAACAAAAAGAAAATAATTAAGAAGAATACAAAATAATTGTAAATGCTTTATCATAAATCATTCATCATTATATATATATATATATATATATATATATATATATATATATATATATATATATATATATATATATATATATATATATATATATATATATATATATATATATATATATATATATATATATATATATATATAATATACATATATATATATATATATATATATATATATATATGTGTATTAACAAAAATAAATAAATTAAATTTGCTTGATAATGGCCAATATACAAGACATTAGAAACAAGTTTATATCACTATTCTATAGTGGACGTTAAAAAAAAAATTAATAAGGCATTACATTCAGAAAAATTATAAATAAAAAATGTTGAAAATATAGTGGTGCGTGTATAAGATCTCTTTTTTTTTTGGTTTTTTATAGGCCTCCAGAAAAAAGTAACATTTGTATTTGTAACATTTCATAGATAATTTTCCTGACATAGATAATTTCCCTGAGTGCAATAAAAAACTTAAACAGATAGAACTGTCCATTGAGCAATTTTTAATGTAATTATTTAATTCAATTATTTTAATTATAATCTACACCACCATACGTATTAAGCGTTTGTGCCAATACTGTTGAATATCCACATTGCGATATATGTATTTATGTACACTCAAAATATTATGTAGGTAGATTTAACAAAAAATCATTATTAACAACTATAATTCCATTTAAAAAACGGATCGCTTACATTTCATATGAAATAAATGAGTTTTACTTTTAATTTTTAATGTTGATTTAACGACTAACAAAATGTGTAAAAATAAATGAATTTTTCTTTTAAAATAACTCACCAAAAATCAAACTAAAAAACATTAAAAACTACTGATTTTTCATTTAATGCAAAAAACTACCTAAAATTCAGTAATATTTACTGAAAAATTATTTATTTCTAAAACGAAAATATAACGTACAAAAATAATATTAAATACAGTTTTCTCATTTATTTTAAAAATTTGTTTTATTATGTTTTTATGTACAAATTAATCTTATTCTCAAGAGATAAAAATATGTAAACATAACTTAAATAACGCTATTTTGAAAAAATATTTGAACTTCTTACAATAAATGTACTTATATATTTATTTTAATATTATAAATTAATAACAGATAATTGATTATATCCTTATTTTGCTTATCTTTCGCTGGACTTTCTTGACTCTTTCTCATTTTGTTAATTTTAAGATATCTGCAATAGAAGAGGATTTATAATTTCTATTATATAATATATTTTGCATTAAATACTTACAAATTTTTAAAAAACTTCATCTATGTATTTAGAAGTTTTTTTTTTCCAATTTTTATTTTTTCTGACATAAAAAACTTTTATTCCCTTTTTACTCAGAATATATGAACAATGTATAAATAAAATATTGTAGCAAAGTAATAACTGAAAATATTAACTGTACGTAAAAATATCTTTTTTGGTAGTTTGTATTTTGAATAACATAGTATAAAAGTTGAAAAATTTAACTTAATTTTCATTAATTTTTAACTTAAATGAAAACTTTTGGAACAAACTACAATCAGTTAATGTAAAAATTTTTTGAGTGTGTGTAACTTGTAAACAGTCGGAGATATATAAGTAAAATTTCGCATGGTCAGAGCTTAGGTGTTTCCGATTTGGAGGAGGACAGGCTCCTAGCGGGTCACGAGGGTAGAGGGTAGACCTCACAAGTTCACCAAGGTCACCTCAGGTATGTAATTTTTTTAAAAAATTCAACAAAAATCATTTATGAGTTGAATGTAGGTAAAATTTACATATAGGTAGTCCTTGTAAATCCATACAGAAAACATATGCAGGTAATCTTTTTTAGTTTAAGATATATTTGGGTCGAAGCAAATTTTACCCTCAATTTTGGCCTTACTTTGGGCCCTAAAATTTTTTGAAAATAATCACTAGATTTACAAAAATCTGACTAATATTTACTGCAAGAAATGGTCCAGCTCACGTAAATTAAATAATTGAATCGAAATATTTTGGGAATTAGCTTAAAACATATCAAACCTTAATCTTAGGAGGTACATTTGCAACTTTTTTTGTCCCCGTGCAAATTAAGGCACTGTAATAAATATATCTATCCAATAAAAAGTTATATTAATCTGAAGTTGAAACCATAGATTATAACATAGATATGAATTTCAGTTTTCAAAAACCTAAGTCGGTTGTCAAAAGAACCTAAGTCTAAGAATTTTTCATTTAAAACAAAAACAATTGTTGTACGTGTGCCTTTTTGAGTAATATTTTTCAATTGAGTTTTTTTTTTTTTTTTGAGCTTCATATCTATGTTATAATCTATGGTTGAAACTTTTAAAAAAATTTAAATTTATTATTGGTTATTTTCAAAAAAGGTGCTAATATTCTTTTACTTCTAAAATATTTTTTTGTTCCGAACTACAGAATTTTTGTTACGGTTTCGAAAGAAATCTTAACGGAAATGCGTTTAAAACAAAACCTGAGGTGCACTGGGGAAAGGTTTCCGCCCAAGTCCCATCCAAAAATTTTAATTTTAAGCATATTCTCGAGAAATAATATTAATATTTGGAGCTAAATAATATTTGAATAAGTAAAGGTATTCCAATGAATTTGTGACACAATATCTTCTATCTTCTTCTTCTATATATATAGAAATTAATGTGTGTTTGTTTGTTTGTATGTATGTATGTTTGTTTGAAGTCTATAGCCGCCTAAACGGCTAAACCGATTTTCTTGAATTTTTCACAGTGTGTGCCTATATACCTGGAAGGAAAAATAGGTTACATTTTATTTTGAAATTCCATGTGGGCGAGGTGCCACGCCCACTCACTAAATAACTATTAAAAGTAGTATATCTCGGAAATTGGTAATACTAGAGTCCTCAAATTTTGCACGAACAACTTTGACACCTATATAAACATTCTGGAGAAACCTAGCAATAGAGGGTGTGGCACATCCCACTCCTAATATTGCTTGTCAATACCAAATGCCGTAAATTTAGTTACATTTCCCAAATTTTGTACAATAAACTTAAGTGTCAATGAGAACATTTTGTGCAAAAATGGGCAGAAAAGAAATAGTGGGTGTGTCATCTCTCATATAAAGTTAACACCAAAATTTTTATATCTGGGAAACTATAAAAGTTAGAGAGCTCAAGTTTTGTACGACTAGCATTAGCTTCAATATGAATATTTTGGACAAAAATTGGTACACTAGCAATAATGGTCGTGGCACCTCCCATATAAAGAAAATATTAAATTATCATATCTGAGAAAATATAACAGTAAGAGTTCTAAAATTTTGTCGGACTAGAAGTAGGGGGCATGGTACCTCCCATATGAATTAAATGCAAAAATTCGTATATCTGGGAAACTATTGGAGTTGGAATGCTCAAGTTTTGCACAAAGAATTTTGACATACATGAAAACATTTGTCTAATAAATTAGCGGATTATGGGGGTATGGTCCCTCCCATAAAAATTAAATACAAAAGTTAGTATATCTGGGAAACTATTAGAGCTTGAATTTTAAAATTTTGCACGGGAAACATCTATCTATCTATCTATCTATCTATCTATCTATCTATCTATCTATCTATCTATCTATCTATCTATCTATCTATCTATCTATCTATCTATCTATCTATCTATCTATCTATCTATCTATCTATCTATCTATCTATCTATCTATCTATCTATCTATCTATCTATCTATCTATCTATCTATCTATCTATCTATCTATCTATCTATCTATCTATCTATCTATCTATCTATCTATCTATCTATCTATCTATCTATCTATCTATCTATCTATCTATCTATCTATCTATCTATCTATCTATCTATCTATCTATCTATCTATCTATCTATCTATCTATCTATCTATCTATCTATCTATCTATCTATCTATCTATCTATCTATCTATCTATCTATCTATCTATCTATCTATCTATCTATCTATCTATCTATCTATCTATCTATCTATCTATCTATCTATCTATCTATCTATCTATCTATCTATCTATCTATCTATCTATCTATCTATCTATCTATCTATCTATCTATCTATCTATCTATCTATCTATCTATCTATCTATCTATCTATCTATCTATCTATCTATCTATCTATCTATCTATCTATCTATCTATCTATCTATCTATCTATCTATCTATCTATCTATCTATCTATCTATCTATCTATCTATCTATCTATCTATCTATCTATCTATCTATCTATCTATCTATCTATCTATCTATCTATCTATCTATCTATCTATCTATCTATCTATCTATCTATCTATCTATCTATCTATCTATCTATCTATCTATCTATCTATCTATCTATCTATCTATCTATCTATCTATCTATCTATCTATCTATCTATCTATCTATCTATCTATCTATCTATCTATCTATCTATCTATCTATCTATCTATCTATCTATCTATCTATCTATCTATCTATCTATCTATCTATCTATCTATCTATCTATCTATCTATCTATCTATCTATCTATCTATCTATCTATCTATCTATCTATCTATCTATCTATCTATCTATCTATCTATCTATCTATCTATCTATCTATCTATCTATCTATCTATCTATCTATCTATCTATCTATCTATCTATCTATCTATCTATCTATCTATCTATCTATCTATCTATCTATCTATCTATCTATCTATCTATCTATCTATCTATCTATCTATCTATCTATCTATCTATCTATCTATCTATCTATCTATCTATCTATCTATCTATCTATCTATCTATCTATCTATCTATCTATCTATCTATCTATCTATCTATCTATCTATCTATCTATCTATCTATCTATCTATCTATCTATCTATCTATCTATCTATCTATCTATCTATCTATCTATCTATCTATCTATCTATCTATCTATCTATCTATCTATCTATCTATCTATCTATCTATCTATCTATCTATCTATCTATCTATCTATCTATCTATCTATCTATCTATCTATCTATCTATCTATCTATCTATCTATCTATCTATCTATCTATCTATCTATCTATCTATCTATCTATCTATCTATCTATCTATCTATCTATCTATCTATCTATCTATCTATCTATCTATCTATCTATCTATCTATCTATCTATCTATCTATCTATCTATCTATCTATCTATCTATCTATCTATCTATCTATCTATCTATCTATCTATCTATCTATCTATCTATCTATCTATCTATCTATCTATCTATCTATCTATCTATCTATCTATCTATCTATCTATCTATCTATCTATCTATCTATCTATCTATCTATCTATCTATCTATCTATCTATCTATCTATCTATCTATCTATCTATCTATCTATCTATCTATCTATCTATCTATCTATCTATCTATCTATCTATCTATCTATCTATCTATCTATCTATCTATCTATCTATCTATCTATCTATCTATCTATCTATCTATCTATCTATCTATCTATCTATCTATCTATCTATCTATCTATCTATCTATCTATCTATCTATCTATCTATCTATCTATCTATCTATCTATCTATCTATCTATCTATCTATCTATCTATCTATCTATCTATCTATCTATCTATCTATCTATCTATCTATCTATCTATCTATCTATCTATCTATCTATCTATCTATCTATCTATCTATCTATCTATCTATCTATCTATCTATCTATCTATCTATCTATCTATCTATCTATCTATCTATCTATCTATCTATCTATCTATCTATCTATCTATCTATCTATCTATCTATCTATCTATCTATCTATCTATCTATCTATCTATCTATCTATCTATCTATCTATCTATCTATCTATCTATCTATCTATCTATCTATCTATCTATCTATCTATCTATCTATCTATCTATCTATCTATCTATCTATCTATCTATCTATCTATCTATCTATCTATCTATCTATCTATCTATCTATCTATCTATCTATCTATCTATCTATCTATCTATCTATCTATCTATCTATCTATCTATCTATCTATCTATCTATCTATCTATCTATCTATCTATCTATCTATCTATCTATCTATCTATCTATCTATCTATCTATCTATCTATCTATCTATCTATCTATCTATCTATCTATCTATCTATCTATCTATCTATCTATCTATCTATCTATCTATCTATCTATCTATCTATCTATCTATCTATCTATCTATCTATCTATCTATCTATCTATCTATCTATCTATCTATCTATCTATCTATCTATCTATCTATCTATCTATCTATCTATCTATCTATCTATCTATCTATCTATCTATCTATCTATCTATCTATCTATCTATCTATCTATCTATCTATCTATCTATCTATCTATCTATCTATCTATCTATCTATCTATCTATCTATCTATCTATCTATCTATCTATCTATCTATCTATCTATCTATCTATCTATCTATCTATCTATCTATCTATCTATCTATCTATCTATCTATCTATCTATCTATCTATCTATCTATCTATCTATCTATCTATCTATCTATCTATCTATCTATCTATCTATCTATCTATCTATCTATCTATCTATCTATCTATCTATCTATCTATCTATCTATCTATCTATCTATCTATCTATCTATCTATCTATCTATCTATCTATCTATCTATCTATCTATCTATCTATCTATCTATCTATCTATCTATCTATCTATCTATCTATCTATCTATCTATCTATCTATCTATCTATCTATCTATCTATCTATCTATCTATCTATCTATCTATCTATCTATCTATCTATCTATCTATCTATCTATCTATCTATCTATCTATCTATCTATCTATCTATCTATCTATCTATCTATCTATCTATCTATCTATCTATCTATCTATCTATCTATCTATCTATCTATCTATCTATCTATCTATCTATCTATCTATCTATCTATCTATCTATCTATCTATCTATCTATCTATCTATCTATCTATCTATCTATCTATCTATCTATCTATCTATCTATCTATCTATCTATCTATCTATCTATCTATCTATCTATCTATCTATCTATCTATCTATCTATCTATCTATCTATCTATCTATCTATCTATCTATCTATCTATCTATCTATCTATCTATCTATCTATCTATCTATCTATCTATCTATCTATCTATCTATCTATCTATCTATCTATCTATCTATCTATCTATCTATCTATCTATCTATCTATCTATCTATCTATCTATCTATCTATCTATCTATCTATCTATCTATCTATCTATCTATCTATCTATCTATCTATCTATCTATCTATCTATCTATCTATCTATCTATCTATCTATCTATCTATCTTTTCTATGTAGGGAGGTTCGGAACTGCTGTGCACCTCTCCTTTATTACTTTAATAATGAATTCATCACACAGTTTCCATGCGTTTGCAGAAAGTAGCATCACGTTCACCAGGTTTTCGGCGGTTAAAGTTACGCCCAATTTATTACTCAGAGCTTGCCTTTGTTCCAGCCACTTTTCGCATTCAAATAGTATGTGATTTGCATCTTCGTCTAACGCTCCACATGACTCACAGCTGCTAATCTCTTTCAATTTAAATCTATGTAGATATTTGTTAAAACTACCGTGGTTGGTCATGGCCTGAGTTAGATAATAACCCATATTCCCATGTTGCCTTTCAAACCAAACCCTTATATTTGGGATTAGAGTATGCGTCCATCTTCCATTTTCCTCGTGGTTCCAACGATCTTGCCATTTGCATATCATATTTTCCTTCGCATTTTTTCTTATTTCTGAGATTTTTCGTGTTCGCTCTTCTGGGCTGATATTGTCCCTATTTAAACCTCTAGTTTGAGTGTATATTTCCTCTCTTTCCAGTATTAATAGGTCTATGGGAGGTAGACTTGCAAGCACTAAAACTGCACTTGTAGATACTGTCCGATACGCTGATGTGATGCGAAGTGCGCTAACTCTCTGTGGTTTCTGTAACTCCCGTATGTTGTATCTCAATTTCAATGCTCTGGCAAATGCTGGTGCAGCATAGAGAAGTTGAGAGTGTACTACGCTATTTATTAATTTTCTTATCTGCGGTTTTGGCCCGCCACAGTTTGGCATTATTCTGGCCAGTGAAGTCGCCGTTCGGATAGCTTTATCACGAATGTTTAATACGTGCTGTCCGAAATGGAGTTTATCATCTAATTGTAAACCCAAATAACATAAGTTGCGTTTAAAAGGTATATCACAAGCTTGAAGTCTAATTTTCGGCATTTTGAAGGCTCTTCTATCTGTCACTAGTATTGCCTCTGTTTTATGTACTGCCAGTTCCAGTCCATTTCTCCACAACCATCTGTTACAACGACATAAGCTATCATTTGCAACTATCTCGATTAATTCAGCTGTCTTTTGATTTACAACGAGAGCGATATCATCAGCATAACCTATTAATTGTGCTCCTTCTGGTAGGTCCATGTTCAGTAGGCCGTCATACATAACATTCCATAGGAATGGTCCCAGCACTGAGCCCTGTGGTACCCCTGCTGTTATTCGGTATTCTTTTGTTCCATTTTCCGTTTCGTATAGTAGAAGTCTATTATCTAGGTAGTCTGCTATTATGTTGTAGAGATAGTTGTCCACTCCTTTCTTCTTGAACGCATCTAGTACCACATTCCATTTCACTGTGTTGAAAGCGTTTTTCACATCCAGTGTTATTATCGCGCAGTATTCTCCTGATGTTTTTGCTTGTACTGCTTTTTTACAAACCTCAATAATGGCATCAACTGTACTCTTCCCTTTACGAAAACCATGCTGCATATGGGATAAGCCTCCAAGGATATCTATGTTTTCCTCTAGCCGTCTCAGTATTACACACTCTAAGAGTTTTCCTAATGAATCCAACATGCAGAGTGGCCTATATGTACTAGGTTCATTTAATGGTTTATTTCCCTTTCGTAGTAAAACTAATTTCTGTATCTTCCATCTAGCGGGAAAGATACCTGTCTCTAGACATGAATTAAAGACACTGGCTAATGATTCGGGCCATATCTCACCTACCAATTTTATAACCTCATTGGGTATACCGTCTGGTCCAGGGCTCTTACCCGTGCTTAGTTTATTGACCGCATGTTTAATATCATTCACATTCAAAGGGACATAATCATCAACACGTAGTTTAGCTACACTTGATAACCCATCTTCATCGAAAGGAAATAGTGTTTCTACAATCGTTGCTGCCCACAATGGCTCCCTAATACCGGGAATAGGTTTGATTCCTCCAAGTTTCTTCATTGCAATTCTGTACGGTTTACCCCATGGGTCAGAATCTATTTCATTGCATAGTTCAGTCCAGCATCTTTTCTTACTCTGTTTTATTGCTCTTCTTAAAGTTTTGCGTGATTTCTTGAATTCATACGCTAGGACTTCATTGTTATGGTCACGTGTAGATGCTCGACGAGCTGCAAGACACTTTTTTCTTAGCTCACATATCTCATTATTCCACCAGTAAACAGGACGTTTGCCGTTGTATTTCTGTATCTTCGGCATGGCGACGTTGCAAGCTTTAGTGATTGTCTTTGTCAGTGTCTCAGCTAAATTCTCCACGCTTATGTATTCGGGTTGGCTAACTACATCCCTCTCTTTAGATCGTGCGATATACTCAGATAACTTTCCAATATTACATTTTTTGACATTCCATCTCGGCAGGTTTACCTCAACTTGTCCGGTATTCGGATGATTATCGATATTAAACGAAATATACTGATGGTCACTTAATGTAAGATCTTCCAGCACTATCCAATTCATAGTCTCATTACAAAAAATTGATGTTCCAAAAGTAATATCAATAATACTGCCACCAGTTCCTCTTCTAAAGGTAAGTTTATCTCCGATATTGAAAACTATCAAACCAATACCAGAAATCATTTCACAAACAGAAGTACCTCTATTATCAAGGACATTTGAGCCCCATTCTGGGGATTTACTGTTGAAGTCTCCTCCAATAATTACCTTATATTTTGAGCACCTGATAGAAGCTTCGAGTATGTTTAAGTCTAGGCAAAACTCATTATAGTCCATATTTGGCGAAAAGTAGCAACTATATACTCTGATTCTCCCAATTGTTACGTATACGAAGCTTTGGTCTCATCAACTTCACTTACAATTAGGCTGCTGTTCCTTACCATAATGGCTGCGCGTTGGTTTTTGTCCTCATACCAAATTTGGGATCTTGGGTTTTTGTACTGTTCACTTATTAACAATACGTCAGTATCGTTCTCTATAGCCTTTTGTATCATTAAATCCTGTGCTTCTTTACCCCGTCCGAGATTTATTTGTAGAAATTTCATTATCATAATGCTTTTCTATTTCTCCTATTGTTAATGCACGCTGTACTACCAATATAGTGTCGAACATTTATGGATCCATTTTCTTGGCAAAGTATACACCTCATTTCCCCTTTACATTCCTTGCATTTGTGTCCCGGATTGCAACACTTTCTGCATAGATTAGATCTATCTGTGCCTTTACATTGATTAGCAATGTGACCCTGTTCCAAGCAGCGGAAGCACTGCTTTATTGTAACTTTACTCCTCACTCTACACATAACCCATCCGACTTTGATTCTCCTTGCGTGGAGTAGTTGAGCTGCAAGATGCTCAGGGAGTTGAACAATTGCCTGTTTGGTTCTTCCAAACGACGTTCTAAAATTTAATACTTTGAACGTTGTGGGTTCTTCAACATTGGTCGCCTCCATAAGAGCTTTGACTAGATCGTCACCCTCTAATGTCTAGAACATGGCTTTTTGTAACTGCTCTAATCATTACATCCTCGCCAAGCGTATTACCTATAGCACTTTTAAGCTTTTCGGCTTGTCCTTCACCTTTCTTCAGCTTTACAAGTAACTCTCCAGCTCTTGTTCTTCTTATGCCTTGTATCTCCACCCCTATATCGGTTGGGTTGATTTTCCTCTTCATCTCCTTTATAACATCAGCGTACGACTCAGATGTACTAGCTTTAATGGTTATTGCTTCTCCATTTTCACGCATATTACGAATTTTATCATTCTTTTTCTTCTTTGTCTTTCGGTGGCTAACATTCTGCCATTCGTTTGTCGCAACAGGAGTCTCTGTGGTATTTATTTTTTCCTCAGTCTGTAGGACTTTAACCATTTCCGATGTTTTCGCTATTTTTCTCTTCCTTTCTTGTACTGGAGAGACTGAGTCTACTTGAGTGGCCTTAGACTGCATTTGTTTATGTGAATCGTTCACAACAACTGGGTTAATGCCTATCGCTTCCTTGTACTCTCTTAGTTGTTGATACAGTGCGAGAGCGCAGTTGAGGTTATCACGTAGCGTCCTATGTATATTCTTTGCACCGGAAAGAATAACATTTGCCGCACTTAGTTTATTTCCTAATTCAATAAACGCTCTCTCCTCCGATTGTTTTAACTGACTAAGATGTCTCATTTCATCTTCAAGTCTACTCGAATCATGGGCATTCACAGGTGTGCTCATAACTTCCTGTATCATCTCTACATTACTGTGGAATAGTAATTGTCCCGACACACTTTTCTGCGGTGATCTTACAATTACCGAGCTTCTTTTAAAGGGGTTGTCTTCATTGTTTGTTGTTGCTTGTTTTTGGTTGTTGTAGTTATTATTATCCATTTCGCAATTTGGGTCTCAACTCGAAGCCGCTATCTCCGTTTGATGTGTAGTCACGTATAGATCCCATGGTTATCTATGCATGCAGGGAGGCCATGCGAGGGTTGACATAGAATCCTTATGGGGTCCTATGTCAGAGCCAGATCCGTGCTAATCAGGAACTACCATCTGAACCTACACCACCAACTTAATGGTGACAAAACTTTGAACGTACTTCGAGACTCGCTACGTTTTAACGAGACGGAGGCAGTTGTGATATTAGCCTGGGAGCCATTTCGATGAAATTTCACTTCCACCTACTGAAGTCCTAGAACACCACAGCTGTCAGCCCAGGGGTCGCCAATTCCAAATAAGTGTCCAGAAATACCATAATTAAGACCGTACTGGGATTGATCTTAATGCCTTTCGGCGGGAATCATCTCGGGGTTATGTCACTGCCAATTCCATTCGTCCAGAAATACCATAATTAAGATCGTACTGGGCTTGATCCTAATGCCTTTCAGCGAGAAATCTATCTATCTATCTATCTATCTATCTATCTATCTATCTATCTATCTATCTATCTATCTATCTATCTATCTATCTATCTATCTATCTATCTATCTATCTATCTATCTATCTATCTATCTATCTATCTATCTATCTATCTATCTATCTATCTATCTATCTATCTATCTATCTATCTATCTATCTATCTATCTATCTATCTATCTATCTATCTATCTATCTATCTATCTATCTATCTATCTATCTATCTATCTATCTATCTATCTATCTATCTATCTATC
This sequence comes from Protophormia terraenovae, assembly GCA_951394005.1. Taxonomy (NCBI): domain Eukaryota; kingdom Metazoa; phylum Arthropoda; class Insecta; order Diptera; family Calliphoridae; genus Protophormia; species Protophormia terraenovae. The sequence continues at coordinate 126,779,279 of OX596073.1, forward strand.
TATCTATCTATCTATCTATCTATCTATCTATCTATCTATCTATCTATCTATCTATCTATCTATCTATCTATCTATCTATCTATCTATCTATCTATCTATCTATCTATCTATCTATCTATCTATCTATCTATCTATCTATCTATCTATCTATCTATCTATCTATCTATCTATCTATCTATCTATCTATCTATCTATCTATCTATCTATCTATCTATCTATCTATCTATCTATCTATCTATCTATCTATCTATCTATCTATCTATCTATCTATCTATCTATCTATCTATCTATCTATCTATCTATCTATCTATCTATCTATCTATCTATCTATCTATCTATCTATCTATCTATCTATCTATCTATCTATCTATCTATCTATCTATCTATCTATCTATCTATCTATCTATCTATCTATCTATCTATCTATCTATCTATCTATCTATCTATCTATCTATCTATCTATCTATCTATCTATCTATCTATCTATCTATCTATCTATCTATCTATCTATCTATCTATCTATCTATCTATCTATCTATCTATCTATCTATCTATCTATCTATCTATCTATCTATCTATCTATCTATCTATCTATCTATCTATCTATCTATCTATCTATCTTTTTTTTTTTTTTTTTTTTTTTTTTTTGGTACGCTGGAGGTGTGGAATCTCAAAGATGTATTTAATCCGCATTAAAAAACATGCACGACTTACCCATTGGGCACCTACGTACTAAACCACACCCCCTTACATCAAAACCCATTTCCCCGCGGCACTGCCATTCGGTATTACTTCGCGGGGGGGTTTAGCTTTCGCTCTTACTGCTACGTTTACATATTATTTCAAGACGACGATGCTGCTTCCGCTTTGCGGTTTTTCTCCGCCACTCTCAGTGAGTAGCTGACGCTATCAATAAATGTTTTTATTGCATCCCAGTTGTTTTCTGACCGAACCATAACTGCGATTACGTTTCCGGGTGACAGGTTTTCGCCTACGCACACTTCCAGTTGTTGTCTTTGACTTATGAAGCGTGGACAATGGAACACTACATGCTCCGCATTTTCGTCCTCATTTGGGCATTCTGGACATCTAGGTGAGATATCATGGCCAAATCTGTGTAGGTAACTCCTGTAACCCCCATGGCCTGACAAAAACTGCGTCAGGTTGTAGTTAATCTCCCCATGCTTTCTGTTGAACCACATTTTAATGTTTGGAATCAGTTTAAAAGTCCATCTACCATTTTGCGAATTCTCCCACCGTCGTTGCCAACTCTGCATCGATTTTTCTCTTTCAGATATACTTAGAATTTTCTTATCTACGTGTGGGCTATTTTTTAATCCGTTATAGATAGGAAACTGCTCGTTAGTTGTTATATCTATAGGAACCATTCCTGAAATAACACTTGCCGCCTCAAGTGAGATAGTGCGGTATCCACTGCAGACTCTTAGGCAGCTTCTTCTGAAAAGAGATATCATATCCTTCTTGGCTGACTTTTTTATCATTTTCGCCCATACTGGTGCTCCGTAAAGTAGTATGGAATTTGTAACTCGTGAGAGGAGCATTCTACGGCTTTGTCGGGGACCCCCAATATTTGGCATCATGCGGGCCAGTGCGTTTGAAACGGTGGAGGCTTTCTTACAAGCGTACTCCATATGGCTTTTGAAGTTCAGACGATCGTCTATCATCACCCCCAGGTATTTAATTGCCCTTTTTGACACTATTGTGCTACTTCCTACTTTAAAGGAGAGCGATTCAATCTTTCTTTTTCTACTTATGAGAACAGCTTCCGTTTTATGATCTGCAAGGTTGAGACTTACTGACTCCAGCCAATCTTTAATTATTCTAATCGACTCGTTTGCATATAGTTGAACGTCATCCAAATGTCTAGCTTGTATAGTTAATGCAATATCGTCCGCAAATCCCACAATATTTGTCTCTTCAGGCATTTTTAGCTTGAGTATCCCATCGTACATGATGTTCCATAAGATTGGTCCCAAAACAGAGCCTTGTGGAACTCCCGCCGTAACGTTGTATGATTCGAGTCCGTTGTCAGTTTCGTACCATAGAGTTCTATTTGAGAAATAGTCCATTGTTATCTTTATCAGGTAATTAGGAATATTTATTTTCTGCATTGTTGATAGTATATGTTTCCATCCGGCTGAATTAAAAGCATTTTTAATGTCCAGGGTAATAACGGCACAGTATTTTTTTGCGATACCCTTGCCTTGTATGGCCATTTTCGCCGTGTTCACTACAAGGTTTATGGCATCGATCGTTGATTTAGCTTTTCGGAAACCAAACTGCAAGGGCGAAATACCGCCAGCGTTTTCCGCAGCTGTTTGTAGTCGACTGTATATAATTCTCTCCAGGCATTTGCCTATTGTATCCAATAGACATATTGGCCTGTAAGATTGAGGTTCACCTAGGGTTTTACCTGGCTTTGGTATCAGTATTAGCTTTTGCTTCTTCCATTTATTGAAAAACGTCCCATCTTTCAAACATTTCGTAAAGATGTTTGCAAACACTTGGGGTCTCGTTTTAAGTGCGAGCTTCAGCGCATTGTTTGGGATGGAGTCTAGTCCAGGAGCCTTATTATCACCGATTCTTGAGCAAAGTTCTATAATTTCCTTTTCGGATACCTCCACATCGTTTGGTAATGTTGCTTCTGGAGCATAATTAAACTCGTCATAGGGTTCCCCTTTCGGAAACAGGCTCTCAACAATTTTATTAATCAGCTTTGAGCAAGTGATTTGTGTTGTTTTCTTCCCTTTTATGCGTGACATAACTATGCGGTAAGCACTACCCCATGGATTTGCGTCGACTTCGTTACATAGCTTTTTAAATCCGTCCGA